>SJYT01015448.1:143078-203576 GCA_006410635.1 Cephalophus harveyi | reverse complement strand
TTTCAGCTTTAGCATCATTCCTTCCAAAGAAATCCCAGGGTTGATCTCCTTCAGAATGGACTGGTTGGATCTCCTTGCAGTCCAAGGGACTCTCAAGAGTCTTCTCCAACACCACAGTTCAAAAGCATCAATTCTTCGGTGCTCAGCCTTCTTCACAGTCCAACTCTCACATCCATACATGACCACAGGAAAAACCATAGCCTTGACTAGACGGACCTTAGTCGGCAAAGTAACGTCTTTGCTTTTGAATATACTATCTAGGTTGGTCATAACTTTTCTTCCAAGGAGTAAGCGTCTTTTAATTTCATGTCTGCAGTCACCATCTGCAGTGATTGTGGAGCCCCCAAAAATCAAGTCTGACACTGTTTCCACTGTTTCCCCATTTATTTCCCATGAAGTGATGGGACCAGATGCCATGATCTTCGTTTTCTGAATGTTGAGCTTCAAGCCAACTTTTTTGCTCTCCTCTTTCACTTTCATCAAGAGGCTTTTGAGCTCCTCTTCACTTTCTGCCATAAGGGTGGTGTCATCTGCATATCTGAGGTTATTGATATTTCTCCCGGCAATCTTGATTCCAGCTTGTGTTTCTCCAGTCCAGCGTTTCTCATGATGTACTCTGCATAGAAGTTAAATAAGCAGGGTGACAATATACAGCCTTGACGGGCTCCTTTTCCTATTTGGAACCAGTCTGTTGTTCCATGTCCAGTTCTAACTGTGGCTTCCTGACCTGCATACAGAGTTCTCAAGAGGCAGGTCAGGTGGTCTGGTATTCCCATCTCTTTCAGAATTTTCCACAGTTTCTTGTGATCCACACAGTCAAAGTCTTTGGCATAGTCAATAAAGCAGAAATAGATGTTTTTCTGGAACTCTCTTGCTTTTTCCATGATCCAGCGGATGTTGGCAATTTGATCTCTGTTCCTCTGCCTTTTCTAAAACCAGCTTGAACATCAGGGAGTTCATGGTTCACGTATTGCTGAAGCCTGGCTTGGAGAATTTTGAGCATTACTTTACTAGCATGTGAGATGAGTGCAATTGTGCAGTAGTTGGAGCATTCTTTGGCATTGCCTTTCTTTGGAATTGGAATGAAAACTGACCTTTTCCAGTCCTGTCTAGGATACCTTCCCCATTTTATCACTTTGACAAGCTACTGCTCAACCTAAAAGTCTAAGCTCAAGTATCACTTCTCCTGCCCTTATTACTACCAAATGCTATGTTGAAATGAACCTATTTATGTGATCCAAACATTTCATATTCATCACATTGTTTTGTAATTAATTCAGTATAAATTAGGTTTTTGCTTTTTCTTCTCCACTCTAAAAGAGGATTCTCATTCCTACCCATTTCTCTGAAACTTAGGAGAAATATATATTCTCTTGTTTTGTGACATAAAGCTTAGCCATGTGACTTGTTTTAATTTAGGTGGAGGCACCATATGTCACAAAGAAGTCATTCTTTTCTTTTCATATGTTAGAAAAATGGCATGTGCTAAACAGGGGCTTCCCCTTCAGTCTCAATACCAGAATGAAAAATAGATTGGCCAAAGCTATAGCTAACCTATAGCCACAAGAGTCGATAGTCAATGTGAGAAATACAGTAAGTTACTGAGATTTTCAGATTTTTATGAATTCAGTATCATTTAATGAAAGTGAATATACAGCCTTTTACATAGTTCCATTAAGTAAATATCTGAAGGACAGGCACTATATCTCATTAATTTTTGTGTTTCCAATTTCTCCATCAATTTCTGATACAGAAAGTCAGACATGACTTAGGGACTGAACAACAAAAGCTGTTCAATGTTTTAGACAAATGGAGTTCTGTTGCATGATGCTAAAGCTGTACTGTCTGATGATTCCTATGTTCTAAAGATTTAGAATCTGAATGAAGTTCCAGTGATACAGAAAAACAAAGAAAAAAGATTTATAAGTGGAATATTAAGGTTATGTAGGGAGAAGGCAATGGCACCCCACTCCCGTACTCTTGCCTGGAAAATCCCATGGATGGAGGAGCCTGGTAGGCTGCAGTCCATGGGGTCGCTAGGAGTCGGACACGACTGAGCGACGTCACTTTCACTTTTCACTTTCATGCATTGGAGAAGGAAATGGCAACCCACTCCAGTATTCTTGCCTGGAGAATCCCAGGGATGGGGGACCCTGGTGGGCTGCCATCTGTGGGGTCGCACAGAGTCGGACACGACTGAAGTGACTTAGCAGCAGCAGCAAGGTTATGTAGACACATATAGAAACAGTAAAATTATTCACCCTATGTTCTGATTATTTGCAAGTTGGAAAGGAATCAAATACAAATGTTTGTTGTTATTGTTGTTGAAGGTTGAAGAATAAGGGGAGTATAACTTGGACTTCAAGGATCCAGTATAAAGTATTATTCTCTTTCTGATAGTCCATGAGGTTGCAAAGAGTTGAACCTGACTGAGCAGCTAACACTTTTTCACTTTCTGATAATCTAAGATGTATTTATGGAGAATACAGATTTTTAGTAATCATTTTCAGAACAGAGATATATGGTGGTATTAATAAAAGGCAGGAGGAGTCATATAGTTTTAATGTAAAAATAAGATTTTTGCATAATTTTCATATTCCATACAAATGCAAAATGAATAAGGTAAAATAAGATCACATAATATACTTTTATCTTTTTCTAGGAATGTTCACTGTTCATTTTCTAGTTCCAGTACTCCGGCCGATATTACTACCAAATATAAATTTAAAATAAAGTGTATTAAATCAGACTTCAATTTTCTAATAAAAAGTATGTATATTTGTTTTTAAGGAGTTTTCTAAAGTAGTTCATCCCATCTGTGTTTTACTTTTTAACTCACATATTAAATTTTTGAGTTGGGGCTCTATTTATAACAGCTGAAGTTCTAAATTAAGTAAAATTCATTTGTATCTATTTCTATTCCTTTCACTCATTTTAATGATTTGAACTTTAATCATTAAAATGTTTGAAATAATTTGGGCCTGAATCACTAGCCACACAGTAGAGATTCTGATAAATTTTCAGTTTTACAAATCTCACACTGGAGGATAATGCTAAAGTTTGTCAACAGATATATATGACAGATCTAAAGGACATTGTCTGTGGTTAATCCTCATTTATGAGCTTAGTTGTTTCTTAAGGTTGTGTCAAATCAGAATCAAGGTAGTCAGTGTGAAATGTAATAATTTTTATTTCAGGGACTATTTCATGACTTACCAAACTGACAAGAAAAATCATTAGGAAGTGATAATGTGTTCCACTTAGAAAGGAAATCAGATCTCATGCTTAGCCAACACACATCATGCTTCATTTCAGCAGGCACTATAGAAGAGTTTCTATTTCTGATGAGAACCCACTGGTTATAGTTGTAAAGATATTTATCATGTCCCTGTGGCAAGGATGACCTATTTGTGTACAGAAGTTTTATTTAGATTTTCCATTTTTAACTTCTTTCATCTAGGAACACTTTTCATCTCTTTTTTCACAACCTCACGTCATCATAATTTTTTCTCTTGATGAAATAACTCCTCCCCTACTTATTTGGAGCTATCTAAGTTCAATGCTAGTATTTATTTGTTTTTTTCAGAAACTTGGATTTCCTTACAATAGACGGTATGGTTCACTTGCAGATTATTTACTGCTGTACTATTGGATTCATACATTTCATGCCTCATTTCCCACATCTCCAAGAGCTTCTCTTATGGGTTCAAGTTAGAGTTGCGACTAAAAGGACATTACAATAAGCAAAGAGCTTGATTTTGAAGATGGAGGATAATGAAGCTATTTGGTATGTGGATGTACTAAAAACTCACTTGGGAATTTTCTACTTCTATTTGTATATATCCTTAAATTCACTATGGGACAATTATAGGAAACTACAATTCTCACATTACATTCAATATCTCTAATTTATGCCAGATTTATTAAGCATGAATGGTCTCATTGAGACTACAAATAAAATGCAGTAGCATATTGCTCCTAGTGAAGTAAAAAATGCTATAATTAAGACATTGCTTCATATGATTGGTGGATTATTCTCATTGTCTTTATCATCTTACTAAGCATTTCTGTTTACTCGCTTCTAGAAAAATATGATAAAAATCTTTTGAATTTTTCTCATTACTGAATTTTCCAAATTCATTGCTATTTATACAAATCAAACAAAAAATGTGTCAGAGTGCTGGTCCCCATGTCATGATTGTACCAAATGCTGGCATGACAAACTGACAAAAAGACATCTCAAGTTCTCAATAATGTATCATTTTGTAACCTTAAAATAAAAATTGTTCAAGTTATCTTATGTGTTCACTATTAGCATGTGAAATATAGGAAAGCTAGGAAGACATTAAATTTGATATAGAAAAAATTTTCAACACATTTTCATTTTATGTATATGTTTAGATGAAATATGTCTCTGTATATATGTAATTAGTAATATTTAAAATAAATTGTTTTAACCAAGATGTTTAATCATATGAAGCAAGAAGAATTATTTTTAGGTTAGTAAACATTTTCTGCTGCAGTGCTCAATCCAGAAATTTTTTTTTTTTTTTTTGCCAAAGTAGTTTATAGTACTTCCTGCAAATTAAAAAAAAGTCCCTCCATACAGAGAAGCATCCACCCACACACATATACACAAGCATACTTACAACAAGTAAGCAGTTTTACAAATGTCATAATTAGGAGTAATGAAATGCTTTAAGTTCCAAAATTCATACCAACATATTAAGTAATATCCCCTGAAAACAAAATAAAACAAAACTCTAAAATAACAAACAATGTAATTATCACTACATAAATGATTTAATGATACATTTCTAAATATATATAAATTTTGAGCAATTATCAGGGAGAACTAACTTCTTGCTGCTGCTAAATCGCTTCAGTCGTGTCCGACTCTGTGTGACCCCATAGACGGCAGCTCACCGGGCTCCCCAGTCACTGGGATTCTCCAGGCAAGAACACTGGAGTGGGTTGCCATGTCCTTCTCCAGTGCATGAAAGTGAAAAGTGAAAGTGAAGTCTCTCAGTCGTGTCCGACTCTTATAGACTGCAGCCTACCAGGCTTCTCCGCCCATGGGATTTCCAGGCAAGAGTACTGGAGTGGGGTGCCATTGCCTTCTCCGAACTAACTTCTTGGCTATCTACAAATCAGCACTGATGAAAGGAATTGACCCAATCAGTGTAGGATATGGACTGGCCTGGGTACAGACGGCAAAAAGTGGATAATAATAATATAAGATAATAATGGAAGAAAGGGACTGTGACCACATATTTCTTTAATGCCTCTGCCTAGGGATTCACTCATATCTTAGTGAAGAGGGATTATAACATAACATCTTCAATCCACTCTTGTTCCACCCACATAGCATTTATGAGCAGTATAATATATTGATGTCAGGAACATTGCTTTGAAATCAGTGAAGCTTGATCTTAATTTTGATCTTCTATTTACAGTTGTGCAAACTTGAGTATCTTACATTACTTCTGCACTTCCCTTTCCTTATTGATGAATTGGTAGTAATAAGCCCACTTGCTAGCATTCGTGAGCTTTAAACCAGCTAATGGTCCTAGATACACAGCGCCTGTGGTGCTGTGGGTGCTCCGAAAGTGCCAGTTATTTTATGTTAAGAGAGTACAGTTGTTCAGCAAATTGTTTACAATTCATGTCATAACTCTATTATGGGAGGTAGAGTTTATTTCTTAATTAATCTTTGTATGTGTGTGTGTATGTATGCTTATTGTTTTCTTATGAGATCTCAAGTTAAATGAAATTCTTGTATTTTTTAAAAAGAGGTAGCTGAATTTAGTGGAAATAAACAATATCTTAACAGCCCTATTTCCCAGATGCTGCAGTATAAGCACCACTTTCCCAGGCATATTTTTAATATGTCACCAAATTGTAGGAAACAAGCCTATAAAATAAACCAGGAGTTTGTCATCTGAGCACAATTAATAATCCAAATCCAGATTAATATTATGTGAATATTCTTTACACCTCATGTTTCTTAACTGATTTTATTTTTATAAAACACATACATTTATTTCTATGGGTAATGCTATTACCATTAATGATATAATTGAACTGTCTCACTGGCTTCAGATTTTTTGAAGACAAAAGACAGAGCATGATAAACAGGACCACAGACAACCTTCTGATAACTTTTTGTAAACCAAGACAGAGCTGAAAATGGCTGTAGTCCAAACTCATCAAACAGGAGATCACACAGATGAGAATATAAAAGTTGTCCATGGAGATCCTGACAATGCTCAGTATTTTATTCAGAATCTCAGGTAAGCCACCTGCATGCTGATGACATCACAAAAATAAAGGCCAAGGGCTGATTCCTGGATGGGGACTCTTTATTATCATATATCAGGTGTCACCTGTAATTTCATGTCTCTGGCGATGAGACAGAATCCATCTGTCAACTAACCATGGATCTTAGTCAATTTTCTCTGCTCAATGGAAACAAGCTCTTATATTATGTGGGAGTAGCAAGAAGCCAGCCCAGTTTCTGAGACTGACTGTGAAATAAATAGAACAGTTAAAGAAAACAAGCTGATATTTTCCACACAGTGCAAGCAAAGAAAATGTTCTGTTTCTCTGCAGCCTTACTATATGAAATTATAGTTGGCTCAGATCCTCAGGGATCTTGTTGACAGATCCCAGTATGGGGCCCAGACAGTCAACCAAGCAGACATGTGAGCACAGGGCTGCGTTATAACTGCAATTGTATGATAGCAAGGTCCTTGAGGCCCTCGTAGTGGCTTACCTTCTAAGATGGCCTTCGAGAAAGACAGATACTTTATTACACAAATTCTAGGTGTTTCATTTTCTGTGAACAAGTACCTAGAGAACAGGTTTTAAAAAAATAAAAGGTAAAATTTTACATCTTGTGAGTACAAAATAGGAAAAGGAGTGCGTCAAGGCTGTATATTGTCACCCTGCTTATTTAACTTATATGCAGAGTACATCATGAGAAACGCTGGACTGGAAGAAACACAAGCTGGAATCAAGATTGCCGGGAGAAACATCAATAACCTCAGATATGCAGATGACACCACCCTTATGGCAGAAAGTGAAGAGGAGCTAAAAGGCCTCTTGATGAAAGTGAAAGAGGAGAGTGAAAAAGTTGGCTTAAAGCTCAACATTCAGAAAACGAAGATCATGGCATCTGGTCCCATCACTTCATGGGAAATAGATGGGGAAACAGTGGAAACAGTGCCAGACTTTATTTTTTTGGGCTCCAAAATCACTGCTGATGGTGACTGCAGCCATGAAATTAGAAGACGCTTACTCCTTGGAAGAAAAGTTATGTCCAACCTAGATAGCATTTTCAAAAGCAGAGACATTACTTTGCCGACTAAGGTCCGTCTAGTCAAGGCTATGGTTTTTCCTGTGGTCATGTATGGATGTGAGAGTTGGACTGTGAAGAAGGCTGATCGCCGAAGAATTGATGCTTTTGAAGTGTGGTGTTGGAGAAGACTCTTGAGTCCCTGGGATTTCTTTGGAAGGAATGATGCTAAAGCTGAAACTCCAGTACTTTGGCCACCTCATGCGAAGAGTTGACTCATTGGAAAAGACTCTGATGCTGGGAGGGATTGGGGGCAGGAGGAGAAGGGGACGACCAAGGATGAGATGGCTGGATGGCATCACTGACTCGATGGATGTGAGTCTGAGTGAACTCCGAGAGATGGTGATGAACAGGGAGGCCTGGCGTGCTGCGATTCATGGGGTCGCAAAGAGTCGGACACGACTGAGCGACTGAACTGAACTGAACTGAGTACAAATCTCCTTTCTCATTCATTTCCGCTATGCATAGAAAGATACAAAACAAGACCCCCAAAGGACCTCCCCCGAAACCTTGTCCCATTCCCTTATGAAAGCCTCCTTAACAAGCACATCTCTATACTCAAAGGGAAAAGGACAATGTGTAGATAGAGATTCTAAAACTTTGGAAATTCTGGAAATGTTCCATTAATAACTAATTTGGAAGGGAAAAAAAGAGTAAACTATGGACTATTAGGTAGACAAAAAGAAAAATCCGTTTGTATAAGAAAGGTGCTTTGCAGCCTCTGAACACAAAGGAGGTAACAATACAAAGAACCACTGGAATAATTTGTAATTTTTTTCTATCACTTTAGATTTGGCATGCCATTCAAATGACAACATATTTAAATAAAGACAGAGTTTACATGCTTTCAAAAGTGGGAGTGGGAGGGAGCTTTGTCTTTTCACAGTCGATGATGTTGAGGACTCTTTCTGGCAGGGAAATGTTTGTATAGCTATCCCACTGGAGATCCAGTAATCTTTGCCTTTATGGAGAGTTAAATGCTGAAATGCAGAAAGCTATGATTTACCTGGGTGAGATGAAGACTCTACAGAGCAATGACTGGAATTTCTCCGCAATACGGGGTAAGGTGGAGGACTGATTATCAAGAAAGTTTTGGTATAATGAGAAAAAACACATTTTTATTAAAAGCAAGTTCTCACAATTCTGCATTGAAGTGGACAATTAGGGAGTTGGTATTACAGTACATGCTCCATTACAATAGGCTTGATTCTGTAAGAAGCTTTAAGTCTCTTTCAAAGTCAATTGCTAGGCAGGGTTTCCAGCCCCTGCATTTGTCTTAATTATATTTGAACCTATTGCTGGTTGATTGGAGGGCTGTGTGAACCTACTTAGACTAAGAAATTTAAAACAGAAAGAAGAAACAAGGTAAAGCAAAAAGTCAGAGACCCCAAACTCACTAAGGTGCTAGTTTCTAAAAGTTTATGATCATAAAAAGTAAATCCCAAGAAGTAGAATAGTAAAACACCCAAAATGAAAAAAAAAAAAACTAATTCTGCTGAGAGAGGAAAAAAATCATGAAAATTCATTGTAGAGATATATTTTTATTATTACTAACCAATCATTCTGAACCAGACTGCCCATTTTCACTAGTGGCAAGTTTTGTCCCTTAATGATGGACTTAATTTTGCATAATATTAAATGCTTTTTTGACATCTTATTTGCCCTTCTTTTATTTTCACAAGCCTCAATCCATCCTTTATAAATGAATGTACACAGAAAGACACATTTTCCTGGACCTAGGCTTCTGGCCATAGCAACAGGTTTTCTGTTACCTAAAAAGAATTCTCTTTACCCATATAGTGTACTGGGAAGAGAAAAGGCTGACAGTATTGTTTGTGTTCTCTTGCTTAAGAACAAACATTTGAACCACTGCATATAAAGAGTTTGAATTTTTCATATGAGAACTTTTTAAAACCATGGTTGACAAAGATGTTTCAGGGTAGTGTAATAAATATATGTATGTAGTACATATAAAATATTTCCAACTCACCAGTCTAGACAGAGAAATCTATATGTAATTTTTCACCAATGACAATGAAACCAATAGTGTCTCCCCAGAGGTGCCAATGCTAGATGAGGCACGCACAGTAGTATTTTATTGTTTAGTTGCTAAGTCATGTCTGACTCTTTTCTGACCCCATGGACTGTAGCCCAACAGGCTCCTCTGTCCATGGAATTTTGCAGGCAAGAATACTGGAGTAGGCTGCATTTCCTTCTCCAGGGGATCTTCCCAACTCAGGGATCAAACTCGAGTCTCTTGCACCGGCAGGTGGGTTATTTACCACGGAGCTAGCTGGGGAAGTCTCGCAGTAGCACACCTTCAAAAGATAAACTTCAAGCAAGATGGCTACTTGATTCCCTCTTTACACAAGGCTGGCTCCCAGTGTCCTAGGACATTCTACTCCTAGCAAGTCACGGAAGCCCGAGAGCTCTCCTTCCTGCTATCACTGTCAAGCGCACAGCCCCTATATGAAGAGTCCTTTCTTCCTGGTTTTGGTTGCTTCTACTTCAGGTTATTGTCACCACTGCCAAGGTCCCTTCTAGTGCAGAATATCAAGGCAAGTTTTCTTATACCTCTCTCCCTGCCCTCCCAGGATGAGAGCACCATCGTTTCCATGCTAAGGGAAAATAAGGAAGCCCTCTTTACCAAGGGCCACATTTATAAGGGCTTCCCTGGTGGCTCAGATGGTAAAGAATCTGCCTGCAATGCAGGAGATCGAGGTTCGATCCCTGGGTCAGGAAGGTCCTCTGAAGAAGGGAATGTCTACCCAGTCCAGAGTTCTTGCCTGCAAAGTCCCATGGACAGAGGAGCCTGATGGACTACAGTCCATGAGATCACAAAGAGTCAGACACAACTGAATGACTACCTTTTTTCACATCACTTCTATGACTCAATCAAGGATAGAATCTTTTCTTGCAACAGAGCTGGGACTACTTCCTCCTGGTTGACTGAAGCCAAATCTAGGAACTTACAAACCCCACTCTTGACAAGGGATTCAGCTTAGTCACCCAAGGGACCTTGACTCCCACTGCCTCCTCTCCATTCAGGACTAGCTTCTAACTGTTTTTCCACAGTAAGACGTCTTCCTTGTCGTATCTTGGATTTGACCTCATATCCATCCCTTAAGAATGAGAGCTAGAAAGAGAAGCTTTTATTTACTTTAAAATAGTAAAGACAGTTGTCTTCCTCTCACTGAAAAAGACTGTTGCCCTTCAAAGCTGAATATCAATTTCCACTGCAAATAATTTGTGTTCTCAAGAGGAGATGGTTATTTTGCTAGTGGTTCTATTTTCCCCCTCCATTATTCTCTGCAGTTATAAGATGGAATTCAAAACATATATTTTGAATGATGCCTTAGATGGGATATTATAGCGGTAACTTTACTATGGTACTACCTCATTTAATAATACAGATAAAATGAATACCTTTAAAAGAATTAACATATTTATACATGTTACAAAATAACATATGTTGTCTTTTTATTATATAAAAAGAAATAGATACCCCCCCAAAAAATGTCATTTATTGTTAGGCACCCTCGAATAATAATCTGTGTCTTTTTGGCCTAGAAATTTCACTTTTAAAAATTTATCCTACAGGCTTACTCACATAAGTGGACATAGATAATATGTTAATGCATGTTCATTGTAATACAGTATACATCAAGTGGAATATTATGCAGCCTAACAGGTAATTTAATGTAGATCTATAGCCCTATATCTACTTACAAAGAAAGAAATTTAAGACATATTTTCTCAGAAGCCAAATCGCAAAACTTTGAGGATGTCATGATTCCATTTGTGTAAGAAAAATACGAACTTATATATACAATTACATATGCAAAGAATGTTTCTAAAACTACATATAAAAAAATGCTTTTTTACATTCTTGTAAATGGTACTGACCAAATGGGGAAGACCGTGTTTATGTTTATTTTTACCATTTAAATATTTTATCATGAGTCATAAAATCTCATAATAAAAATTGATTGAATAAAAGCTTAATAATCCTAACACTATCCTCAATAAATAACATACTATAATTCTTACATTGGAAGAGAAATCTTCACTTTTCATGGCACTCTGGTGAACACTGGAAGATCATACATTTTGTTAAGCAAGCTAATTTAATTCACTTGAAATAAATGTGAATATGGAGATGTTACCTAACAGACATTACAACTGTTGTGTTTAAATTCTTCAATGTTGAGTGCCTCTTACAACTCTCCCAACCATTTCTCTTACCTCTAAAATTCATCTTCTCCCTTACTTGGCTGTGATTTTCCCACAATTGAACCTTTCTTAAGATAAAGGAAATTGCTGAACAAACTTAGGAAAAAAAAGTCCTATCTTGGCAGAAAAAAAAAAAAAAAATTCAGTGCAAACTTAGGCTAGATTTTAGCTTCTGTTTGAAGCTAATCATGATTGAGATTACTTGCCGATTGGCTCCATTTCCCAGAACTAATCATAACCAGAATTAGGACCACCAGACTTAAATACTGGAGTCCTCTTTCTGAAATTCTGCCCCTAACCCATTGTCACCTTTGAAAACATAACAAAAGTAAATAAGAGCTGCAGAGGTCACTAGCCACTGGCTAGAATGAAGGAAAAGGAAAGCAAGTATGCATCAGTCCTTTCATCACAGCTAGGCTCTTTCATATGGTACCCACCTTCTTATATCTCTATTGCATCCTTGACTGTCAATGTCAGGACAAAGGTGGTCTCCAAGAAGGCTTCAACTTCCGAGAGAAAGGGCAGCACAGTCTGGGATGGTAGCAGCGTCTTTCCCATAGACCTTTATCTAAGGTCTGAATCTGAGTCTAGAAATACAAATATTCCTCTCTGATCACCTGCGCATCTCCTCTTTTATTATTTGATCTTTTGCTGCTGCTACCCTGAGAGTAATTGCATGTTTAAGCTGTTAAGGACTTGCAAATGAAGGGAGACAAAGTTAGAAACTCCAGTTTCTGATGACTGTTCCTAATAATTGTGGTGTAATTTGGATGCTTTTAGTAAATGGTGGGACCATGATCACAAAGATTAATGAGGGTTACCAAAGGTGGGAAATCCAGATGCTGGCAAGATTCTGAACCTCAAAGTTAGTGAAACTAGCAAAGAAACATGAAAGTAAATATGGAAATTAACAGGAGGGTCAAGTAAGTGTCCAAATTTGAAGCTGTTTTTGAAATGTGGTAAACTTCTAAATATGTCCCTAGAATGTAAAAGATAATTCAATCAATAAACAAGCTTATTGAACATTTCCTTTTTTCATAGTGAGTTAAGTTGGCAGAGCTGCTGGGTAAATAAAACCAGGGCCCTGTTCCCTAATCTGAGGTTCTTTATAGTATATTCATCGATGAAAACCAATATATATTGAATACTAGTAGTCAAGACAATAAACTATGATTAAAGTATTAAATTGGGTCAAATAAACATAAGCTCAAGTGTGGAACTAATATCTAGTATTGAACTTGGACTGGCAGAGGATAAACAGTTGACAAATATATGTTTGGGTGAGTGAATGATTAAAAAGTAGAAAAATAATGGGGATTGGGGAAGAAATTGTTTATTAAAAGTGAATTTTTATAAAAAGAATGAATAAGTTAGCAAGATGAAGACAGACACACATTCCCAGTAAATGACTAAAAATGAACAGACATGCATTCATAGAATGGCAGGAAGGCCAGCCTTATTTGAAGGAAATTTATTTTGATTAAATAAAATATAATACAATAGATCAGACATTGCATTCGGTACTAATAATATATGAACAACCAATGAGAGCCTAGCTTAGGTTTTCAAGATAACTTGGTCCAGTGATACTTAATGGGGACCTTTGAAACTAAGACTGCAAAGACGTTGTAAATCTAAATGAGAGAAACTTCAGAATCTGGACCAAGAAGTTATGTTTCATATAATCTGATTTATTTAATAGTAGAAGCATTTTTCACTGTGATGAAGACAACATGAATGATAATGAAAATAATTTCTAAAATATTAGAATGATAATGTAGGTAGAAGAATTACTATTGCCATCCCTACCTTAGACATACAGCTAAGACTTCTTATATAGTGTACCTAATTTTTAGCAAAAATTTTGATGGTTCTTGTCACAAAGCTGCAATACTGAATACACTCACTGTATTTGTTCATTTTTGCATTTAGGACTTACTCCCTGTGTGAACTGCACAGTCCAGGAAAGTAACAAAGATGTAGACTCTCTTCCACTGGGCCACTGCTCCATATGTGCTAATATCTGAGTGTTTTTAACACAGAATCTATACCCTACATTGCTATTCGGTCACTTTAAGAGGTCTTGAAAGAATAAGGCAAATAGTTATTAAAATGCTTAGGGTTGATAGTGCACTGGAATACTTGATTGCAAAGCCTTCATATCTTGATCAGAAATTACCATGAGATGCAAGCTCTGCTTTTAATTTACACTTGCTTATTAGTCAACTGGGCTTTCCTGGTGGCTCAGTGGCAAAAAACCAGCCTGCCAAGGCAGGCGATGTGAAGACGGGGGTTCAATCCCTGGGATAGGAAGATCCCCTGGAGGAGGAAATGGCAACGCACTCTAGTATTCTTAACTGAATAACGTCATGGACAGAGGAGCCTGGCAAGCTACAATCCATAGGGTCATGAAGGGTCTGAGCATGCATGCATGTTGCACGTTAGTCAACAAATTGTGGTAAAATCACTCACTGCAGTTATTTAAACAATATTTCCATTTCTTCATCTCTAAAATGGCTACCCACTCCAGTATTCTTGCCTAGAGGATTCCATGGACAGAGAAGCCTGGTGGGCTATGGTTCATGTGGTCACAAAGAGTTGGATATGACTGAGCAACTAACACACACACACACACACACACACACACACTCTCTCTCTCTCTCTCTCAAATTGCTATATTAAAAGAAAAGAAAATCTTCCAGGTTTGGTATCTTGGAGTCAGCCAATCAAATAGCAAATTTTAGTCTATTAAGTTCTTTTGAAAAAATATATTTAGAAGCAATATTTCAGGGAAAGAAATAAATAGATTACAGTTAATCTGATTAAATACCCATGATCTAAATGGGTGACCTTCCTGGCCAGTCACAAGTAACTTCTATGACGTAGTTAAGCCAAGGGTCAATCAGAGGCAGTGTCCCAGTCCACAGACTTACAGGCCTGTATCTGAAACTAAGTCTGTTCTTGAGTGCTATTCCCTGTGCCTGGCACACACAGGTACTTGTGAGCATGTGGCATTATCACAATATTGGTAGTTGTAGGGAAAGACATAGCAAATTAGGGAAATTTACAGATGGGCCTGATACTCCAGATTATCAGCACACTTGTGTTGTTGTTAAAATAAAATACTCTCCAACTGTTCCATAGCTCTTTTGCATTACTGCTAAAGAAAAGTTACTACGTAGGCGGCATTTTAAGCCCAGCTAACGTAATGATAATGATTTGGCCCATTTCAAAGGAGAGGTAAAAGTAACAGGTAAAACTCTAAATGGAAAATGTTAATTTTCAAAAACAGAAACTATTTAAAATAAAACAATATTTTTTCTTGACCCATTTCCCAATTTGTTGGGGGGCGGGGGGTGGTAATTGAAATTTGTTATGGTTCTTTTTTTCCCTCAAAGCCAAGTATGATTTAACAAGAAGTTTCAATAACTTCAAAAAGTAATGGATTTCCCTTCACGTCTGTGTAAGCTCAAGGTGTATTTTCCTGACCTATCTCTTCTGTCCATTTTCAACGTTACTAAAGCTTTAAAAAATACAACAGCAAGAGAAATTGATACGAATCCTATGAAATCCACTTTGCTTCAAATCTTAAGTCTGAGATAGACCAGTTCAACAACAAGAAAAGTTTAGCTTTATATCTGGAACAAAATTCAATACTGTGGTTACAGAATATGTAACCAATATCTTTCATAATTTGGGTTTTAATACATAAAAGTAAATGTGCCGCAGAGATTTAATAGCATAGTTGGGCGTATCTCTTCTTATATTTCTGGAACAGAAACACATTGCTTTTCCTGCTGCCCTGTTTGCTTTTTGCTCAGTTGAAAATTTTTAAAAATTGCTACATACAGTATATTGGTTTTCTTTAGAACAGAATGATAGAGAAGACTTAGCTTCAGTTCTGACCGGGACTTTGGTTGGTCATTCGTAGGAGTTTTTTCAGGTATATGGCTCTTTCTTGACAAGTTTGGATACAAGATTGAGGGCAAGAGGAGAAGGGGGCAACAGAGGATGAAATGGTTGGATGGCATCACTGACTCAAAGGACATGAGTTTGAGCAAACTCAGGGAGATAGTGAAGGACAGGGAAGCCTGGCGTGCTGCAGTTCATGGGGTCACAGAGTCGAAGACATCTTAGTGACTGAACAGCAATGGAAACAAGAACAAGAATCCTCAGATGGCAGGAAGTAGCTGCTCCTCCCCAAACTCCTATTTTTTCCTTTTCTTGTGACTTTCAAAATTGGAAAAACATGACTTATAGGATGAAATCTTTAAAGCTTCTCCATCTTCTACCATAAGCAAAACTACGAAAATATACACTACTTCTCATCACTATTTCCCTCCAAGCCTGATAGGTCTGGCATTTAAAAATGGATGGCTGTGCTTTTAATTCTGGGACCAGTTCAAAGTTGATGTTAGATAAATTAATATGGAGAAAAAATACTCTTGTAAACAATCTTTCAGTAGTAGGTAGCTGTTACTTTACTTTGGTGAAAATAATTTGTGTGATTTTTACCTTAGAATCAAGAATTATTTTAGATTTCCAAGGGAGAATTTTACTCTAAACTATCCTGCATTTTAAACACTATTTAATTATGATTTACTTCCTTGGGGATTATATCATCATGTGATTTAATTTGGTATATACCCTAAGGGGGAGCATATTTCAATTATAAAATATTTCCTCCAGAAACAATAATGGTTCAATGATTTATTTCAGGATGCTATTATAAAATGGCTTATTCAACTGGAATTTGAATGCATTCGAGTTTAAAAATATAGTATAAAATGCATGAGAAATGAACATACGTGCTTTTGTGCTCACACACAAAAATCATATTTATAACTATTTTCAGTCTTTACATAATACTTTAATTATTATATCTTGGAAAAAGAACTTAGAAAGCTGAACACTATGAAACACTTATATTATTATCTCTTCAAAAAGTTCATTTTTGGACAAGTATCATCTGGATAGGGATTAACTTAATCAGAGATTTTGAATCTTCTTTACTTTAATTTTTAATCTCTTTTTGAAAAAATATGTCTGAATCTTTAAAAGACCTAAACCTGTAGTCACAAAGCACTGCTTCAAAAAAGGAAAAAAAAAAAGAAGAAGAAGGGAAAGTTTTGAAAGCAGCCACCGGCTGTAAGAGAGATAGTGCAGGCAGCAGATTTGTGACAGAGTGGAGCATGAAACCCATCAGCTGATGAGTGAAAATCCCTGGTTTCTAATTAATCGAGGTACACAGGCCAAGGGATGAAGAGGATCAGGGAAATGAAATCAGGAAAAAGATACCATCAGTCATTTCTGCGGCCCATTGTCATACTTCAGAATCTGCTGTAATGAATCACTCAGGCATTCCACAGATACATTCAAATGGTGAAGAAAATTCATTGTCCGGTGAAGAGCGTTTGATAAAAATCTTTCTTTCCCCCCCTCCTCTTTGTCAGAAGCCTATGATCAGAAAAGGAAATCCAGACAGCACAACAGGTGTGCTTTTTGCAAGCCTGGTGAAATCTGCAAATGAACCAAGTATGGAAGAATTTTTCTGTGTTTAGTTTTCCCCCCAAAATGTGTATGAGGAGGGTGTCGAGACAGAGCATCTGGCAAGGGGAGGTTTGTTATTGAAAAGAATTTCAAAAAGTGTAAGATAAAGAGAATCAGAGTAGTGTGCCCCATCCTGCAGTGAAGCAATGCATGGTCCTGTACAGATCTCAACTCAGGAAATAAGAGAAAACATTGGGAAATGTAGTAATATTTAATTTAATTCATAAAGAGACATTTCCTTTGAAGGACAGTCTATACAATGAAGAAAGTATTATGCATTACAGCCTGGCTCTGATCAGAAAAGAAAAACCTCATCCTCAAAATCAGACTGCTGCTCTTGGGCCCATGATTTCTGGGGTTTCCTGGAGAAAGGATTTCCTTTAAAGTCAGTGAGACTTAACCCGTGATGAATGCATATTTCAGCCTGAAGGTTTTGTTCAAAGGTTTCCTAATTCAGGCCTGCATTCCTCCTGGGTTATAGCCCACTTTTGCAACAGTCATGTATTTTAATGGAAAAAATACTCTTCGGAGCACTCATGACACAGTCTCTGTGGTTTTCCACTCTGCAGCAAGTTTTTGACGGCGAACAATTTCTCGAAGCAGCTCCAAGTACTGTGTGGCATTAGGTGACATGCAAAGATAATTGTTTTTAAATAATCAGGTACTGTACTGAGACATATAAGGATGGCTGATTCATTTTAAATTTAATTACTATAATATAGGGTTTCGCTGTCTATATTATCAATCACCAAGACACTTTGGAGTTGATAATATTAAAATTGCAACAATAATGAGAATTCTACTTCATGATGAAAATAATTTTAATCATGGGTAGATTGCAAATCCATTTACAGTTACGGTTACTGAGAATTCTATTATCTACCTTCTCTTGTAAAAGATGTTAAGACATGTTTTCAGGAAGTAGAAAAGATTATAGAAATATGCTGCTTCTATGAAGTTCCAAGTGCAGGCTTTCAGAAAACCTCAAGAAAGCTTCCAAACTGTCAAGATTTGTGGGGTAGAATGAGGAGCAGGGGAGGAGGTTGGGATTAAAGGGAGGCAGAGAGCCCTCTGTCTATTTTGCTCCTGTTTGCTTTATTCTTCTGTCAAAATTATTTTTGAGAACCTACTCTGTAAGAGGCATTGGGCTGGGTGCTGGGGATGAATCAGATAATAAGCAGTGGAGTCACTCACCTCAAGGAGTTCACAGTCTAGGTTGCTTTAACGGCAGTCTTGCCCATGGCAACCCATTCTAGTATTCTTGCCTGGAGAATCCCCTTTGACAGGGGAGCCTGGGGGGCTACAGTCCATGGGGTTGCAAAGAGTCGGACACGACTGGGCGACTAACCACACAGTGCATGGCCTTTGATGGTGTTTTGGATTTTAAACGGATTTTAATGGAGGGCAGTGGATGAGGCCAGGAAACAACTGGTCCTCAGCTCTGCCTGTGCATTAGCATCACCTGGGAAGTTAAAAAAATGTGTATTTACACATGTATATAATAATACAATATAATACACAGATAGATATCTATATTCAGGTCCCATCGCCAGCATTTGGGTATGAGGTGGGGCTCAAGCATAAATATTCTTTCAAAGCTCGCCAGGGGATTCTAACTAGCAGCAAGAGTTAGGAAACGCTCACTTCAGCTCAGTCCCTCACTCGTGTCCGACTCTTTGCGACCCATGGACTGCAGCACACCAGGCTTCCCTGTCCATTACCAACTCTCGGAGCTTGCTCAAACTCATGTCCATCAAGTCGGTCTAGGAAACACTAGGCCACCAAAAACAACATCTGAAAGACCACTACTTCTGGATATTATTTGAGATTACTCTCTGCCCATCTGGTAAGCTTCGAGAAAATAGTTTTTTAAACTCTGACTGAGTTAAACTAGCCCCCAAAGTCCAGTATATTTTGCAGAGAATGTGTAAGTTCATATCCATAATACTTTATAATCACCTTTGCTAGCTATGACTTTGTCTCCCCTTCTAATATCCAAAATAATCAGATTTGGTCTGATAATTGGTCCCACCAAGATTTGCTCACTGCTGCTCATTATTTACTCAGTCTTTTATCCAAGAATTTCTAAGAGGTAGGTTTTGTTACACCAGGAAAAGTTTAAGAATCTGAGTCAGAGCTATACTAAATGAGTTTGAGGGGACTGAACTGTAGGAAGGTAAGGCATTCAGTGGTAATGGACAGACGAACTATCCCAGCTGTATTCCCCTATTCCATGTGGCTGCGCTCCAAAATCCGTGGTAACTTGTATCCTGCTCCACACAATCTGTGGTCTCTAATTTATGCATTTGGACATTTCTTGGTTTAAGGCTACACACTAGAATGAACTTCTATTTAAATATTTAATTCTTATGAATTGTGTCTTGTATTTCTACATTTACAAAATATCTAGACATAAAATATTCATAATTTCTACTATCCCAATTCTAATTTTCTTTATACCATAGCCTTTATTCTCTCTTTATTAGGACTCTTTCTCTTCTCTACTTTTTTTCATCCTAAACCCTGCTCCTCCACTTGAACGTGGTTTTTATTCTTATTTTACTTTCTTTTTGCTCTCTTAGGAACTAACAAAATCAATAATCATAAATGTCTCCAAACATTAACTTGATCCCTTTACTCAGTCTTGGTTTTCCATAATACTCATACATCCTAGAGTGTGTGTGCATCTATATGCATAGACATGGAGATAATTAGTTTAAAAAATCAGTCCATTACCCTCATTGTCACTTAAAGCAATCCCACGAGCATGTAAACTGCGCCCCACACTGGTCCCCTGCTTTGGTGAAACTCTATGAATAAATTATATTTCCAGAGTCTGCCAGCTTTCCAGCTCCAGCTTACTGCAGTTTGGAACGACATCTTACCTTCATATGCTCCATAATTTTTATCCTTCCGCGTTTATTTTCATCTTTCTGTTTCTCTAGCCCACCAATAACTTTTGCAGGGAAAGATGGCCTCTCTCATGGCCAGAGATTCTTGGGACTTATCTGTAATTAGGTCAAATTATTTGGGTGACGATCAAAGCAGAAAAACCTACTTCGATGGCATTCAGTCAGGAGTAGCATTATTCAACGTTCGTGTTTGCATTTTCAGAATTGGAAAACACATAGATACAAGTGTGAGGTTAAATTTTATTTTCTTTAAGGCAATAAACTAGGGTCAGTGTCATCTCTTGGCATTTAGAGAAATACAAAGCATTAAGCTGTCAGATTTAGAGTAGAGATACAGAATTGTGAATTCTGATTTGAAGGCACAAACATTGCAGTCATTAACTATATATAGTTGAATTTATAAAATAAACTGGCAAAGAGGAAAAAAAAAGGAACAAAAAGTTATAAGTAAGTAAAATCGTTTGAGATTAACATAGCCATTGCACAGCCCACTGTTTTAATCCAGTCACTTTGCAAAATGAAGGCTATTTGGATGGATTTCATCAAAAATAAAAATAAAAATTGACCAGATAGTCCACAGGTGATCATTTCCAAGCCTTCCCCCCAGAGTCAGACTTTCAAATATTTATCATATATGTATATAAGGTAACTGTTTGGGATTTTTGGAAAGTAAGCTAAAACGTCACCTGAGACATCCGTCTGATTTGGACTGAGTTCAGAAGCAAAGTGCCTTGAGAGGCCAAAAGAGAAAGAGAGGGTGAGAGGGAAAGCAAGCAGGAATGGACAGCCCGTGTTGCCAGCTCTAATATCCCAGTGCAATTATTTTGTGGACAACCACTCTTTGCCTGCACAGGAGATAGGGCTATAAGTGTATGTTATTTTTTAATTACAAGGGGGGGGTAGAAAAAATCCTGATGATGGGCTGGAAGGTGCCATTGCATTGTTATTTTTTCCTCTCCCTTCGTTTGCTGATTATGTGAGCCGGGCTCCTTTGCTAGCCGATGATAAGCAGAATTTCCATGTTCTCTGCATAATTAATCCATCTCTGCCTCTCTTCATGCCAACTCGCCCGTTATCGCCGGCACATGCCTGAATTGCAAAAGAATCCGCTCTTCAATTGGAACTTATTGATATTCTAAGAAAAAAAAAAAAAAAGAGAGAGAGAGAAGGGGGGAAAAAAACTGAAAATCCTTAAGTTTAAGCCGCAGATTTTTAAATGGATTAATTTCGCTGCAATCGCAGCCATCTAAGGCGGGAAGGCAGGCAGAGCAAATTGAAAGCGTCTCCATGTTTGCAGAATTGGGTCCAGACCGCTGAAATGTACTGGCACGGCTCTCTTTTAAAGTCAGAAAATTACCATTCATTTACATCACATGAAATACTTTTTTATGCTAGAAATATTCAAGAGACGTTCTTTAAATGCCTGCTAATGCTTGATAACATTTCTAACTTTCAACGTTTTGCTAGACTTTGATATGACACGATAGGAATGCCTTCCAGTAGAGAATATTATATCTCTTTATCACATATAGATTACATCATCTTTTTCTAAATCATCTCCAAGTAGTCTTTAAACAATGAAGTCTGTCATTGGTTCTGTGGGATCTTGTATGCTGATGGAAGTCAAGGTTAGTCATTTACTTTTTGTCTACCTACAAATGAAATGTTTGTTTTTGTTCAATTTTTCTTCTTCAGATACCTAAAGATCTTGGGTGGCAATAATAAGAATATAAAAATAATCATAATAATTTCTCAGTAGTTATTGTTTTGACTATTGTCCTCATTCTTACAGGAAACTCATTTTTGGAGAGACGACTCCTTGTCATTTTAACTTATACTTCAAAATCTCCTTGGGTTTCGAAAGGGTTGGTAGCTAAGTCATACCACAAAATGTACAGTCTAAGCAGCACAATACATAAACTTCTAGTTTCAGGATTCTTGCAATTTCCAAATGAAATTACTAAACCTTGCTTCGTTGATGTTTTGTTTTTCTGATCTTTGAATCTGCAGTATGTTAATTCCCCGACTCGTGGAATCAGCACTGCCAGGGCTGAAGTTCTCCTTAATCCTCTAGGGTCGCCCAGCAGTGCTTTCTTCCTGCCTTTGGAGATGCACATAGCTGCAGTTTCAGCTGGTGTGTGTGGCAAGGCTGATGTACTCTTTTAGCTTAGACAGAAGGGTTGCTAATATCAATCAGCAAAAAAAAAAAAAAAAAAAAAGGGGGGGGGGAATTAAACTGTTTAAAAATATTCACCAGTAAGTGGGTCTTATGAATTTTGAATGTACCAAAATTCAAAAGGGAAAAACAATCATAACATAATTCTTTAAAGCAACAACTGAGTTGAAAGGTACACTTCCTAAGGAAAATGAGACAGTGAGCAGTGATATTTGTTTCAGTTATGAAATAAGGACCTTTCTAATTACAGGCCATCTTAACATTAAATACTGGCATTAGAGTAGAAAAGTTTGTGTTTATAATTTGAACGATTTAAATATTGGCTTTGTATTTTCTGCCTCAGAAGTAAACCAAAATGAATACAAGGATGAGGAACACATTAGAGAGGAAAATGGTTTTATAGTCATAGAAAAAAGAATATGTGATGATTGCCATAAACATAAGAACAGATAAATGATACAGTTTTAATAAAACCATCTTAATTGTAAAATCTTCTATAATCTTTAGGCTACCTAGATCCTGGAAATAGAGGAACTGCTAGTTGCACATTGAGTAATTTTGTATAGTCAGCTAAACACTTTAAAGCAATTTTTTAAATGAAATGAAAAATGACCCTTCTTAAAATAGATGTAGCAAAAACATTTCAACCATAAATAACAAATTCAGTGACCTTGTATACCCAACCCTTTCATTTAAAGGCATGAATTAAAAGGACTTGAAAATTGCAGGTGTATTTGGGGAGAGGAAACTTCTAGGCTTTCTATTTTGGAATAAAAATCATGACTTAAAACTCAAATATTTTCTATAGCATGCATTTCATTCATATTTTCAACACTCTATATAAGAGACTTAGAAAGATATTGATGGGAATTTATGTTTTTGTAAAAATTATATTTTATACTTTGAAATCATTATGACTTTCTATCTATAATAGTTATGATTTAGTTCATGTAGTTTAACATATTTTTACTGTAAAATATGAGTTCTGTTGGTTTTATTATTATACCCTAAAATCACCAGGTATTTTAAATGAATTTAAGGTATCACATTTCTAATTGTTACCATATGTGCAGATCAGAATAAGAAGAGTGATGCCAGTGGTTTCGAGATGCTCAGTGTCAGATGACAGGCTAAATCAAACAGCAGTGATTCACTATGAAGTGAGGACTGCAAATATGATATGAATTAGCTATTTCACTGAAAAAACTATGACACTGACATGGATTCATAAATGATGAACTGACTTATAATAGAAACAATTGAATGGATTTTTTTCTTTCTTTTAAATTTAAGGATGAATTGAAAAGTGAAGAAGGCTATTACAAATGATTTCCTTGGTGTCAAAAATTGCTAAATAGTTTTTTTTTTTGACATTAGGAAAATGAGTGACAGCCCTTTATTTGTATTGTGCATGATGGATGGATCCCTTCATCGCCTCCCTTCTCCTTCCTCTTTCTTTTGTAAGTGAATGGAATTGAACTATTTACCACCTCTGCGTTGGCTTTTTGCTCATCAGATACCATCATCTTCTAAAACTTAAACCTCTCCTATGCTTATTCCAAAGACCCAAACATATCAACTATATCTTCCTCATGGATACCCATCTTCCAAAATAAAATATTTAATGATTCTTTTCATGATCTTTTGCCTTTTCTTGCCCTACATCTAAAGGTTTTAAAAATCACTCCATCCTGGAAAGAAACTTAGTATACCTAAACACTTTTCCTGTTCTGTTCAATCCTCTCAGTTCAGGTGGTTCTCATGATAGGAACAAGGTTTAAAGAGTCTTTAATCTCTCATACTTTGTACCCAAACTCTCCAATATAATTGTTCATCTTCCCAGTTTCTTATAGGAATCACTGTGGGTCACTGAATATTGGCATTCATCAATGATATCACCGTGGGTCACTGAATATTGGCATTCATCAATTAAGAAGCAGCCATTGAGAACCTCCCATTTATTCCCGCACTGCTCTGTGCACTGGAGAGGGACTGAAATTCTGTGATTTGCCTAAATCTGTTAAGTGGTCTTTCCTCAGCAACAGTATGGTAAAATCGCCACACTTTTTAAAAAATTCTAACAAAACATTCCATTCATTCTTTCATATTAAGCCTAGAGTTCCTTTCTTTAAAGATACCTAAAGACATTTTTCAAATTGGTGATATTCAAGTGTAGATAGTTTATGTCTATCTTTTATTAATATCAGGTACTGAAAATTTTACAAATATATCATAGAAATGTATATTTTTAAATAGTTGATTGGCAGTCTTTCAGGGAACAAGCAGTTGTGTTTTAAAGAGGCAAATGGAACTGAAAAGCCCCTTCTAGCCACCTGAGTGGGAAATGATCCCCTAATCAGATATGACTTCCTACTTAAATCTCCCTAGAATATTGTCCATTGTGTTCTA
This sequence comes from Cephalophus harveyi, assembly GCA_006410635.1. NCBI lineage: Eukaryota > Metazoa > Chordata > Mammalia > Artiodactyla > Bovidae > Cephalophus > Cephalophus harveyi. Next base: position 178,939 of record SJYT01015448.1, on the reverse strand, counting down.
CATACTAATAACAGTCTTTACTAAACAAAAGAAGTTTAGGTCTTTTCTTTAAAACTATTAAAAAAACAGAAGAAAAGACTGCTGTTGTTTCTAATTCTGATTGATCACTTATCTTTATGACATCAATAATGAGACCTTAATTTCCTCATTTGTAATAATTAGAAAAATAATACCTACATCAAAAAGTTGTTTGACAATAAAAATATGAAAACACTCAGCACTTTTCCTGAAACAGAGGCAGTGTCACACAGTAAGGTATCATTTTTTTCCTAGTTGTTTAGTCATTATTCTATGAGTCAAATACTAGAAGAAGCAAGCAGGCTTAAAGAAAAGATTAATATATGTCTATGAATGTTTATATTCTATTTATAACAGATATCAGCTTGTATCAGGTATTTTTATTCAAACATTGGGTAGAAATGAAATTTTACATTTTTTCAGAAAATTTGAAAAATAGTCATGGCAAGCTTTTAAAATAATCTCTATATTTTATGTAAATCTTATGAGATGAAAAGGATTAAAGAAGAAATAAGAATTTGTTGATATTGCTGCTTTCAAGGCAGTCTTCATAAGTCTTAGCTTTCTGGTTATCTTTTCTATGGGGGCTTCCATTTGTAAGCTGCAGGCTGCCGTCAGAGAAAAAAACTGTGATTTTGGAACGTGTGTAAATAGTTTATTGAAACCATACATATTTTATGAATATAATTTTGAGAAATAGGAGAAGGAATTATTAAAGAAAAATCAATATAGTAACTTTTTCTAAGAGATGTCTCACTTTGAGAAATTAAAAATTTTGACTATAAATTAAATCATTTTTATTTCCTAAATATTAATTTATATATACTTCAAAAAAGCATATATTTAATAACTATTTTCCTTATTGAATTAGAAACAAAAGCATACTTTTAAACGTATGTTTCTATTTGTAAATGTAAATTCACATGCAATGAGGGTCTAACTAAAGAAATTATAAAGGTCTATATCTAAAAGTACTGCTTTTTCTTAAAAATACATAACCACAAGTGATAGATTCCTAATTTTAAATATTTATTATAATAACACAGTTACAATATATTAACAAACTAATTTAATGATCACCTACTATGTGTAGAACTCTATGCAGAAAAAGTTATTTATAATCTATTTATAACAAAAAGAAGAATGTGATAAATTCCAAGTCCCATGGAAATAAAAATAAAGTATAACTTGGATAAGGTCTATTGATGTGAACTGTTGTGGAATTTGCATTCCTCTATCATTTCACTCTATGTATGCTTCTGGGTTTTATCAAATTCTATCTGAAACAAATGGAGCACTCATCAACATTTGGAAGATTTGGCCCATCCGAGATCATCATCACAAATACACTATAACAATCAAACTTGATCAGCGTAGAGAAATGGACATATCTAATCTATGCTGAGGTAATACAGAGTAAAGATAGAATCATACCTAATGAAGATACATGTAAAGGTTTTCAGAAAGGTAGGTTGTGATTTTAATTATTATGAAGAAAAGAAGAGCCATGTCACAGATACATAGGAGACTAGGGAAAAGTGCACAGAAGGAGAAAGAGTGCAAGAATTCAGATTTAGCTAGAATCTGAAAGTCATGTTGGAAACTAGGGTAAAGAGAAAATAGAATATGTATGCCAATTAATGTTTACAGAGCAAAGAAATAGAGAAGGATATTGAAGGAAACTGTTTTCACATTTGGATACAGAATGAATTACAGACAAAAGATTGAGGGCAGAACTAACGTCAGACTGTGTACAAGGGTTGAGATTCAGGGTAATTCTTTACTGCAACCATAAGATGCTTCTGAGGTAGATAATTTGATGAAAGATGTCATGTCATATCAGGAACATGTGAACACAGACATATTTTACTTAAATGGCAGACTTCAGTGGATTCAACTTGAAAACTAAAAATATCATTTTCAGTATATAATTTTGTAACATTATTGGAGGAAAGTAAATACACATAACCCCATTTTACAGATGGAAAAAGGTAGTCTTGCTATTGTTGTTAATTTGCATGTTGTAAAGTTGAAAGAGTAAGCCCAGGTATTAGGAAAATATTCCTAGGAGCTGCAATTACAGCATCTTATGTATGCTGTGTGTGCTAAGTTGCTTCAGTTGTGTCTGATTCTTGTGACCCTATGGACTGTAGCCTGCCAGCCTCCTCCATCCATGAGATTATCCAGACAAGAATGCTGGAGCAAATTGCCATGATTTCCTCCAGGGGATCTTCCTGACCCAGGGATCGAACTTGCATCTCTTGTCTCCTGCGCTGACAGGCAGGTTCTTTACCACTAGTATCCTAGGTGCTAGAATTACAGTGTATTGCTTTAATTAAATATAAAAATGAGGACATATTTTTATGACAAGATTTTATTTAAAAATTTTTATTTCTACAAATAAGTCAATGAACCTACTGAAATGCCTGATTATGAAAATCCACTTCAAAAAATTTGGGGATTTCTTCAAAATTTTTTTCCAATTATCCCCACCAAATGTATCACAATAGTGGTTAGTTTGCTTTTGTGGTTTTAATTATTTTACCCTTAAAGTTATGGTTTAGCTATGCTTGTCCTAGAGTCAAACTACATGCTTAAAATCCCAGCTGTGTGACAGCAAGCATGGTTTTTCTCTCTGGGCTTCAGTTTTCTCACCTATTCTATAGAGATAATAATAGAATTTATCTCAGAGAACTGCTGTGAATTTTGGTAAGTCAGTTCATACACAGAAAGCACTTAGAATGGGGTCTGGCACAAATGAAGAGCTTAATAAAGATGCTAATGGACGGTGTGATGTGTGTGTGTGTCTTGTGCTGGTGCTTGTATGTGTTGGTGGCGGTTTAGTCACTAAGTCATATTCAACTCTTTGTGATCCCATGGACTGTAGCCCACCAGGCTACACTCTGTCCAGGGGATTCTCCATGGGATTCTCCGTCCATGGGATTCTCCAGGCAAGAATATTGGAGTGGATTGCTACTTCCTTCTCCAGGGGATCGTCCTGATCCAGGGATCGAATCTTGGTCTCCTGCGTTGCAGACAGAGCCTTCACTGACCGAGCCACCTGGGAAGCCCTTGTATGTATATATGCATGCACTCGTGAGTTTTTTGGTATATTGGGATGAGGGATTGATGCAAACTGAAGGCAGTTAGAGTGTGACGTGATCTGTCCAACAAGCTGTGGTTTCTGGTTTTCTTAAAGTTTTAAATCATCAGGCCCATTGCACAAGTAAACTGAGCTGTTTTTCATAATGAGGGAATGAGAAGTATATCTACCCAAAATGGTACCTAGTACCATTACTGAGCCACACCATCTCCACCTCTTTAAGGAATCTGTGTTGCAGAAGCAATATCCCAGCCCTCATGGAGACAGTTCACTAGTGTCCCTCTAAAGAGTGTGCCCATTTCTGAAGTGCAGGTTTGGTCCGAGTGCTAGACAATTTCATGACACTATTTCCTCCCTTTTTATAAGCATCAGTCAATCCCCAAAGCCACTTGTATGCTGATCAAATTTTTGGTTTATGTTCTACTATTAATCAACTAAATCCCTTGGATCTTTAATCCTGTTGAAATTGTTCACCATTCATGACATCCTAATCACACTATGTCATCCTCTCTGATATTCAAAGGAATTAAAACTGAAATAACAACTAGATAGCATCAGTTTAAAGTTGAAGAAGTTTAAAAACTTATCTGTTGCTTTAGTAGGAAAAGAGAAGTAGTGGTATACCCATCATATATGAGTTAAGGTAATACTGGTATCTCTAGCAAATAATCAAAAAAATGTGAATCAATGCTGCAGACTTGAACAGAGGAGAGTAGAGTCTGTCATGACCCTAAAGTCCTTCCTCTATGATTTTCTTCTTCCATCTCTGGGCTCCTATCACTTCCCCAGATACCTTGCATATATTAGGTACTGCTTAATTTTGTTTATTCCATCAGAACAAACATACATATTGTAGTTTAAGTTTGTGTTTCTCCACTTCGTCCTGATTTGAGCCAGAATTACAGTAACAATAAAGATTAACATTATTTAGTTCTAAATTTGTGCCAGATACTGTTCTCACTGCTTTACCAGTATTTATTCATTAACCTTCCCAACAAAGCTACGAAGTAGGTATTTTCACTATTCATGTGTTAAGATGAAAAGATACAGAGAAATCACATGTCTTATCCAAAATCACAGATTATGTGGCAAAATCAGGCAGTCTAGCTCAAGAATCTATGCTTTCAATTGCCAGGTTCTATTACCTTAATCATCTGCAGACCTAAGTGTTCTATATGTTTGTATAAAAGGTTTTATCCTCTGTGCCATGTGCTATCTGTCCAGTTGTGTTTATGAATACAATTACACTTAGTGAAGGAACTATTTTCAAGTTATTCACCCTTTCTACAATATTTCTGTGCAAATAAAAATTGTACTAGTGGTACACAGTTTATCCTTGGTGAACTTCTGCTGGCTCCTTGTGATTACTGCTTTCTTTTCTAATTTTTTTTTCCCGCAAATTTTATAATAAACCCTAGACATTTTAAAATTTTAAAATAAAGCTTCCTGGTGTCTGATTGCATCCCTTTTTGAGTGTTTAACATTTAATTGTCACATTAATTGAAGTTTTCTGGCATAGTTCCTATTGAGGATTGTACAGAGATTGCTAGTGTGGTTCCAGGTTCACCGCTGAAAGTTCCTTCTGTGCTAGGAGATGCATTTTTGTGAGCTGAGAGACTTGAATTTGTCTTTCAGCAGCTTAGCACTACGCCGTCTCCTCATCCGTCAGGTTTCTATTTCCTCAACCATGTTTATTCCCCCTTTCTCAGTTTAAAAGCAACTTTCTTCCATAGAAGATGGGAGTGAAATTGAAGCACATTCATTTCTCATCATTTGGTAACCTTATACTGTCCAATCTGTGAGATGGCCCAATCCTTTTTTGTTCCCCTTGTTCCACATATATTTAAAAAGACTATTCCTATCAGTATTATTACCATTGTATTATTAGTAGTAGCAGCAGCAGTAATAGCATTTTTAAAAGTCTCACTTTCTCTTGGATTATAATTTCCTGAGACCATTTAGCTGTTTATACAACTTTTAGGAATGGATTTTTCCATCTTTTATAGATACCACTTACAGTTCAAGTTTGTTCAAAGATAACCTTAAAAAATAAGGCTGAAACTGCAAACAGATGTCCCTCTTTTAAAGTACTCCTTTGCTTTACAGCTCCCAAGTACATAATACACTGATTAATTAGGAAAAATTATTTGTGTTATGCCAGCCTTTATAGAGGATACAGTATTCACATAAGAAAAAAAAACCTATTGTTTGCTCCTGTAAACACCTAGCTACTTCGAATGATTGACTTCTCAGATGATGCTTCATTATTGATAGCTGAGAATTATTTTGAGATGTATTTTCCTGATCTAAAAATGTTTTCATATTGGTCAAGGCTCTTCAGAATTTTCTCAGTGGAGTTTGAGTTTGTCATTTTTTGATCATCCAGTTTTTTTTGGTTTCACTGCAGAATACACTTCTACCTAAAGAATCTATTATCATTGAAATTTCTTCAAAAAAAAAAAGTTTGTTTTGATGAGGTTGTCAATGTCCAGGCTCTACCCTCTTTTATTTCCTCTAAAACAATTTGCTTTTTGCAAAACAACTTTTACTATCTAAGGTTTCAGGGAAAATTAAGCCATTCTGTTACAGCAAAACATATGGTAATTAATTTAGTATCAGGGAACAGAGTCATTTTTTTTTAAAACATCTGTATTTTTCTGATGTTGAGATGGTTTGTGATTACGTACTTAAATTTTCTTTAATTTAGAATGTTCTAGCATTATTGAATTATCTTCCTTTTTAGATGCTGGCTATGAAACAGTTGTTATATTTTCATCTGGACTGACTTTCCCGAGTATTCTTCTGAGTACTATGACCTTTAAGAAAACATCATGTTAATCTCCCAATGTTTCTATCACTTCCGCTTTTCCAAATGATTGGTATTGGCTGAACAGTTTCCATTAATGCCAATTAGGATACAGACTTAATACCAAGTTTTGATAATAAGTAACCAAAATCTTAATTTGTGGTTACTTTTTTTTTTTTTACAATTTTTACTTAATTTTGAGGGGGGTCCAAAATCACTTAAAAAATTTGGGGGGGACTTCAAAATCACTGCAGATGGTGACTGCAGCCATGAAATTAAAAGACGCTTGCTACTTGGAAGAAAAGTTATGACCAAACTAGAGAGCCTGTTAAAAAGCAGACATTACTTTGCCAACAAAGGTCCATCTAATCAAAGCTATGGTTTTTCCAGTAGTCATGTACAGAAGTGAGAGTTGGACTGTGAAGAAAGCTGAGTGCTGAAGAATTGATGGTTTTGAACTATGGTGTTGGAGAAGATTCTTGAGAGTCCCTTGGGAGAGTCCTTGGGGCTGCAAGGAGATCCAACCAGTCCATCCTATAGGAGATCAATCCTGAATATTCATTGGAAGGACTGATGCTGAAGCTGAAATTCCAATACTTTGGCCATGTGACGTGAAGAACTGACTCATTTGAAAAGACCCTGATGCTGGGAAAGATTGAAGATGAAGGAGACCGAGACGACAGAGGATGGGTTGGTTGGATGGCATCACCAACTCAATGGACATGAGTTTGAGCAAGCTTTGGGAGTTGGTGATGGACAGGGAGGCTAGCCTGCTGCAGTCCATGGAGTTGCAAAGAGTTGAACACAGCTGAGCAACTGAACTGAAATGAACTGAACCAAATCTTAGCAAAGAAAGAGAGTTTTGAGTTCCATAACAGGAAAAAAGAGTGAGATTAGCATCAGGCATTACTGATTCTGGAGTCTGACGTGACATCATCAAGAGCTTATTCTTTGTTTGCATGTTTTGGCTCCATTTTTTCCTAATCAAGTTTCATTCTTAAGTAGGTTTTCTCCAGGAGCAGGAAGATGGTTGCTCTTATCCTTACAACTTAAAATGCGCCAGAGAGACCCTCTTTCTCCCAGTCAAGGATGATACTAATTGGCTCTGCTTTGACAACTTGCCTATTATTTAATCAATCATTGTAACATAGGGGGTGCAATATTCTTACTAGCCAGACTGAATCATCACTTCACCCAAATACATTGTATAGAAATTTGTTGACTGTACAAAAAGTAGAGGGCTAACATCAGAAACAGAGGAAAGACTGCTGTACATGCTAACAGATATCTCTTTTATTCTTTCTTACTAACACTTTATTATTCTGGCCAAGAGTATAGCATGACAAGTTCAGGCTGCTTCATCAGAATGTGGTTTTCAAGTAAATTAAATGAATTTTTATTATGTATCTATTATGTGGTAAGTACTGTGCTAAAATAATGCAAGTGTCCTTAAAAAAGCATGGTGCTAAAGATGCAAGTCCCCTTCACATTATTTCTAAACTGTTCTAGTATTTTGATCTGTGTCAAAAAAATATCATTATATTCTTGTCTGGCCAAATAGTTTTTATGATTGTCTTAGTTATTTTTTGCTGTGTAACAAACCATCTTGAAACTTAGTGGCTTTAAACAATGATACTTATTCTGTTCACCAGTCCCAATTTATGTAAAGGTCTGTGAGGGCACCTCATCTCTGCTCTACTTGTCATCAGCCGGAGCTGGTACTGGAATCATCTAAAGGTTTATTCCTCACTCACATGTCTTGCCGCTGACTGTTGCTGGGACCTTACCTGGGGCTATTGCCTGGAACATTAACAAGTAGCCTGTCTGTGTGGTTTGGGCTTCCTCATAACACAGTGGCTGGGCTCTAGCGAACAGCCTGAGTGATGAGCCAGGTGAAGGCCCTGTTATCTTTTATGACTTAGTCTTAGAAGTCATACAGGATTGTGTGGCTATTCTTTGAAACAGAAGAGCATGTGAGAAAGATCATGTAAGACTGGACATCTGTCTCAGAAAACACAGTCTGCTATAATGAACACCTAGGAATGCTGACACAACTTCCTTGCTTCTTTGTCCTTTGTTAACATCTTATAAAGGCTATCTATTGATCTCTGCAACTACCCTTTGCATCATGGATCTAATTTTTTCCAATAAATATGAAATATATTTACTACTGTAAGATACAAGCAGAGATACAAAGGAGAGAAAGCCTGAATAACTCACTTCAGAAAGTTTACTTATGCTTGGCCCCTTCCATTAGAAGAAGAGCTTTTGAATAAATAATTCTTTCAAATATGATATCATCATTAGAGTTAAGATCATATTTTTGCCTGATTAAAAAAATAGCAGTTTATATGTACTTATTAACTCTTCTCTGTGCATTGAAGTGCAAATTCTTAAATACAAATGACTTGTTCTGATTTTTTCTAATATTTTATTTAGAGAAATATTTCTTTACTACCTTTTTTCTCTATCACACTTGTTATCTTAGGCATAAGAATTTATATTTTTCTTTAAATTACTCTTTTAGTTGAATATGTTCTAAATAATAAGTCATTTACTTTTTCTTAGCTTTCCATCTATAAATATTTATATTTTTGCTCTAAAAATTCATCTCTTCTATAAATATATCTCCCACAGGAAACAACACATCTGTGTTTTTCCACATATCTTATTCATATTGTAATTAACCAGAAATTATTATTGATGAACAATTCAGATCTCTCTCTTCACTCCATATTGAGAATAGCAGAGGAAATAATGATTATCACCCTATGGCGAGTGCCGTAGTTTACCTAAGGGGAACATAACACCCTGATAATAGCAGAAATAGCAGATTTTGAATAGATACTGTGACAAATCACTTTCTACCTATTTGGTTCATTTAATGGCATAGAGTGAGTTTTCTAGAACCATATGCAGCTCTTTTTTTAAAGCTTCTTTGCCAGGTTTTTCTCCCACCTGTTACACTGCATCCTCAAAATCCTGCTGACTTATCTATTTCCATTTCTCCCTTGGAGAGGCACAAAATTCACAGGAAGCTTGCTGAATCCAGCTTCTTCCTCAGAAGTCTATAATTTTACACATAATTTAGGATGATAATTAGGGTTACCACCAGTCCGTTCAGCACTTTAAAGCAACTCCTCTGGACAGACAGAGCCTTGCAAAGGGTAACATTTGGAGAAATTCAGGCAGACTACCTCTTTGGCCTCTGCTACCCCTGGCCACCCAGTCAAAGGTAATAGCCCTGTCTATTCTGGGCAGTCCTACTTTTGTACAATCCCAGAAGCTGTGAAATGTGCCAGATTCAGCCTGCAAGCAATGATGACTGCAGCATCTGTCCTGAAGAATATGTTTTGAGAACTCATTTCTTTCTTTTTAAACCCTGAGTCAGCACAATCTGCAAAATTATCAGCTGAAGAGATTTTTGAACCAATAATTTATTATGGGGAAAAAAGACCTGATAGCAACAGAAAGGAGGGGACCAGATTGCAGCCTCTGAGTGTCAGAACTTGGTGAATTTGGATGGTCAATCTGCCCCTTTGGAGAACATTTTAGATGAGTAAACCCGGACTTAGGGAGTCTAAAAGACTTGCCCTCAGTCACTTAGCTAGGAAGTGAAGAATAAGGATGACAAGTTTGATCTGGCAATAGAGCCCATTCTCTTGTCCCTAAATGAACCCCCTTACTCTATAATCCTTTAATACTAATCTAGATACCTTGGCTATAATATTTTGCAGTCTTAGTTTGGATAACTTTCAGGTCTAATTATCTAATGGCTTCTTCTACCATTCTACACTGTATTACAGTCCCTCTCCCCCTGTAGCAAGCCGGCATTATCAAATCTCTCAGTTTTAGAACCATTCAGATCAAGGTATTTGTCACTTTCCTGGACTCTCTCTCCACTTCAGTGGAATGCATACCCAGAAATGAAAACATCCAGACAAAGACCAAGCCACAGTATCACCTTCTAGAATTCTCTACCTCAGTTAGCCACTATGGGAGGTAGCAGCCCCTTTTCAGAGGGGAGGGAGGGGACAGGAAGGGTTATCAGCTAAACTCACTCCTCTGACTCTCTGTCTCCTGCCTGAGCACTGGAGGGAGGATGTTAGGGTGGCATGTGAAGTATGGCATCAGTAGACTGGTTCTTCTGCATCTTCTGTGAGCTATAGAGGAAGGTTCTGGCTCCATTTCTTAGTAACTTGATGGCAATTGTAAAAATACATGTGACTCAAATTCTTTTATTTGGCTTTGGGGCTTTAACGACAGTTCTTTCAGAATAGAAAAAAGATCATATTCAATATTGTATAAACACATAGAAACTGTAATTTAAAGTGGTTACTCTCTCAACTGAGACTACTGCTTTCCTTAATAAATATTTTCTATTTTAAAGAAAATTAAAAAATCACTGAGGAGGGCTAGCTCAAAGTGCTTACATTTGCGCATGCCCTTTTAAGCATCTTTATGAACATCTGTGAATTACAACAGTGCTGTGATGGAAATAAGGTTTCATTATCATCATTTTCTAAGTTGAACACTGAGGCTTAGAGTGGTAAGTGAGTTTTTTCTAAGTCCCGCTCTTCAGGGGAAGCACTGGAATCCTGGCTCCATCTCTATGTGCCTGTCTTAGGAGGGTTTCCTAGGAGCAGAACGTGAGACTGGGACTCATGTGCAAGTGAGTTTATTCATTTTTACACTCAGGGGAAATGTGTACTGGAGTGAAGGAAGCAAAATAATCAAGGGGGAGAAACTAAATGAGGAAATGGTTTCAGGAGAAGCCTAGCCTCAGCCTGGCCCCAAAGGTGAGCATGAGAGTGTAAGCAGCAGCATAGACTTTGCTCCTCCTTGATGCAAGAACCTGGGTTTTCATATCCTCCACCGCTCAGTCATTAGTTACGGGTTGCACTACCGGGAGGAGATATGAGAGAGTATGAGAGAACTCCAGGTTCTTCATGGTGAGCGGGCTCTAACTGCCCAGGGAGGACTTCAGCAAACCTTGCAGAGGTGACACCTACAGGAATGTAGGAATGGCCCTCTGAACCAGACCTTACCAGGGAAGGAAGTCGGGGCACCAAATGAGTCAACTACAATAGTACCGCATCACCTCGACCCATGTTAGCAGTTAATGGAGATACAGGAGACAACTAACATGACACCAGCTAAAGGGCTTAGAATAAAATAGAAGAAGTCAAGAGAAATAGAGATACTGTTATATTATTCTTTGGATAGAGACATTTACTCTACCTGATCATTAAATTCTGTTATTTCCTAGAAAGGCTTTTGGAAATCCAAATCAAGTAGATTATAATGAATATATTTGCTGAAGGAAAACACACACTTTTATGCCTTTCTCTTCTGACTGAGGCAAAGAGAAATATGAAGGTAAGGCAAGTTGCCATGTGATTCAAGGCAATGCCTTTAATAAAAAGGCAATTTTGTTCCAATAGGGAGAACTTACATGGTGTGTGTGAATGATAAGTTATTATGCTTAGCTTTAAAAAACATTATGAACACACAGTTCAGTTCAGTTCAGTCGCTCAGTCGTGTCTGACTCTTTGCGACCCCATGAATCGCAGCACTCCAGGCCTCCCGGTCCATTACCAACTCCCGGAGTTCACTCAGACTCACGTCCATTGAGTCAGTGATGCCATCCAGCCATCTCATCTTCGGTCGTCCCCTTCTCCTCCTGCCCCCAATCCCTCCCAGCATCAGTGTCTTTTCCAATGAGTCAACTCTTCGCATGAGGTGGCCAAAGTACTGGAGTTTTCAGCTTTGGCATCATTCCTTCCAAAGATCCCAGGGCTGATCTCCTTCAGAATGGACTGGTTGGATCTCCTTGCAGTCCAAGGGACTCTCAAGAGTTTTCTCCAACACCACAGTTCAAAAGAATCAATTCTTTGGCACTCAGCCTTCTTCAAAGTCCAACTCTCACATCCACACATGACTACTGGAAAAACCATAGCCTTGACTAGACGGACCTTAGTCAGCAAAGTAATGTCTCTGCTTTTGAATATGCTATCTAGGTTGGTCATAACTTTTCTTCCAAGGAGTAGGCGTCTTCTAATTTCATGGCTGGAGTCACCATCTGCAGTGATTTTGGAGCCCAAAAAATAAAGTCTGACCCTGTTTCCACTGTTTTCCCATCTATGTCCCATGAAGTGATGGGACTGGATGCCATGATCTTCGTTTTCTGAATGTTGAGCTTTAAGCCAACTTTTTCACTCTCCTCTTTGACATTCATCAAGAGGCTTCTTAATTCCTCTTCACTTTCTGCCATAAGGATGGTGTCATCTGCATATCTGAGCTTATTGATATTTCTCTCTGCAATTTTCTCTCTGATATTTCTGCAAAATGCTGTTTCCTCCAGCCCAGCATTTCTCATGATGTACTCTGCATAGAAGTTAAATAAGCAGGGTGACAATGTACATCCTTGATGTACTCCTTTTCCTATTTGGAACCAGTCTGTTGCTCCATGTCCAGTTCTAACTGTTGCTTCCTGACCTGCATACAGATTTGTCAAGAGGCAGGTCAGGTGGTCTTGTGTTTTCTGAATGTTGAGCTTTAAGCCAACTTTTTCACTCTCCTCTTTGACATTCATCAAGAGGCTTCTTAATTCCTCTTCACTTTCTGCCATAAGGATGGTGTCATCTGCATATCTGAGCTTATTGATATTTCTCTCTGCAATTTTCTCTCTGATATTTCTGCAAAATGCTGTTTCCTCCAGCCCAGCATTTCTCATGATGTACTCTGCATAGAAGTTAAATAAGCAGGGTGACAATGTACATCCTTGATGTACTCCTTTTCCTATTTGGAACCAGTCTGTTGCTCCATGTCCAGTTCTAACTGTTGCTTCCTGACCTGCATACAGATTTCTCTAGAGGCAGGTCAGGTGGTCTGGTATTCCCATCTCTTTCAGAATTTTCCACAGTTTCTTGTGATCCACACAGTCAAAGGCTTTGGCATAGTCAATAAAGCAGAAATAGATGTTTTTCTTGAACTCTCTTGCTTTTTCCATGATCCAACGGATATTGGCAATTTGATCTCTGGTTCCTCTGCCTTTTCTAAAACCAGCTTGAACATCAAGAAGTTCACGGTTCACATATTGCTGAAGCCTGGCTTGGAGAATTTTGAGCATTACTTTACTAGCCTGTGAGATGAGTGCAATTGTGCTATAGTTTGAGCATTCTTTGGCATTGCCTTTCTTTGGGATTGGAATGAAAACTGACCTTTTCCAGTCCTGTGGCCACTGCTGAGTTTATCAAATTTGCTGGCATATTGAGTGCATCACTTTCACAGCATCATCTTTCAGGATTTGAAATAGCTCAACTGGAATTCCATCACCTCCACTAACTGAGACATTATTGCTGGGTATTCTTATCAGACTAAGAAAAAAAGTTGATATGATCAACCTTAAGATACTCACATTTACTTAAGGCATCTAAGCAAGTGTCTTATTTCAATTTGAATTCATGTTAAATAAACATAATTTTGATCATTCTAAATTACTTCATTCAAGCAACTATTGCAGTATAATTATATCACAGTAATAGTAATTTTTAACAGCTACTGATAGCAGGTCATATGCTAGCTAATTTATTTGATCTTTACAACATTCACAGAGGATAGGTACAATTGTCGCTGCTCATCTACAGATGAAGAAACTAAGGCCAGAGTAGTTCAATAACTTTCCCTAAGTCACATATTGGTGACTGAGGAGTCAATATTTGAACTCAGACATTCAGGTTTCAAGTCATAGTCTAAGTATGAAATATATCTAAATATAGGCTTTTAATTACCATACGTTTGGGTGTTAATTTTTTCCACAACATACAAAATAAAAATTCAAGAAAATAATTTAGTTGACATCAATAAGAACTTAAGAGGGTCAATTGGTGAATAACTGGACAAGGTACACAGTGGATAAAAATAAGTCATTTCCTTAACTATATATATTAAATCCAAGATGTTACATAATTCAAAATACATTGCTTTGTACTCTTATTTTTATAATTGGCTACATCCTTGTATATAGTTTATAAAGATTTATCAGAGTATTAATTTTTAATAAAATATATCCTTGTTCTTTTCTATTTTTGCCAAATATTTCAAGGTCCTTCATCTACTTTTTCATAAATAATATATCTGTACATACACATATGATTAAACATACGTATATAATACAAGGAACTAATTAAGGCTTGGTGAAATATCTAATATGGCCTGAGGTGAAACATGGTAACCTTAACCCATCCTGACTTCACTCTCTATAATTTATCAGATATCCTTTGGCATTATCTTTTATGAACTATATCATCTCAATTCTTCTCTTTCTTCCTTCTCCTGTTCCCTCCCGCCTTCCCTCTCTTTTTCCCTTCCTTCTTCACCACTGAATTTGCATGTATTTTATAAACACATATAAGGCTAAGGTATATGAGCCATGTTCTGGGCCTTCAGTGAATATATAGTCTAGCAACTAGTGGAGTGTAGGCATTTGGACCTCAAAGTCTTCCTAGCTATAGTTTATTTATGTTTCCCTTATGGAAACTGAGGGGGTTTGGTGGTCTCCAAAGTCACTTTAAATTATGAAAACAAAAACAACTTTTAAATGATTTGTATCTTCATAGTCTAAGTCAGAATAGACAACAAGAAACATCTGCAATGTTAAGTATTTAAGTGTACTGCATGATTAATAAAGTTCTTAATAAAATACTTTTCTTATCAATGCAAATGATTAAGCCAAGGACAGTAGGTGTAATCAGGAAGTCTGAATGAAGAACTGTGATGAATCTGTAAAGGTAGACATATAAAGAACAGAGATTTGCTTGAAATATTTTTTGAGCTGTATTATTGGACTATTAGAAACCCTGATCTGATTTCTCACAAGTCTGGTTTCACATGCAAGTCAGCCCTATTCTTAGTTTGTTCTTTTATCATATCATTCTAACATAAAAAGTGACAGATATCTATACATTACTTGTAATGATATATCTCTCCAGCCATTTTTTCAAATATCCTTGAATTACCCTAAACTATTATTGGAAATATTTTTCTAAATGGAAATTAATTTAGAAAAATAGTTCAAGGTTTACATTGACTCTAGAATTTATTGCTACTTTATTTCCATGAAGTATATTACCTAAAACACAGACATTTGTCTTTGTACTACCAAATCTGATGGACAATTGCAAGGTTTTATTGTAAGTGGCAGTGGTAGTCTATGTATTCATTTATAAGGGGGACTGGTATTCTCTTGTTATTCAGTCACCCAATCATGTCCGACTCTTTGAGACCCCAAGGACTGCATCATGCGAGGCCTCCCTATCCCTCACCACCTCCTGAAGTTTGCCCAAGTTCATGTCCATTGCAGCATTGATGCAACTTGGGGAGGGAATGGCAAACCACCCCAGTATACTTGCTGTGAGAACCTCATCAACCGTATTAAAGAAAAGTCTGGTATTCCACATATACATAATATAAAAAAGTTAAGAAGATGTTTTAATTATTTCATGATAAATAATCTTTTTAAAAGATATTTTTTACGGTTCAAGTAAACGTTCATATTGCATGTGGTATCACTATTAATTTTGATATAGCTTATATCTCCACAAAGTGTTCTAGGGTTTATACACAAATTGAATTTTAATGCCCTCACCTGAAACTTCATACATAGTTAGCTGAGTCTCAAATCAGGGGATTTTAAGGGATCAATTGCATTTGCTTTTTTCGCCAAAGCAAACAATGGCAAGGACATGAATATTTATCATCGTAAGTCTAACAATACAACTTTTAAGAAAATCATGTTATATGTATTTTGTTTTGAAGTGAAAGTGAATTTTAGATTCTTTTCACAGTGAGTATAGAAAGAACACTTTAAAGGAGAAAAGAGAGCCACGGCAGCGTTGCAGGCCCAGTTCTGGGTCTATCTAAGGAGAAGAGTCACTTTTCTGTCTGAGGTAATGATTGAGCTGCCTTTTTGCCAACAAGTTATAGAATTAAATAGCAACCCTTCAAAGTACTCAAGAGCCTGGGAGCAAGTACTGGTGACCCTTTGATTTGAAAGAAAAGAATATTATTCTGCTTTGTCCAACTCATTTTGCGTTACCATCTCTGTGTCTTTGCCCGCATGGAGACTTATGCTTCTATATCCAGACCGCTTCCAGTCTATGATAATTGGTTGGGTTGATTCTCAGACAAGAGAGATACTCACATGTTACATGTTCTGCTCCTTCATAAAAAAAGAGGGTAACAATGAACCTAGAAAGGTGACACTCAATAAAGTGAAAGATTATTATCCTCCAAGCTCCCCTCCAGAAAGATGATTTGGAGGCTGTCCTTGCATTCTAGTCTGCAAATTAAGATGTTACTGTATTAAGAACCAGGATGGTTGGCAGAGAAGAACCAGAGAAACAACTCATTGAAGGGTGGAAGTTTTTCACTCAGGGACTCTCAGTTCAGTTCAGTTCAGTTGCTCAGTCATGTCTGACTCTTTGAGACCCCATGGATTGCAGCACTCCAGGCTTTCCTACCCATCACCAACTCTCAGAGCTTACTCAAACTCATCTCCATTGAATCAGTGATGCCATCCAACCATTTCATCCTCTGTCATCTCCTTCTCCCCCCACCTTCAATCTTTCCAGGCATCAGGGTCTTTTCAAATGAGTCAGTTCTTCACGTCAGGTGGTCAAAGTATTGGAGTTTCAGCTTCAGCATCAGTCCTTCCAAAGAATATTCAGGACTGATTTCCTTCAGGATGGACTGGTTGGGTCTCCTTGCTGCCCAAGGGACTCTCAAGAGTCTTCTCCAACACCACAGTTCAAAAACATCAATTCTTCAGCACTCGGCTTTCTTTATAATCCAACTCTCATATCCATACATGATTACTGGAAAAACCAAAGCTCTGACTAGATGGACCTTTGTTGGCAAAGTAATGTCTCTGCTTTTTAATATGCTATCTACGTTGGTCATAGCTTTTCTTCCAAGGAGCAAGTGTCTTTTAATTTCACGGCTGCAGTTATCATCTGCAGTGATTTTGGAGCCCCAAAAAGTAAATTCTCTCACTGTTTCCATTGTTTCCCCACCATTTGCCATGAAGTGATGGGACCAGATGCCTGATCTTAGTTTTCTGAATGTTGAGTTTTAAGCCAACTTTTTCGCTCTCCTCTTTCACTTTCATCAAGAGGCTCTTTAGTTCTTCTTTGCTTTCTGCCATAAGGGTGGTGTCATCTGCATATCTGAGGTTATTGATTTTTCTCCTGGCAATCTCTGGTACTCTGCTGCTGCTGCTGCTAAGTCACTTCAGTCGTGTCCGACTCTGTGTGACCCCATAGATGGCAGCCCACCAGGCTCCCCTGTCCCTGGGATTCTCCAGGCAAGAACACTGGAGTGGGTCTCTAAGCCAGTCCAAATTTTAGAGAGTAAAGTCCAGGAATAAGTGGGGCCTTTTTATTTACTTTTGCATTTTATCACTTTAAAAATCATATTTCCTAATGGACAGCTCTCGGCCCAGCAGTTTACTGTCTCGAGTTGAGTGTAATTTAAACAGCATTCTCATGATGCTTTAGAAATAAGGAATAATTTAAAAATCCTTCAGAAATGAAACAAGCTTGTTGTATTTTGATCCCTCTAAAAAGAGGCATAAGGAGAGATTTATTAACATCCATTTTCCACTTTTGATGCCCTCTGTAGGAGGTGCTAGCAAAATTCAGATATGTTTTCAAGCCTCGATCTGTGGGTCTTGCTGAAAGACTTATCCAGATGGAAGCAATAGGACTGTTCTTCCTCATCATGTGATAAACAAGCTTATTGAGGATTTTTGCTAAATAGTCTTGCTTTTAAAGAGTATGGTTTTTAAACTTTTTTCTGAAGGTATGGGAAAGAATACATCTAACAGCCACTCAGAAAAGATACCTCTCTTCTGAAAAACATTTTATTTTTTAATTTTTTTTCAGAAAGTCCTTTTTAAAGTGGTAAGTTATGCAATTCTTTGTTACTGCCTTTAAAGTAAATAAGGTGCCTCATTTTACCTCATTTAAATCCCTCGATATCTTGAAACTTTCAGACCAGATGGCCAGGAACACAATTGTTACACATCTATGATCAAATATACAGTTAAGATTTTTCTTGAAGAGATCACAATGCCCAATTTATTAAATTGAATAATACACTTACCATTAGGAGCATTATATAATTGTCATCTGAGACAATATGTTACCATTAATAAATCTACAAACCACACCGCATCTATTCAGATAGTATAATGCAGCAATTTATTGCATACTATGTGAATTTAGTCAACAGGGAATCCCTTGATGAAAAAATAGCATAATATTAATTAGTAGCACCATCTGTGCAAAACAATAGGAAAACCGATATTTTAATACAATGACTTCATGCATGTCAGTTATCTTCAACATTAAATGCTGCAGTTTTGTTGATGCAGTTTACCTGTCTAATAATTTAAATAATGGATGTTCTTACAGAGTTTAAAACCATGAATAAATGAATTAAAATTAAATATTATGAAATGTTTAAATAGGTATAACATGAAGCTGATTCATTCTCTGAGAATGTATCCTGTACGCATGTATGTATACACAAATTACAGTACCATCTGCTAGTATTTTACAGGTTGAGCATGAATTTTCTTTTCACACATGAAAGGTGTACTGTAAATCCTTTGCTGTGAAAAGATTATTCGGTTGAAAAGGTTGAGACAGTTGATCTAACTATTGCCCAGCAGTGGTCAGACTCAAAGAGTACCTTCAAAAGATGGGGGCAGGGGTCATTATAAGAATGAACATATTCTATTTAAATTTTTAGCTCTCGAGCTCATATTTTGTTAATTATGACAACGGATGCTGTTCCAGGACCAAAGGACCCCCTTTCATCTGTCCTTTTAAACTACTGTAACCTGCCACCTGGTATGTTCTTTTTATATATTCACTATAGCTTCAATAAAAATTTATTGAAAAAAATAATGAATTATATTTTGGACAAGGAGATGGTGAGCAAACAGGCTTTTCTTAGCTGCCAGTATAAACCATCTTTTTTTTGTTGGCTGTTTAGATACCTTAGTATCCTATTCTGTCGAAGTTCTTTTATAGTCAAACCAGAGACTTCAGAGCCACAAAATACATAAAGTATGGTTGGTAATCACTATTGCCAGGAAATCTATGGGCAAGCCATAAACTTTTCATTTGGGAGGAGTCTTTTGTAGTAGCCAACCAATCTAAATCTTTCATTAAGTAACACTGAATCTTTCAATCTAACAGTCTATAACTGTTCATGGAATTCTGTAGGCCAGAATACTGGAAAGGGTAGCCTTTCCCTTCTCCAGGGGATCTTCCCAACGCAGGGATCGAACCTAGGTCTCCTGCATTGCAGGAAGATTTTTTACCAGCTGAGCCACAGGGAAGCCCTTTCAATTTAAATCTTTCATTAAATCATCAAACTTCTTTACTGTGTTCTGTTGCAGCTAGAAAAAAGTCTGAAGTCCATTGTTTTCACCGTCTAAGACAATAAAATTCTCTACTGGAGAGAGAGGATCTTGAAATTCCATTACTATTTAGTCCTAACTCAGAATTTCCATTAATTTCTTATAAGTTGTATTGTGTTTTCTTAAAACAGTTTGGATGAGCTTTAAGGCTGGCTTCATCATACAAGGCTGTGCTTTCTGAGCATCAACGGTAGCACCACATTCTTGGGTTTGATTTCTGCATGTAAGAGCTTATGTGACCTTGGACATAATTGTCAAATCACTTAACTTCTATTTTTAGGGTATAAAGTCATCCTTCTAAAACGGAAACCATGCTACTTACCTCTCCCTATTGTAGAAAGAGGTAACAGCATGATCATCAGTAATTATTATTTATTGTTTATCCACTGAGGTAAAGGAAGTAAAAGAGTTCAAAAGATGTTTGTCTTTCGGAAAAAAATATAAACAGGCAGTTACAGACTAAACATAAATGCAAATAAAGGTGAGGAGACTCTCAAAAATCATTAGTAGCAATAAAAAGTAAAATTGGATAGCACAGCATAGGGGACTTTTTTTCTGAAATTGTAATCTATGGTACAGTCAGGAGTGTAGGGCAATAGGTACACTCAGGCACAGCAGGAGGGAGGGGGTAATGACACGTCTCTTGGGAGAAGAAAATTTAACAGCAGCTCAAGAATTCAAATGTGTGATTTTTGACCCCAAAATTTTACTTTTAGAAATCTAACCTAGGATGATTCTTAGCCAAATGGTGAACAGGTGCAGCCGTCCCCCTTAACTCCTCTACCCTCCTCAAAAAAGCATGAAATAAAAAAACATGCTGATAGCAAGCAACACATACATAATAGTCAAGTTGAAAAATAAAGACATACACACATGTGAAGTAAGAAAATCCTTAGTTTCCAGGACTAGGGAACTAAAAATCCAGCATGAAAAGTAGATAGTAATAACACATATGTATTTTGACCCCAAAACACTTATGCTTTCATGCTCTCTGATACAAAGGGACAATCTGTGTCTAAGTGAGATGAAGAGCTGAGATCAAGAATCTGATATACAATTTTCTGATGAAAAAGAGCTTTGTGAAAAAAGGATCACAAAAGCTCTATTCATTGTCCTTCCACTGAGCTTTCTGCCTGTCCAGTTGCAGACAGAAACAGATTTTCAAAGTCTACTGCAAGATCTTGGAGATCAAATCTGTTAGCCATCTATATTAAGTGCGAAAGGCAAGATTTGAAAACCCGAAAGTATTTTCAGGTTTGTGCTTGTGTGCTCAGTCACTTCAGTTGTGCCCGACTCTTTGCAACTCTATGTGCTCGACTCTATGAACAGTAGCCTGCCAGGCTCCTCTGTCCATGGGGTTCTCCAGGCAAGAATACTGCATTGGGTTGCCATGCCCGCCTCCAGGGAATCTTCCCAGTCTAAGGATTGAACCTGTGTCTCTTAAATCTCCTGCATTGGCATCCATGTTCTTCACCACTAGGGCCACCTGGGAAGCCCAGTTAACCATATAACCAACTGTATCTATTTTCTTTTTGGAGGAAAAGGAAAATAAAATTGAGGGGTAAAATTTCCACTGAACTATAATAATTTTATAGAAGTCTATGGCCGGTTAAGAGCACTGGCAGTCTTAGTTCCAGGAACCTTTTCCTTAATCAATTATGGAAACCATCATGATGAGAATAATAAGCATATATAGCAAAAATTTGATTTACCACATCAAGAAGAGAAAAAACTAAACAATATCAAAAAGATTATTAAGTTTTTAATAATTAAAGAGACTGAAAAAATAAAAAACTCAATAGAAGAATAGGACTTTACAAAAAAAATGGACAGATTTAAAAAAGAATGAAGTAGAACACTGGAAATAAAAATATATCATTGAAATAGAAAACTCAGCGACTGCTTAAATAATAGCTAGACACACCTGAAGTGAGAATGAGAGAATGGGGAGACAGGTTTCAGGGGGAAAAAAACTCAAAAATGCAACCCAGAAAAAGAAAGAGTCTGACCACACAAAAAAGCAGTTAAGTGAAATGGTGGGGAAAATGGAAAAATATACAACATATATCTAATCAAGTTTCCTTGATCGTGAAAATAGAAAAGGAAGAAATATTTTTGGTAAACATAAAACAGATAATGTCTGGTATTGAAAGAGACATGATTGCTAATAATATAGCAAGTAGCACAGTGAGTTCTGAATAAGGGTAACAGAGAATTCCCCTTAACTGAAATGGTTTTCTTGACTGATTTACCAAATTAATATGCTTACATCATTCTCTTTCTCTTTTTTAAATTTTAAGTAAAATGCTTACTGAAAAGCATAATACTGAAAAAATAAGTAAGGATATGAAAGATTCCAAAAGGAGTGCAATCCTTGCAGTGAAATTCCGCTGAATTGGTTCTTAATGTACTGAGAACTTAATACATTTCAGGCACTCTTCAAAAGAACTTGAGTTTAACTTCATTTTTTCTTTTTTAAAAAATAAAAATTTATTTATTTTAATTGGAGGTTAATTTCTTTACAATATTGTATTGGTTTTGCCATACATCAACATGAATCTGCCACAGGTATACACTTGTTGCCCATCCTGAAACTCCCTCCCTCCCTCCTCCCTCCCCGTACCATCCTTCTGGGTCGTCCCAGTGCACCAGCCCCAAGCATCCAGTATTATGTAATGAACCTGGACTGGCGATTCATTTCATATATGATATTATACATGTTTTAATGCCATTCTCCCAAATCATCCCACCCTCTCCCTCTCCCACAGAGTCCAAAGACTGTTCTATACATCTGTGTCTCTTTTGCTGTCTCGCATACAGGGTTATCATTACCATCTTTCTAAATTCCATATATATGCGTTAGTATACTATATTGGCGGAGAAGGCAATAGCAAGCCACTCCAGTACTCTTGCCTAGAAAATCCCATGGATGGAGGAGCCTGGTAGGCTGCAGTCCATGGGGTCGCTAGAAGTCGGATGCGACTGAGCGACTTCACTTTCACTTTTCGCTTTCACACAATGGAGAAGGAAATGGCAACCCACTCCAGTGTTCTTGCCTGGAGAATCCCAGGGACAGGGGAGCCTGTTGGGCTCCTGTCTATGGGGTCGCACAGAGTCGGACACGACTGAAGCGACTTAGCAGCAGCAGCAGCATACTATATTGGTGTTTTTCTTTCTGGCTTACTTCACTCTGTATAATCGGCTCCAGTTTCATCCACCTCATTAGAACTGATTCAAATGTATTCTTTTTCATGGCTGAGTAATGTTCCACTGTGTATATGTACCACAGCTTTCTTATCCATTCATCTGCTGATGGACATCTAGGTTGCTTCCATGTCCTGGCTATTATAAAGAGTGCTGCGATGAACACTGGGGTACACGTGTCTCTATATGAATGTTTTTTATTACCTTCTATCTTTTATAGTCCAGAACAGTGTTGGTGTATAATTTAAAAACAACAAATTTCTTTCCTTGAGTCTCCATTTTTCTCAGGGCAGATGAGGTATAGTATCCAAGGCAGACACTCCATGTGGCCAAGGACAACTGTGTCTCTCAGGGAACCCAGTGATCTTATTCTGATGGCTATGCTCTTTTACTGTCTTTCCCAACCTTGAAGGAAACCAATACATGTGCACTCGTGACAACAAAACGGCTCCAAACAGTACACTGATGTATCGCATGATCACTACCTAGTTGGATTTATCATACTGTGAGAATCATTAAGAGAGAATTCTTAATTCTTAACTCATTCATCTTTTTTAAAAATGGTTCTGAGCTTTAACGACTTTTTAAAATTTCTTCAGTGAGCTAATGGCTCTGATAAGGGATTATCCTTTTAAGAAATCTACATCAATGATCAACCTACAGAACATCAAAGTCATGGAAAAAAAGAGAGAAATTACCTAGCTTACAAGAAAAAAATAATTACATCAATAGAGTTCAAATCAACAGCCGCACGTGAATACTTTGGATTTTCTACATATATGATCATGCCATCTGTATATGTGTGCCACAGCTTTACTTTACAACAGTTTGAATGTCTTTTGTTTCTTTTTCGTGTCTAAATGCTTTAGCTAAAACTTCCAGTACAATGTTGAATAGCAGTGGTGAAAGCAGGCATCTTTGTCTTGGTCTTGATCTTAAGAGGAAAATTTTCAGTTTTTCACCATTGAGTATAATGTTTGCTACAGGTTTTTTTGTAAATGCCCTCTGTCACATTGATGCATTGACTTTTAAAAGTAAGAAACTACTAGCCCAGAAATAAACTCATGCTTATACAATCAATTAATCTACCACAAAAGAGGCAAGAATATACAATGGCAAATGACATTCTCTTCAATAAATGGTGCCAGGCAAACCAGACAGCTATATAAAAGCAATGAAATGGTATCACTGTCTTCTACCATATAAAAAATTAAATTCCAAATAGATAAAAGACTTCTATGTAATACTTGGAACCATAAAATTCTTAGAAGAAAACATAGGCAGTATGCTCTTTGACCTTGTTCTTAGCAATATTTTGGGGAATATATCCTCTTAGGCAAGGGTAACAAAATCAAAAATAAACAAATGGGACTACATCAAACTAAAAACCTTTTGTACAAAAGGGGAAGTCATCAATAAAACAAAATGTCAACCCAGTAAAGGAGAGGAGATATTTGTAAACAATATATCTGATAAGATATGGATACCCAACATATATAAGAAATTCATACAACTCAGTATCAAAGAAAAAAAAACAAACAACACAATTAAAAATTGGACAGAAGACCTGAATAGATATTTTTTTTTTTTCCAAAGAAGACAAACAGATGGCTAACAAGCTATGAAAAGATGTTCCACATCACTAATCATTAGGAGGAAATGCAAATCAAAACCACAGTGAGATACTGCCTCGCGTCTGTAGGAATGGCTATTATTGAAAGGGCAAGAAATAACAAGTGTTGGCAAGGATATGGAGAAAAGGGAAAGCTACTTTGTGCATACCAAGACTATAGATTGGTGCAGCCGCCACTATGAAAAACAGCATGAAGTTCCCACAACAAATTAAAAATATAACTACCATATAATCCAGCAATTCTACTGCTGGGTATTCAATAAAAGAAAACAGAAACACTAATTTGAATATATATACATATATACACACACACACACAATGGAATATTACCCAGTCATAAAAAAGAATGAAATCTCACCATTTGCAAAAACTTGGAACATGGATGGATCTAGAGGGCATTAAGCTAAGTGAAATGTCAGACAGAGAAAGACAAATATCATCTGATTTAAACTATACATAGATCTACACAAATATGAACAAACATGATAAAATAAACAGGACTGTAAATACAGAGAACAAACTGGTAGATTTCAGAAGAGAGGGACGTTAAAGGAACAGGTGAACAGGTAAAAGGAATTAAGAAGTACAAACTTCCAGCTATAAAATAAATAACTCATAGGCAAGTATGTGCAGCATAGGGAATATAGTTAATAGTATTGCAATAAATTTACATGGTTACAGATGGGAAGTAGAGTTATTGTGGTGATTTTTTCATAAAGTATAAAAATATTAAATCACTGTTCTAAACTTGAAACTAATACAATATTTTATGTATATTATAATTATATATAAATTATATCACTGATATAATATAAATTAAAATTCAATAAAAATAGATAATTTGGGTATCTGAAAAACAAGAATAAAAGTATTTCTATTAAACTGATTTGATTCTATTGTTCTATTAAACAGCTTTGATTTTTAAAACTTCAGTAGCAGGTAACTCTGAATAGTTAACAATTACAAAGGACACATCTGGAAACAATGAAAACTATTTGTTAAAAGATGGAAAAATATGTATTAGGAAAATAACCAAAAGAGTTGGTCTACAATTTTAATAATAGGAACGGTAGAATTTACAGAATTCTAGTCCACATGCTATTGGAAGGCTATCAGAATCAATGGGAGCAGGAAGAAGACGCTGGAAATTACAGGAAGCCCAGAAGGAAATCGGGAAGCAGGACACTCTGCAATGCGCTCGTGCAGGAACAGCCTGGCTAGGCTGCTGCCACAGCCGCCACTGCTGCTGCTGCTGCCGTGAGAATTCTGACCCTCCATTCCTTAATTCCTCGTTTCACTCACTGTTCAGAGTCCCAGGAAGGAACACCCATCAAGCTGACTGAGCTTGTGTCTCAAGCTATCCACAGCTGTTAGGAGAGGCTTGTAGGAAGGTTTGGATTCCACGGTGGACACAGACACTAGGTAGTGGTCTCTGGCCAAAATGAGCCATAGGGGAGGAAAGGGAACTCACAGAAAGGAAACTGGGAGGACTTTATGAAGAATAATATATGAGAATTTTAAAATGTCTGGAACGATACAATTAGAAGCAATTACCAAAGTGGAAGGAAAGAAACAGACTGAACGGTGTTTTGAAAATTCTATATCGTTTTAACAGTTTTGCAATTTTTTAACGATGAAATTGCATTCATGCATGGCTTATGTATTTTTTTAAAATTACACTTAAAAAAGAACTTTCACCTTTAAGAGTGAGAGCACAGCACTTTTAAACTTCCATGGGAATAATTGATGAAAACTCTGCCTCAGCAAAATTCAAGGGAGGAGAAATCTCCCTGGGACTGCAGAGATTACACCGTTGGCTAATCTACTTTTTTTTTCCTTGAAATGCGTCGGCTTCATCTACCTTTAGAAGTTTCTTCTGTTGAAAACTCTGGATGATTTTTTTCTCTCTCTGAAGCCAGCCAGATACTTTGTAGTCAAATAAATTGTCAGAAAATTTGCTGTATCTAGAGATTTTGCTGTAGTAAAAATGTGGCCACATTTTTACTCACCATTTGGGATTATATTTTTAAAATCCATCAAAAATAAAAGCTGTATTATATCACTTTTGAATTAACCATGCTCTTAGGGAAATGTAGTTTTACATACGTGTAGCAATGTGTGGGTGCTTGCATGTGTGTGTGTGTGTGTGTGTATTAGTGATAAAGATAGAAAAACAGAGACAGTGAAACAAAGAGAAAGAGAGAGAGGGACTCACTTCAACTCTGTAAGGCCAAAGTAGATATTTATACTCCAAGAGATAATATGGACCATAAAACTGAAATTTGAATCTGTTAATACTCTTCTAATACTGTAACTGAAATTAGCTGTAACATAATCCAAGAGGGTTATACTTTGGAGTTCTCTTCTCCAAAGTATAACTTGTCTCTACCCAGTCTTCACCCCAGTCTAAAATGTGTGTCTTTCAGAGCTCACAAAGCATCAGGGACATCCTAGCATAGATTGCATCATAATTACCTGGTTATTTGGGCTTTGCAGGTGGTGCAAGTGATAAAGAACCTGCCTGCCAATTCAGGAGACCTAAGAGATAAGGGTTCAATACCTGGGTCTGGAAGATCCCTTGAAAGAGGGCACAACAACCTGCTCCAGTATTGCCTGGAGAATCCCACGGACAGAGGAGCTGATTGGCTACATACAATCCATAGGGTTACAAAGAGTTCAACACGACTAAAGCAACTTAGCACACAAGCACACCTAGTTGGTTATGTGTCTCTTCCCTATACGGTGTTTGATGCAACTATTTTGTCCCCACCAAAAAAAAAAAAAAAGCTAGGCACTGCTGTTTCCTTGTTTTTAAATAAAGTTCACAATATTCCAGGAAACTAAATGAGAGTATTCATCTCAGCACAAAGGTGTGTCCGAATTTAAATCCTATTCATTTTACATCTCACTGTGCTATCAGTTTGAGGTTTACTCTAGGCTGGCATTTCCCATACTATGGTTTCAGGGAACACTAGTGTTCAGTGAAATATTAATAAATGTTATACAAAGAATAAACTCTAAATATAAGAAACTCAAGATGTAAGAAAAATACTAAACATACTTATGTGTTGATCTTCTTTTACATGTCTTGTAGAAATGGCTCAAGGACTCTGATGAGAGCTCAACCACAGAATAAAGGATGTTTAAAAATGAGGCACTTGTGCACAAGTGACATTGTCAATCTACACAATATGTTGATCTATAGTTTTTATTTGGGAATTAAAGTTTGTGCTTCTAACTTCTTGGGGGGCTGTTATTCCATTTGTGTTGGCAGTAGAGGTTCATACTACACATGGTTTTGTAGCTGACGAGGGAAATTTTTAATAAAAAAACAGACTTTAATAGTTCTCAAACAACAAAGAAAATCAGAATGATTCAAATGAATGTGATTAATGAAAAATGTAAATTTACAGGCACAATTTGAGGTAAACTGTTCAAGATTAAACGAGCAAGTATTTTGGGAATTGCCATATATGAGTTCAACATTAAATCTGTATTATTCTCTCTGCTACAATTTTATAATACTTTGGAATTAAAGCAAAATATTGGAATATTTGATGCTGGGCCCAACATGAAGACTTGACTCAGAAATATTATTTCTGTTATTTAATAGCTACATGAAAAGAAAAAAAACTCAAAACACTGCTCTCATACAAAGGATTGATGTTTTTATGTTAATATATTACAAAAAATGTACAATAAATTATCTTACATAGATATTTTAATTCTTTTTGGTCTTAATTTGAAAAAATGATTTAATTTATGGACAGTTACTTTTGTTCAGTTATATAATTTTAAAAAGAGGACTTCCCAGGTGGCACAATGGTAAAGAATCTGTCTGCCAGTGCAGGAGATGCAAGAGATGTGGATTTAATTTCTGGGTCAGGAAGATCCCCTGGAGTAAGAAAAGGCAACCCACTCCAGCCTGGGAAATCTCACGGGCAAATGAACCTGGCAGACTACCTATAGTACATGGGTCACAAAGAGTCGGACACGACTGAGCGACTGAGCACACACACATGCCAGTTTAGATTTCTTGCAGCAATTGTTTTATCTGAGACCGTCTTTGTTGCCTTGTATAAGGTAAGCGAGACTTATTTGCACCTATTACAATTTTACATGTGAAAGATACTGCAGTGATTCTTCTTAATTCTAAAAATGGGAGGAGATTTTGTAGGAAGCTCTCTGTTTTACTGCCTCAACTGCAGATGTTCAGTGGTCCAGCTTCTCTCATGGGGATTTAGAAGTATCTTGAGATGCTGACAACTTGGGGACTGCCCTCAGAGGCTATGTTAAAAGGAGATAGGCCAAATCTTGCCTGCTAGATTAATGTGCAACAAATTGACTGCTTTGTAAGGAAAGTTCTATCAGCACCAGTTTCATGAGTTTGCAACTTCTGTAGTCACACTCAAAGCCCTGCGCTCATTTTCATGCTCTACTATAAATGTCATGAGAGTCTTAATATTAATGTTTTTTTTTATCATGGGACTCTACATTTTCCTTTTATACTGGGCCCCATAAATCATGACCTGGTCCTGCTTCTAAGAGCTGGGTATACATAGCAAATAAAGTAGGCAAAAATTCTTGCCCTCATGAAATGTACATTATGATAGGAGGAAACAAAAAATAACATACCAAATCATGAAATAAGCAGCTAAGAGATGTATCTTAAAGAGGAAAGTAAGACATGGAATGGAAGAAGAAAATATGTGCAGGTATGAGGATGCGGGGTGGAGTATGAAAGTTTAGATGGAATGACCAGAAGTCCTCAATGAGAATGTGACATTTGAATAATGACCTGAGGATATTGAAGAAATGAACCATGTTAATATACAGTAGGAAAGTCTTTCAGGCAAAGGGGCAACTTATGCAAAGTCCTGAGGACAGTGTGCCTAAAGCAAGGAGCTGACAAGTGTAGCTCAATGAGGGAGAGAATAATTGAGGAAGAGATCAAAGAAGGTAGTGGGGGAGTTTGGTTTCATTCTATGTGTGATGGGAAGTGGGCGATGGGAAGCTTCAGGATGGTTTAGACAAAAAAATGATATGAACTGAAAGGATTGCAGTGGTTGCTATGGTGAGAACAGACTAGGTCAAAGGAATAATTAAGAACACACCAATGAAGATCTTCAGCAAGGAGATCAAACCAGTCCATCCTAAAGGAAATCAACCTTAATATTCATTGGGAGGACTGATGCTGAAGTTGAAGCTCCAATACTTTGGCCACCTGATGTGAATAGCTGACTCATTGGAAAAGACCCTGATGCTGGGAAAGACTGAGGGCAGGAGGAGAAGCAGATGACAGAGGATGAGATGGTTGGATAGCATCATCAACTCAATAGATGTGAGTTTGAGCAAGCTCCAGGAGATGGTGAAGGACAGGGAAGCCTGGAAGGCTGCAGTCCACAGGGTCACAAAGGGTCACACATGACTGAGCAACTAAACAACAACAAATGAAGACCATCCACATTGTTCTTTCAATGAAGGCTACCAGTCTGTGGCTGCCAGGTGCTTTTGAACCACAGGCCTTGTTCTAGTGGAAGCTGGAGTGAGGAATTCTAGATTCCAACTTTATTCTAGACTTCTAGATTACAACTTGGCTCCTAACTTCTAGATTTAGTCTTTATCCCAGGTCTTTTTTTCCTTCTTTTTCTACAAGCCCTTCTCAATGTCTTACTCATTCTTATAGCTGGGAATCCTTTCTACTCTGTAGGCAGAGAGGAGTCGAGCCCGACCAAGGTTATGCATTAGCATAGTCTACAACCTAAATGAGAACTAATAAATAACTGGCTACTTACCCTCAAGCTTTACCAGTAAAACCTGGGTATTGCATTGTGAAAAAAAAGTCAACAAGAAGATGAAAGATCCCTCTAATCAGTACTCTGGATACTTGGGAGTCATCTGAAAACACAAATACAGAAGGAAGAAAAATGAAAACTGATAATCAGCTTGACTGGTGAATGAGAACTTTTTGCCAAGGTGAGGAGATCACTTCATGATCTTTGTTCATGTATTGGTAGACAATACTGCTAAAAATGTCCACCTTTCCCAAAGCAATCCACTGATTTAATACAATCTCTCTCAAAACCCCAATGACATTTTCTTTCATACATAGAAAAGAAATCCTAAAATTCATATGGGGCCAAGGATTTGAATAGCCAAAACAATCATGGGAAAGAACAAAGCCAGAGGCCACATATTTCCTAACTTCAAAATACACTACAAACCTTCAGTAATCAAAAGAGTATGGTACTGGCGTAAAGATAGATATATAGACCAGTGGAAAAGAATTTAAAAAGTCAACAATAAATCCACACAAGTATGGTCAAATGATCTTCAACAAAGGTGCAAAGGAAAAGATAGTCTCTTCAACAAATGGTGTTGGGGAAACTACAAAAGGATGAAACTGGACCCTTATCTCATACCATACACAAAACTAAGCTAAAAATGGATTTAAAACATAAACATAAAATTTAAAGCTATAAAATTCATAAATGAAAGCAAGGGAAAATTCTTTCATAACATTGATCTCGGTGATGATGTCTTGAATATACCACCAAAAGCAGAGGCAACAAAAGCAGAAATAGACAAGAGGGGCTACATCAAACTTAAAAAATATCTGTGCAGGAAAGGAAATAATCAACAGAATGAAAAAGCAACTTAAAGTATGGGAGAAAATGTGTGCAAACCATACATGTCATAAAGATTTAATACCCAAAATATATAGTGAATTTCTACAACTCAGTAGCAAAACAAGCAAATAACCTGATTTAAAAAGTGGGCAAAAGTCTTGAATAGATTTAGTGTCTAAAGAAGACATACAAATGGTCAATAGGTACATGAAAAGGTGCTCAGTTATCACTAAGTATACAGGGAAGTACAAATCAAAAGCACAATGAGATATCATTTCATACCTATTAGGATGATTAGTACCACAAAACAGAAAACAACAAGTTCTGATAAGAATCTGGTAAAATTGGATCTCTATGCACTGCAGATGGTGACTGCAGCCATGAAATTAAAAGACGCTTACTCCTTGGAAGAAAAGTTATGTCCAACCTAGATAGCATATTTAAAAGCAGAGACATTACTTTGCCGACTAAGGTCCGTCTAGTCAAGGCTATGGTTTTTCCTGTGGTCATGTATGGATGTGAGAGTTGGACTGTGAAGAAGGCTGAGCGCCGGAGAATTGATGCTTTTGAACTGTGGTGTTGGAGAAGACTCTTGAGAGTCCCTTGGACTGCAAGGAGATCCAACCAGTCCATTCTGAAGGAGATCAGCCCTGGGATTTCTTTGGAAGGAATGATGCTAAAGCTGAAACTCCAGTACTTTGGCCACCTCATGCGAAGAGTTGACTCATTGGACAAAGACTCTGATGCTGGGAGGGACTGGGGGCAGGAGGAGAAGGGGATGACCGAGGATGAGATGGCTGGATGGCATCACAGACTCGATGAACGTGAGTCTGAGTGAACTCCGGGAGATGGTGATGGACAGGGAGGCCTGGCGTGCTGCGATTCATGGGGTCGCGAAGAGTCGGACACGACTGAGCGACTGAACTGAACTGAACTGATGCACTGTTGGTAGCAATGTAA
Source organism: Cephalophus harveyi (assembly GCA_006410635.1). Taxonomy (NCBI): domain Eukaryota; kingdom Metazoa; phylum Chordata; class Mammalia; order Artiodactyla; family Bovidae; genus Cephalophus; species Cephalophus harveyi. The sequence goes on along the minus strand of SJYT01015448.1, from coordinate 147,094 downwards.
AATGGTGCATCCACTACACAAAATAAAATGAAGTTTGTTCAAAATAATAAAAATAGAACTAATATATGATCCAAAATCCTACTTCTGTGTATTTATCCAAAGAATTGAAAATAAGCTCTCAAAGAGGTATGTATTGATATTTGCACTTCCATGTTCATTGCAGCCTTATTTATAATAACTCAGATATGGAAGCAATCTAAATGTCCACTAATGGATGACTAGATAAAGAAAATTTGCTATGCACATACAGTAGAATACTCTTCAGCCTTTTTTAAAAATATTAATTTATTTATTTTAATTGGATACTTTACAATAAGAAATCTTCAGCCTTATAAAGAAGGAAATTCTGTCATATGCACCAGCAAGGAAGAATCTTATAAGTGAAATGAGCCAGTCACTGAAGGAAAAGGGGTGCATAAATCCATTTAGATAGGGTATCTAACGTAGTCAACTCATGGAAGCTGAAAGTAGAATGGTGGTTGTCAGGGACTAGAGAGAGGCGTGAATGAGAAACTGCTCAGTGGATATGGCATTTGTCATGCAAGATGAAAAAGTTCTATAGATCTGCTGTTCAACAATGTATATATTACCAATACTGCACAATACACTTAAAATTTTTTAAGAGGATAGACTTTGTGTTATGCATTCTTTATCACAATAGAAAAAAGTAAGAATAAAGTGGATTCAAAGCGACTTATAAATTGATAAAAGAGCTGCTTGATGTGACTGACATGGTGAATGAGATAAATTATTTCCCAAACTAAAAACATGGAAATAATAAGAAATCAGACACTCTGAGGCAAACAATAAAAATGCATAGCAAATTGATGGTCCACATGTTAAACAAATCAAAGTAAAATCTATTTATATTCAATGATATAATTATTTGCTGATTTTCAACTTATAGACTTAACTTTTTTTTTTTAATTCCTGATTAGGATAATCTGAAATTTATTGAAATGATAACAAAGGATTTAGAATATTACATAAACTTAGTTGATAAAGCAGGAATACAATTAGAGAGGATTGACTCAATTTTGAAAGAAAATTTTCTGTGGATAAAATGTTATCAAACAGCATTATATGCTACAGAGAAATTATTCATGAAAGAAAGAATTCATCAATGCATCACACTTTATATTTCTATTTTTAAAAATCGCACAGCCACTCCAGCCTTCAACAGTGACTAATCTGATATGTCAGCAGTCATCAACACTGAAGCAAGACTCTCCACCATCAAATAGATTGATTTGTTTAAAGCTCAGGTGATGGTTACCATTTTTATCAATCAAGTAAGTTTTAATTAAGGCATGTACATTGTTTTTTTAGACATAATGCTATTGCACACTTAATATATGACAGTGTAATGTAAATATAAATTTTATATGCACTCAGAAACTAAAAATTTTGTGTGCCTTGCTTTGTTGTGATATTCAGTTTATAGTGGTGGTTTGGAACTGAACCCACAGTATCCATGTGGTATGTTTGTACTCTTAAATCATTACTACCTTAATTAGGTTACCATTTGGCTAAAATGGCAGCTTGTTTTGGATAACATAAACCTTGAGAAGAACTACAATATTTAAAGGAACCAACAAGATAGTCTCGAGAATTTACATGCATGCACATTCATTTGACACCCTTTTTTTTTTAGACTTAACTTTTGAACATAACATAGAAGAAGCTGTCAAGGAGCAGAATGTAAAATTTTCAACCTGACAGTGTAAAATTTTCAGTTGACAACATATTGGGAAGTTGAATGGGAAAGATGAGGTAGAGAGAATTGTAATATATCTAATATGGTATATAATGAAGAGAAACTGTATAAAATTGTTGAAACATCATGTCCTTTTGTACTTTTCCTTATGAAATGAATATCCCAGAAGCAATGAATATCACTGAGTCAAAGAGAGAATTGGTGGGGGGACAAGGAATTAAAGTATTTGGGAGGAAAGCACAATGGATAGTATTTATAAATGATACACTACTAAATTTATTAAAGATAAACAATAATAGTGAAAATTTAAAAAATGAGATAAAAGTAGAAAGGGGGTAGGCTTTGTAAATAAATCCTCTGTTTAGTCGTCAATTGTTAATATATTAAATTATTAATCAATTATAAATATTTAAAGTTAAGGAGGTAGTTAGAAGATTTTTTAAATGTAATACTGTATTTAGATTTTGCTTCATGGAAGTAAGACTAAGAAGGTGAGGCATGAATTAGTTAAATATTGCTTTTCATTGCTATCTTTATCTTTAAGAACATTGATGATTAATATCAATTTTTTGTCTTTTTCATTATATTCATTCCCTGTGCAACCCACTCCAGTGCTCTTGCCTGGAGAATCCCAGGGACAGGGCAGCCTGGCAGGCTGCCGTCTTTGGGATCGCACAGAGTTGGACACGACTGAAGAGACTTAGCAGCAGCAGCAGCACGTCTGCAGCAGGTCTGTTACATAGGACAGCCATCTGTTGATGATGCCCTGAGGAATCCTACAAAGTAGGATTCAGTGTTCAATCTTATTTTAGGGCAGTAAATGGAATAGTAACAACTAAGAATGTAGAGAAGAGAAGGAATTTCCCACAGTCTAATTGTGGGGCCCAATGTACTCTGCTATCTCTCTATGATTTGCATTGTTCCAAGAAGTGGAGAAGGAAATGGCAACCCACTCCAGTGTTCTTGCCGGGAGAATCCCAGGGACGGGGGAGCCTGGTGGGCTGCCGTCTATGGGGTCACACAGAGTCGAACACGACTGAAGCGACTTAGCAGCAGCAAGAAGTGACTAGCACCTAGCTGAGCAGGCCCATGCTGGAAGCAGAGAGTTACCGAAGCCCAACAACTGAAAACAATCAATGAATGAAAAGATAATAGAACGTTTTTTCCAAAACACTGACTACCATGTGGTCAGTTCTACAAAATAGACATCAAAGTAGACTTCCTTCTAAAGCCTTATGTTCATATGCATAGTCCCTCAACTTAGACCTTTTATCTTCTTTTTTGCGTCTCATCCATCTGTGGTTTCTCTAAAGTTTCCCACATGTACTTTCCACGCAGCCTCCCCTTTGGATTTGTCAGAATCTCGAGCTCCATTTTCTTTTCCCGAACTGGGCCAGATCACCTCAGCTGGGAGTTTCTGCCTGGCTTTGGTCTACTTCTGTTCCTGAGTACTTTTGGCATGGATAAACCTCCTTATGAATGTAATTGTCTCTCTTGGATTCAGTGCCCAAACATGAAACCCAATAGCCATTTTACAACAGGGGGGCATTTTCCTTAATGTCAGAGATTTCTTCTCCTTTTATTCTGTTGTGTTTAGTTGCTCAGTCATGTCTGACCCTTGCAACCCCATAGACTGTAGACTGCCAGGCTTCTCTGTCCATGGGAATCTCCAGGCAGGAATGCTGGGGTGGGTTGTCATTTCCTTCTCTAAGTAACGGAATATTTTTTCCATTGATTTAACTGCTTCACTTTATTGTGAGGATACTGTTCGCATCTAACTAGGATGCAGACTTTCTGCTCTAAAAGCTGTATGCAGTCTATGTAAAGTGAGGTCTGGGCTTCTCAGGTGGCGCGAGTGGTAAGGAACACACCTGCTGAGGCAGGAGACACAGAGACGTGGGTTCGGTCCCTGGGTCAGGAAGATCCCCTGGAGGAGGTCATGGCAACCCACGCCAGTATTGCTGTCTGGAGAATCACATGGTCAGAGGAGCTACAGTCCATAGATTTGCAAAGAATCGGACACAACTGAAGCGACTTAGCACACAAGTACATAAAGTGAGGTCTATTACCCAGATAGCATTTGTTTTGAGGTATAATCTAATAAAATAATGTAGCTGTCAACAAAGCCTATACAGAATTTTTATTTGATGATGAGAATAATTTTGGAGGAGAATAACGAAAAATATTAAATCAAAAGACCTGGATGTAAGTCACGGCTCCCTTTCTGACATAACACAGGATATTGAACAAAATCTTGATTAAGTTGCCTAATGATATGAAACCTAATTTTATGTGATTG
>SJYT01015448.1:49128-134837 GCA_006410635.1 Cephalophus harveyi | reverse complement strand
TGTTAAACCAATTATGTGGTTCATTGTAAATGAAACCACCCATTAAAAAAATCTCTAGCATCATCATAAAAGTATTCATATTTTTCCCTTTAACCATGCTGCACTATTTTAATGTACTCATTGGATGAATTTCTGTAATATAATAATCATTGGGTCTTATAACCATGCCTTATGTTAAAAATTAAAGGTAAATCTCACTTAGTATATGGCTGTTAGATTCCATGAGAAAATACAGTATCATTGAAAATACAAACACATGTAAAATTAGTATTTTTTTATTGCAAACAAGGAAAAATTGAGCATGACAACTTTAAGCAAGATTGAATTTTTTGGAAATGTGTGGGATAGATATCTTAGCATTTAGAAGGAAACAGGTTGTGAACTATGGATGCTCTTAAAATACATTTAGTGCAAATAAATGCACAGTTAGAGAAGTACAAGATACTTGGGGCTGGATGTAGCATGTCTCCATGGTACAAGTCTTTAACAAAAAAAGCCATATTTTGTATCCTTTGCTAGAAGAATGAGAATTAGAGTTTTTGAATCAGCAAGGATCTTACTCAAAATGGGTAACTTGAGGAGAACATAATTAAGCAACTATTTTCAAATGTGTAGACCGTTTAAAAAGACCATTATCAGCTCTGGCCTGAAGGGGCAACAAAAAAGTAGTAGTTTTCAAAATCTGAATGAGAAAATCTTGAGACAGCGGCCTTGAGATGAATTGTGACTTTAACAAACGAAGCAACCCACCCGTGTGACTCCACAAAGAAGGGGTCAGGATAATACACCTGACCTCAATGTTCTCCTTCACTCCAGTTTCCCACAGAAGCTTTCAGTTCAGTTCAGTTCAGTTCAGTCGCTCAGTCGTGTCCAACTCTTTGTGACGCCATGAATCACAGCACGCCAGGCCTCCCTGACCATCAACAACTCCTGGAGTTCACTCAAACTCACGTCCATTGAGTTGGTGATGCCATCCAGCCATCTCATCCTCTGTCATCCCCTTCTCCTCCTGCCCCCAATCCCTCCCAGCATCAGAGTCTTTTCCAATGAGTCAACTCTTCGCATGAGGTGGCCAAAGTACTGGAGTTTCAGCTTTAGCATCATTCCTTCCACAGAAATCCCAGGGCTGATCTCCTTCAGAATGGACTGGTTGGATCTCCTTGCAGTCCAAGGGACTCTCAAGAGTCTTCTCCAACACCACAGTTCAAAAGCATCAATTCTTCGGCACTCAGCCTTCTTCACAGTCCAACTCTCACATCCATATATGACTACTGGAAAAACCATAGTCTTAAGTAGACGGACCTTAGTCAGCAAAGTAATGTCTCTGCTTTTGAATATGTTATCTAGGTTGGTCATAACTTTCCTTTCAAGGAGTAAGCATCTTTTAATTTCATGGCTGCAATCACCATCTGCAGTGATTTTGGAGCCCCCCAAAATAGCCTGATACTGTTTCCACTGTTTCCCCATCTATTTCCCATGATGTGATGGGACCAGATGCCATGATCTTCATTTTCTGAATGTTGAGCTTTAAGCCAACTTTTTCACTTTCCTCTTTCACTTTCATCAAGAGGCTTTTTAGTTCCTCTTCACTTTCTGCCATAACAGTGGTGTCATCTGCATATCTGAGCTTATTGATATTTCTCCCGGCAATCTTGATTCCAGCTTGTGCTTCTTCCAGCCCAGCATTTCTCATGATGTACTCTGCATATAAGTTAATCAAGCAGGGTGACGATATACAGCCTTGACGTACTCCTTTTCTTGCTTCAGCTGAAAACAAATGGTAACCAAACTCAAGAGAGACCATTAGTAAAGTCAACACAGGTCAATAAGCTGAGGGTAGATCAGAACTGTGAAAGATGGAGAATGTCCTGGGTTGGGCGGAGCGTCTAGCACATTGCTGAAGCTTGGAGAAAGAGCTTTGATTATTCCTTACACATCATTCTCTTATTGCCTAGGAAAATATGTTCTTTTCAGATGTGAGTGAGAGGAAAGAAATTTGGTCTGCCCCTATATAATGAAGCCATACAAAAGTAAGAAAAAAAGCAGCACAAATCTCTTATGTGTGATAAAAACTCACTGTAGAATGTTTTTCCAAAATCAGGTAAAAAGGCAAGATTAAACACCCCATTTGAGCTAACAACAAAGCAAAAATATAAGGCAAACACTTCTATCCAGGAACATGAAATGAAAAACTACAGAAACTCAAGAGAAAAAGATGATCAGGTAACAAAGAATATAAAAATGGAAATAACAGAATTCAGAAAAAAAAAATACAACCAACATGCAAATTTTTCAGGAAATACATGCTATATTACAAGGATCCCAAAGGGGAATAGACACTATGGAAACTTCAGTAGGTGTCATGGAAAATAGTGTGAATAAGGTGAGGAAAATAAAGCAGAAGTAAAAGGAAGAAATGGGTTTTAAAGAGAAAGTTATACACACAAAAGATATCCAAGGGAATGCAAAGGAGATAAAACATATCAATAACTGGAGTCACCAAACAATAAAAATAAAACCACAAGCCATGAAATTAGATAGATCGATCGATAGATAAAGTACATAGGAAAATAGGCAAACATGTCTTTCGTCAGGACTCTGATAACTGCTCTCTCTTCCTTTTCCTTCGGCCTTAGGGTTCACAGTGGTTTATTGTTAACTGCTGCTGCTGCTGCTGCGTCGCTTCAGTTGTGTCTGACTCTGTGAGACCCCAGAGATGGCAGCCCACCAGACTCCCCCGCCCCTGAGATTCTACAGGCAAGAACACTGGAGTGGGTTGCCATTTCCTTCTCCAATGCATGCAAGTGAAAAGTGAAAGTGAATTCGCTCAGTCGTGTCTGACTCCTAGCGACCTCATGGACTGCAGCCTACCAGGCTCCTCCACCCATGGAATTTTCCAGGCAAGAGTACTGGAGTGGGGTGCCATCAATTGTCAACCTCTTTTTAAAACAGTATTTTTATTAAACTCCTTTCAATCTTCCTGACCAATACATCTCCCAAATTTGTATCATAAACTCTCTCACAAGCTCTAGGTTTGTTCACAAAACATTTGCTTGTTATTTGCTCTTTAAGTCATTTTGAAAATACCTCAAAATCAACATGCACAAAACTGAACTTATGAATTTCCCCCAAACACCATCTCAGCCAGAACCTTTCTCATGCTATTTAATGGCAACTTCATCTTGGACTTGCTTTAGTCACTCAGTATATCTTATGATCCAACAATTCCTTTATTAGATGGACACCTCTGAGAAATTCTTGTATGTGTACCCAAGGAGACATGTGAAAGAATATTTATAGCAGATCTATAATTCTTGAAAGGAAAGAACAATCCAAATGTCACTAAAAGTAGATTGGACAAACTGGTTATGTAGATGGAATAGTACACACCCCTGAAAATGAGTGAACCATAGCATGGTGCAGACTCATGAATGAAGGTCTCAAACCAAAGATTAGGAAGAACAAGGCTCAATAAAATTCAAATAGTGTTTTAAAACAGTGAAAATTAAAATATATAATTGGAGATTTCAAATCTAGATAGTAAATCTGTAAGGAAGGGCAAAGAAATTACTGTAACAAAAATCAAGATATGTTTAACTCTGGTTAGAGAAAAAGGAAAGCATTTAAGAAAGAGGACAGAGGGTTTAGAAGGTAATGTCACTGCTCTGTTTCCTAAGACTGATAAGTATATTTATGTTCCTTTTATTATTATATAAATGTACCTATATATTATCTGCTCCCTTGCAGATAAATTATATGTACCATGGTAAAAATGTTAAACAATATGTGGTTGAAGACTTCAAATTTTATTCCACAATTGGAATCTATTTGTTAAAAAGTAAAAGATATTTTATAAAGATTCTAAGTTGTATTTGAGAGATGTAATTTGAGAAATTATAGAAGAAAATACTGAAAAGAAATGTAAAATTAGAGAAAGTTAACTAATGCAAACTTTAATAGTTAAAGGACCGCTAGTCTAGCCCCAGTATATGTAATTAGAGGCCACTAGAAAAAGGATAAACAAGGCAAATATTGTATAGATCTTTTGGTTAAAAATTGTTAACAGTTGATAAAGAGGCAAGAGAAAGTGATGGAAAACTTGGATTATGTTAGAAGAATTGATTCAAAAGATGGTTAAAAAATGTTTATATCATATACCAGAGAAAATTCTTGGTGCATATTTAAAATTAAGAGTGCCCCTTGGACAGGAAGGAGGTCAAACCAGTTCATCCTAAAGGAAATTAACCCTGAATATTCACTGGAAGGATTGATGTTGTAGCCGAAGCTCCAACATTTTGGCCACCTGATGCGAAGAACTGACTCACTGGAAAAGACCCTGATGCTGGGAAAGATTGAGGACAGGAAGAGAAGGGGATTGCAGAGAATTAGCTAGTTGGATGGCATCACAACTCAATGGACATGAGTTTGAGCACACTCTGGGAGACAGTGATGGACAGAAAAGCCTGGCGTGCTGCAGTTCATGGGGTTGCAAAGAGTCCAACACAATTTAGCGACTGAACAACAACAACAAACTTAAGATTAAACTGTGTTTTAAATGCAAGTAACTAGAAGATAAAACTTTAAGGAAAGCATGGACATTTTAAGGTTATAAATATTATCAAAAGATTTTATTATATGAAAATATTTTAATGCTCAAATATTATAAGCTTTCCTTTTTAAAGTAATAGAAATATAAATAGAAAAATGGTCTGGGAAATTCCCAGACAAATATTTTATTTTAATGTATATGAAGAGAATATAGAAATTCCCTTCAGTGTCTATGTGTTTAATATCAAGAAATTTTAATGTGGAAATCCAAGGAAACAACAGTATATGCACAATGTAGTCAACACAACAATTCTAAGAACATAAGCAAAGGACAAGTCAGATGCACAAAGAAGCTAGACACCAAATATGTGAAGAGATGTTCATTCTTATCATTTCTCTAACTACTTAAAGAAATTTAAATTTAAAATAGTATGTAAGTTGTAATGATAATTTAATTTAAGAAATGATAAGAGTGAGCATCTCTTCACATATTTGGTCTCTACTTTATTTGTGCATCTGACATGTCCTTTGCTTATGTTCTTAGAATTATATATTAGTGTGCAAGTTGTGAAGATAATGGCTTCCCTGGTAGCTCAGCTGGTGAAGAACCCACCTGCAATGCAGGGGACCCTGGTTCGATTCCTGGGTCGGGAAGATATGCTGGAGAAGTGATAGGCTACCCACTCCAGTATTCTTGGCCTTCCCTGATGGTTCAGCTGATAATGAATCTGCCTACAATGTGAGAGACCTGGGTTCAATTCCTGGGTTGGGAATATCCCCTGGAGAAGGGAACAGCTACCCATTCCAGTATTCAGGCCTGGAGAATCCCATGGAATTCCATATTCCACTGTATAGACCATGGAGTCTAAGAGTCGAACACGACTGAGTGACTTTCACTTCACACTGTAATGATAATAATCAACATGACCAAAGTGTCATGGAACTGGACATAAATAGTACAGATGTCATTACATCTTGGAGTTACTTAGTAATATTTATCAGTACTAATCATGTGTCTAACTAGTGACCAGATAATACTTTATCTGGGAATCTACCCTAAAGAAATAGGAATCCAACGTGTAGGAAAAAATCTTTAAGGATAAAGATATTAATATCTACACTGTTTGTAATGGCATGATATTGGAATCATCTGGTTATCCAATAGAGGAAAGTGAAGTACATTTTCCTGATGTGAAATTATTCCAGAAACAAAATGATGGTTAAAACACTGTTTAAAAAAGAAACATGAAAAGAGCTTATGATGTGATGCTAAGTGATTAAAGACCAGGTATGAAATTACATATATGCTGATAAAAATGCATCAGACAAATTACTGGAAGGAAATACACTAACCTGCTAACAATAATTCATGAAGATGGTGCTGTTCTTGGGTTTTCCTATTTTTCAATGATTTTTCTACTAGGGATACATTGCCTTCAGATTTAAAAACTTAAACATAAAGTTATCACTGATACCTATAATCAATTATCCAGATCTGTATATGCTATATGGTTGCACCTGTGTGAGTAGCACTCTGCATTGGATATTTCCTTGCAAATGTAAGAAATACATCTCATTGAGGTATTTGCATTTTCTGAATAACCTTGAACTGACAAAAACAAGAACACTTAAAAAATAGAGAATACTTGATGATAACCTGCTTGAATATATCCTCTAAATCTTAGCATGTCAAGTAATCACAGCTTAATGATCACCAAAAAAGGCATCTCCTAAGAGCCTGTGAGAAACAGAACTCCACAATAAATGTCCCAGAAAGACAATAATGTAGCAGGTTATACAAATTGCTGAAGAAATGAAAAAAAAAAAAAGCCTTCTATGAGGAAACACTGAGAACTGATGGAAATCTTCTGAGTATGAATGTTCTCTTCAGTGAGAAAAGACTCTGTTCTTTGATTCTGAAATGTTAACCTATAAAATGATTCATGTCCACAAAGAAGTGAGAGTGAGGAGACAACTACTAAAGTAAAGGTCTTCTAAGCATTGTGGTGATGAATTATTCACATGTGTTTGCCAGGACAACTCCATGGGAGTAATTATAACATCTCCCTCCATCTGTGTCGCTAACCATTCTACACCATTTACACATCTGTAGACATACTGCTCACTCCAGAATATATCAGTGCTCCTCTCGGGTGATTCAGTGGTAAAGAATCCACGTGCCAATGAAGGAGATGCAGGAGACACAGGTTAGATCCCTGGGAACGGAAAATCCCCTAGAGAAGGAAATGGCAACCCACACATTTGTGTACCATCTTGGGGAGTGGGGAGTAAACATTTCAAGGCTTCAGAAAGAATGAAACTGTAATTTACAGAAATATTTTTAAACTATGCTAATTCAAACCTAAAATGTCCTGTTGAGTGCATTAGATATTTGCTTTAAAGTTTTCCCTAATAAGTTGAATTCAGTACAAGTTAGGTTCATCCTGCAACTCATCTAACACTTTCACATAATAAATAATAAACTAAAATGATAATAAACTAAAATATATGTAAAACTAGCATAATGGGGAAAATCTCTGACCTTTTCCTTCTTTGTGATATTTAATAGCCATTTTTAAACTGTATACAATGCCCTGCTTACTGTTTTTGCATTCTCACAGGGCTCCCAGCTCTCTATAAGATCCAAACCCAGTACATCTTTACCATAAAGATGAAAAAATAATGTATTCATCAGAAGATAATTTATGAAACACCTACAGTATTCACAGGGAAAACAGTAATGAATTAGACAAAGTCCCTGTCCTCATAGAACTCACATTTTCATGGAAGTAGAAGAGCATGATAAAAGCTATACAAATACAGTGTAAACAATAAATACTATGAAAAAAAAAAAAAAGTGTCAGAGGTGGAGAAAGACAGGCCTCTGAACTTGTTACTTACCTTCCCAAGTCAGTCTCCAGCAAGGGTCCTTCTTCCTGGTGTTGTTGGAGTCAACAGACTAAGCTACATCCAGTTCAGAAGCAAAGGAAAGTTATTCTTCAGTGGACTTCCCTGGTCATTCAGACAGTAAAGAATCTGCCTACAATGCAGGAGATGCAGGAGACACAGGTTTGATCCCTGGGTTGGGAAGATACCTGGAGAAGGAAATGGCAACCCACTCCTGTATTCTTGCCTGAAGAATTCCATGGACAGAGAGCCTGGTGGGATGGAGTCTATGGGGTCGCAGAGTTGTGTCGGACACAACTGAGTGCCTGTCACTCACTTACTTGCTGGAGTCCAGGCTCTCCCAGATAGCCCGCGAGTCAGCAGAACTGCTTCACAGGGATCTTGTCAGTGGGAAGAGAGCGGAGGCCTGGCAGGCCTTGTGCATGCATGCTGCTCATGTTCCGGCTTGCAGTGTCAGGCACAGCGTCTCTGCACATGCCCTGCCGCTGCCATCTTGAATCGCAGTGTTGGGCACAGAGCTTCTGCACATGGCCCGCCATGCTGAGATATGCAGGCAGCCATTTTGCAGGAGGAACTCTGGTCTGAAGTGCCAGGTGTGAGGCTTTGGCACATGGTTCCTTGTGAGCAAATGACAGTAGACTAAGCACAAAGGAAAAGAAAGAAAGAGGTTAGACTTTATTACCCAGATTCTCTTTTATTTCCCGGGAGTTGTTAATGGGCTTTGTGGGTGACAGGCTGGTGATACTTGAGTAGAGTCCTGAGGGATGTAATGTGAAGGAGGAATATTCTAGATAGAAGGACTAGTAAGCACAAGAGTAGGGACATGAGAAGCAGATCAGGTTGTCCACTGCTGAGCAATGAGGAGAGTAGGAAGAGAGAATGACAGTATGTGCAGGGGTTAACAAGATATTATTATATTTAAATTTTTTCATAAGTGAGCCGAGCTAAGCTAAATGAAGTCACTCAGTCGTGTCCGACTCTGTGTCTGACTCTTTGCGACCCCATGGACTGTAGCCTACCAGGCTCCTCCCTCCACGGCAAGAGTACTGGAGTGGGTTGCCATTTCCTGCTCCAGGGGATCTTCCTGACCCAGGGATCGAACCTGGGTCTCCCACATTCCAGGCAGACACTTTAACCTCTGAGCGACCAGGGAAGCCCTTTCATATGAGCTCATTACTCACTGAATGAAACATCACTAGCAAACAATCAAACCAAAAACCAGCCCAGCTCTTGTAGAATTTATTTGGGGGCGGGGGATTAACATATAAATCATGGCTATTTCATTCTTACCTGGCTCAAACAACCATTCACAAAAAGGCTTAGGATGTGTAGCCCTGAACACAAGGTTGCATGCACCAGACCTAAGGTTTGAGAGACAAGGAGGAAAAAAGAAAAAATCAGTGCCCCACTGTGTCTGTCATCTGATATTTTTGAGGCGAGGACATTTCCATAGTAGTTGGAGATACAGACACTGGTGTTAGAAAAGTCAGACACGTATTTCTAAATAAGTTAAGGTTTATTTAACTGTTATTTTCATCAGAACCACAGCCAATCATCCACCAGAGATTTGAACCCTGCCAAACAAGCCCCATCAGGCATTCTTGGAAAGGCTTGCATACGCGTTTCCATGCCTGGTAGGCTCAGGATGAAGCATAACCCTGGGAGATGCCAGTATTTATACATTCGATGCAGTTCTTTAATCTAAAAGTGAGATGATTTGTGGAAAGAGAGGCAGATTTTTTAGCATTTTATTTCTCTAATTTGGTGGGGGTCAGGGAGGAAGGAATAGCAGGTCTGTACCTGCTTCACTGACTTCTGGGTAAGCCAAGTGTTAACTAGCTCCAAAAGCACAAAAAAAAAAAAAAAAAGAAGGAAAGAAAGATAATATTATTAACATATCCATATTATTTATGTTTAGGGATTTATAAAATATGTGTAATTTTTCAGAGCTCTGATTTATAAATCTGCTATAAACAATGGAACATGGAGTACTGTTTAGGGTGTAGTATCTTGCTTCAGTCTTTACTAATGATTATGTAGGTCTTTAATTTATGAGGATTTTGAAGAAGCACTATTTTTAAGTTATTTAAAAATCCTTGGGATACAGCATAATGAGTGTATCATAAAATATATTATGCAAACTGTCCATATTTCTACACTGTGAAAAAGTAACATGTAATTCATGTGCAGTCCAGCTGATTTGGCAAACTTAAAATTGAAAACCACCTTTGCCTTTTTATAGTCTGATATTAGTAGCCTTCAGAGCCAGTACAAACCACTGTGAAGCTTGGGACTTACTTTAAAAATTATGCCATAAGCCACATCAGTGATATAGAAAATTTACTTCTGGATAGAAATTTTTATTAAAAATTAATATGAGGACAAATCAGAATATTGCATAAATTACATTTTTACATGAATATAATTTTGTCTGCAGTAAAATTTATTATTTCAGAGACCATACAGTCTTTAATTTTGTACTCATTTGCCTCACTTTCTGCTTGTATGCTATTAACTATTTAATAAACCTATTTATAACCCAAACAATTTATCTTACTTCATTGCATACACATATAAAATATCTGCGAATTCAGGAGAAAGCCCAACAGCCTACAACTATGGTAAATTAGAAATACTTCAAGTAAGTGTGAACTCTGAAGAGACGGGAATTATTATACTTCCTATTGTTTCCCTAATAAGCTTAAATCATCCTAAAACTTTATCCATTTTATCCTCATAGATTCCTTGAGAAGGTCTGGGAAAAGGCATTATTATCTCTATTTTAGTAAGAAGGAATTTCAATGTGACATTTACTGGTATTTTATTTTAAATTTACCACCATTATTAGCAGAGTTTGAAATGAATTTGATATATTTCAAAATGAAAAGCATTACAATCCATGAAGAATATTTTTACACTAGAGATAAAAATAAAACAAGGAGTTAAAATGTAAAAACTCAATGAAAAAAGCTACTTGAAAGAGGTGAGCTTATTAATTTTTTTCTTCCCATGTGCTTGGTCTATCTTATTCTGTCTTTTATTTAAATTCAACCTGCTTTCTTGTCTTTTAAGAAAAGACCTTCAGGCTTCCTTCTTATAAAAGGTTTCAGAGAAGTTTTAAGGAGGGATTTGAGAGTGGAGATGATTTTGAATAATGGGCATGAAATAGGAGAGTGTTTTTAGAGTTAAGTATGGTGTGGAAAATTTCAATCTTAAAAGTGGGACTAGGAAACTATATACTATATGTTTGAGTCCTTTCTAACAAGGATAATAGTTTAAAATTTTTAATGTGATTTTCCTTTTTCTTCTGTCCTGGGTACATGACCTTCTCTCTCTTGGCCTAAGGCATCCATCTCTCTGGGTTTCTATGGGAAGAAAATAGGGATAGAGAGGTATATCCACTTTTTTGAAAGTCAAAATAGAATTAAGCAGTAAAACAGGCTGTTAGCTTGAAAGACAATTTTCCAGATTTGTTTATTTTCCATTTTATCTAACAACCAAGTCTGCATGACCCATGCTCATAGAATTCTCCAGTAGAGGAGAGCTTGCTGGTCACCATTAAGGCTTAGCTGAAATATGAGAAAAGAAGAATAAGGAAAGAAAAGCCTGTCTTTTCCAACTTTGGAGATTAGAAGGAAGCTGGAAGAAAAAAGAAATAGGAATGTGAAGGATCATAAATAAAGTGCATTGATGTTTTCTTCTCTGGGCTATACGAAAGTGAAAGTCCTGTTTAGGGTAGAAAGGAATTCCATACATTCATACTTCCACTTCTTGAGAGTCTGAGAAGAAGTCCCTTTGAGGACTATCTTAGACAAAGGTCAATTTGGCTAGTCAGCATGGTCAAAGAAAGACTCTGAAATGCTGCCTCTCTGAACCATCCTTGTTTCCAAAATTAGCCATGAGTCTGGTTGTGAAGTTTGCCCGAGAGACTCATGGGAGTAAGAATAAGGTATCTTTATCCCCATATTGAAGAGCTGGAACCAATGTGATCTCAAATTCTAGACAGGTCTATTGTATAAACAAGAACTGGTTGAGTCCAAGTCAGCCAGCAGGGCTGTTGAGCCCAAACAAGTACCAAGAGGCAGGTTATAAGTTCTAACAGCAATGCAAGTTACCTCACAAACCAAGACATCATCTTAGAGTGAGAAGCGGGAGTAGAGGTTTTTCCCTGGGAGACTGGGTATTCTTAGCCAAATGAAGTGTTTAGCATTATTTGAAAGGACTGTTTAAATTACCTATTAGATTTTTAGTTAACTTTCTTCCCTGTTAATCAGTAGAGAGGTGGGCCTTAAGAAAAAAGATGGGATTAATTATAGAGAAATCAAAGGAGGTGGGCTGCCAAGTCAGCTGGGCAGGGAGGGTGGGTCATTCTGTGGAAGAGGCTCCCACTGCAGATGGTCCCATGCTCTGCTCCTTAGCCTGTCCGGTAAATGTGAGTGTGTGTGCACACAGGCACGCTCCTCAAGCGGCCTGGGGCCAGAGATGGACCTCTGAGGAAGAATAACTGGAAGGGGACATCTGAGTAGAAAGAGAGAGGAAAGAGTGACACCAAAGAAAGGGGTAACAGCCTGAAGTGGAGGGCCTTGAAATGTTGCTGACGGATGTCCGGTCTCTCTGTCTCCAGTAAAGATGGCCTCCTGACCTCTCTTTGGGGTAAGGTGGGGAAGAAGGTAATGCTTGAAAAACAATCGGATTCGGGTGAGGAAGATTCCTGACTTCATCCTAGAAAATGGTGCTTGCACCCATCCATATGCCCATCCATCATTTCATTCACCAGACTGTGACTAGGTCTTGCTCAGTTCCTGATACTGCCAAGCCCTTGGGGATTAAATAGGGAACTCCAGGTGCAGCATAGAGCCCAGGGTGGGGCTAAGTAGATCCTTGCTCTGCCTCACTAGGTGTGAACTTAACCTTACAACATCTGCTAGCATTTACAGAGTACCGTCATGGGCCAGGCACTGGGATAGCTGCAACTGTGGCAGACAAGTTTTCTGCCCTCATGAAATTTATATTCTAGTTGGAAGTTTCCCTCTTTGCAAAAATAGGAACAGTAATAGTGTTCTCATGAAATATTGTGAAGATTAAGCAAGAGATGAATGTAAAGGGCTTATCAGGGTGCTTGATACATGGTGAAACACTCAACTACATATTATCTCTTTTCATCATTCTGATGTGAATTAAACTTCATAAGGCAAAGAATTATATTGTTCACTGTCGTATGTCCAGCAGCTATGAGCACAATGCCTGACATGCGCCAGGTGATCAGTAATTATTTGATATATGAATGGGTGGGTAAACTGACTCAGGAATTCGATGCTGGACTACAGTTTCTAAAAGAGAAATAGAAACCTAGTGTTGTGGAAAACTGGAGGGCATCATCTTGGGGAGGGGAGTTGTCAAGGAATGCTTCACAGAAGAGGTGACATTGAAACGGGGGCTGGAAGATGATGGATTGTCTTGTTGGGAACAAACAATGTGAGGAAGTTCTAGTTTAAAAGAAAAATTCTAGTCTGAAAGAAAAATCAGAATAATTACTTTTCTTCTGTCCTTTCAGATTGTTTGAGCTATGGTTCCTACTGTCTGAGAGCTACAGTCTCATCAATAAATTAACATTCATATTGTTCAGTTGCTTAGTCATGTCCAACTCTTTGTGACCCCATGGACTGCAGCACACCAGGCTTCCCTGTCCTTCACTATCTCCTGGAGTTTGCTCAAATGCCCATCGAGTCGTTGATACCATCCAATTATCTCATCCTCTGTTGTTCCCTTCTCCTTTTACTTTCAATCTTTCCCACAACAGGATCTTTTTTAATGAGTCAGCTCTTCACATCAGGTGGCCAAAGTATTGGAGCTTCAGCTTCAGCATCAGTTCTTCCAATGGATATTTAGGGTTGACTTCCCTTAGGATTGACTGGTTTTATCTCCTTGCTTGCCAAGGGACTCTCAAGAGTCTTCTCCAGCACTCTTAGCCAGGACAATATGAAGACCAAGATTATAACAGCATTTTGAAGATTCTGAGGGTAAGGAAATGAAACCTTCAGTCAATGAAATGCTCTACTGGAAGAATCTCCAGACTGACAACCATGGTGTTGAACATGGAATTTTAACCTTAATTACACAGAAAATAGAAAATGGATTTTTGAGTCGGGTTTCCAAGTGATTAAACTGTGGTAGCAAGGGTTATGTGATTTCCTTTAAAGCCAAGGAAAAGCAAGTGAAAGTATTCTAAGGACTTCAAGGACTGCATTTTTTCTTCCTAATAAGATGATCAGGTGTAGCTAGCACCATTCTCTCCCTTTTCTTTCACCCTTTAATACAGATGTGACAACTGAAACTATTCTTTTTGTGACCATGGGACCATAAAACAACATACCATAGATGATGAGAAACAAAAAGATCATAAATATTAGATGACATATCTGAGTGGCTTCACCACTGCTTACCATCAGATTTCTTATATGAATAAAACATATCTGCATATGATAGTCTTATTAATTCAGACTTCCTGTTACTTATAGTGAAAATTTTTCCTAAGTAGTACAAGAATAAGCAGAAGAGGATTATGGAGGTCCTGGTATACTTTACTTACTAAGTAGCTTGGGTTTTATAATAAAGAACATGATGATTTAAGGATTTAAAACAGGAAAGTGACTTGGTTAAAGTTTCATTATAGAAAAGTAATGTTAGAAACACTGTGAAGTATGAGCATTAGAAAATGTAAGACTAACCTAAGGAAGAAAGAGCTAAACTGTAAGAAATAAATGGTTTAAATTAAGAGAGCAATATTAGAGATGAAGAGATAAAAGTCCAAAATATATTAAGGGACTTGTATCAACAGGATTTGGTGGTAAGAGAGAAAAATGTCTTGTATTGCTTCTAAGTTGTTTGGAAACAGTAGTGGTATGAATAGTAAAACGAGGTACATAAGAACAGTTTGTAGACTAATAAATTCACTTTGGAGATTTTGAGTTTGAGATGCTTAAGTAACATCAAATGGCATATGGGTTTATAGTCCAAGAGATATCTATCTAGAGAGAGAGATCTGCAAACCATCAGAGAAGGTGAGAAGCAAGTGGAATATAAAATATGGAGAGCAAGAAATGTGTATTATAATTCTGGGGAATACCAATATTTAAGGGGAAAAAAAAAGAGAAAAAGATACCTTTGATGGAGACAAAGAAAGAATGGGCCAAAGAGGGCAGAGAAAAACCAGGAGGGATAGGAATCAAAAATGCCAAGGGAAAAGAGACCATGGTCATGGGTCACATTCTGCTGTTAAGTAAGTGTTAAATGTTAAATAAGATAAGAACGGAGAGTTGGATTTAGCAACTCAGAGATTATAGGTGACCTTGGTGGCAGCAGTTTCAGTAAAGTGTTGGGAGGCAGAAAACAGACTGTGGTGAGTTAAGGAGTTAATTTAAAATGAGAAAAGTGAGACAGTGAAAGTAAACCATTCTCTTGCTGGGCTTGACAGAAAAGAAAAGAAAGTAACTGGCAGAGGGTGCAGAATTTAGGGAGAGGTTTCAGCAAATGCACAGGTTATAGGGGAAAACCTATTAGAGCGGGAGAAATTTAAAATACCAGAGACAGAGGGTAATTGATAGAGCAGGGCTCCTAAGAGGATGGGAAAGAGTAGAATCTAGCATTTCCTCTCCTACAGTGATGGTTGAGGAAATAAACGCACATTATTTTTAGGATACATATTATTTTTAGGTTGTGGTATGACTTTATTTGAAGGGCTTTAGCTGATGCTCAAAAAAATGTGAGTTGATGAGGTTATGTGATGAAGAGGAGGCAGTTTCTATGCATATCAAAACTGAAATATTAAATAGCAAAACTATATAGTATAAGAATCTTGAGTATTTAAACTGTTCCCTTCACAATAGTTCTCCCGGCACCGTTTTGTATTTCCACCAGCAATAGGTGTTTGATAGAGTTTCTTCATATCATTGCTGGCATTTATTTAGTGGTGTTGTTACATTTACTTTAGTCATTCTTATGTATGTAGAAATAGCTCATTGTGATTTTAATTTACACTTACCTAACAGCTAAGGATATTGAATATCTTTTCCTCTGCTTGTTTGCATCAGTCGGATGTCTGTTTGTGTAGTTTGCCAATTTTCCAATTATTCTGTTTTTTAATATTTAGTTTGTAGAACTGTTTATGTATTTTACCTATAAGATTTTTGTTGCATATGAAATTTGCAAATATTTCCTCCAAGTCTCTTCATCCTCTTAAGCAGGGTTTTTACAAGGCAACATTTTAAATTTTTAAGAGATTCAGTTTATTAAATCTTCCATTTAGAGAGACTGCTTTAGATACCAAGTCTATAAAGATTCAGTTGTGTAGCCCTAGATCCCAAAATTTTCTATTTGTTTTCTAAGAGTTGTATGGTTTTACAATGTCTCCATGATCCATTTTGAATTAACTTTTACAAGGTATGAAGCTTAAGTCAAGGCTGTTTTGTTTTGTTTTTTTCCCTCTATGTACATACAATTATTTCAGTACTATTTGTTATAAAGGCTACCTTTCTTCCATTGAATTTATTCTTTTGCCTCTTTGTCAAAATTCATTTGGGTATGTTGTGTGCATGTACTTTGGGTTTGGTGTGCTGTTCCACTGCATAGATCTATATGTCTATGCCTTTCTCAACACCACACTGTCTTATTACTGTTACCTCAACATTGAATAAAATGAATCTTCCCTTTTTTGTCAAGATTATTTTAGTCATTCTAGGGTTGTGCTTCTCTATATAAGTGTTAGAACAAGCTAATCTATATCTACACAGTTTTAGTGGGTTTTTAACAGGAATTGCATGTACATTTGGGGAAATTCACGTCTTAACTATTTGAGTCTTCCAATCCATGAACACAGCCTATGTATCCACTATTTAAATCTTTTGTTTTTTTTTTTTTTTCAGGACTTTTATAATTCTTAGCATACAGATTTTGTATATATTCTGCTAATTTTATCCCTAAGTATTTCATTTTGGAGAAATTTCTATAAATGCCACTGTGCTTTTAATTTTGGCTTTCACAAGTACATTTTTAGTACGTAGAAATGTGATTGATTTTTGTCTGTTGTTCTTGCCTCTTGTAACCTTGCTGAACTCACTTATTCTATTTTTGTTGTTTCCTTGTTTCTTTGGGATTTTCTAACTGACCTCTGTTTGCAATCATGTCATCCTCAAATAGAGATCATGTTATTTCTTCCTTTCCAATTTGTATGTCATTTTTTTCCCTATTTCTTGCCTTATGGCAGTCACTAGAACTTCTAGTAGTTTATTGAATAAGAGGGTTGACAGTGGACAACCTTGTATTATTCAAGATCTTAGAGATAAAGCATTCAGTTTTCCACTACTAGCCATGTTAGCTATGTTTTATGTAGATGCTTTTTATCATGTGAAAGTTCCTTTCTATTCTTAGCTTGCTGAGAGATTTTCCTCATTAATAGATGTTGAGTTTTTGCCAAATGCTGTTTCTGTGCCAATTGATATGATCATATGATTGATTTGCAAATGTTGAATTAGCCTTACATATTTGGAATAAATCCCACTAAGTTATGATGAATAATTCTTTTTATACATTGCCAGATATGATTTGCTAATATCTCACTGAAGATTTTTCTGTCTAAATTTATGAGAGAAATTGGACTGTAGGGTTTGTATGTGTGTGTGTGTGTGTGAGATACTGTCTTTGTCTATTTTTGATGTCATGATATTACTAACCTCATAAAATGAATCAAAAAGTGTTCTCTCTCTCTTCCATTTTCTGGAAAAGATTATATAAAATTGGTGTTAATTCTCTTTTAAATATTCAGTAAAAATCACCAGTGAAGCCACCCAGGCCTGGAGATTTCCTTTCAGGAAGTTTTAGATTATAAATATTACTTCTTTAATAGTTATAGGCCTGTTCAAGTTATCTGTTTCATCTTAGTAGCATTTTGGTAGGTAGTAGTTTTCATGGAATTGGTTCTTTTCTTCTAAATTGTCAAACTTATGAAGTAGTTTCTGGCACTCTACTATTTTTCTAATGGCTTCAGGATGTGTACTCATAGTCCCTGTTTTTTTCCTGATATTGGTAATTTGTGTCTCCTATTTTTTTTAATCTTTGTTAGTTTTCCTAATGGAGAAGGCAGTGGCACCCCACTCCAGTACTCTTGCCTGGAAAATCCCATGGATGGAGGAGCCTGGTGGGCTGCAGTNTGATATTGGTAATTTGTGTCTCCTATTTTTTTTAATCTTTGTTAGTTTTCCTAATGGAGAAGGCAGTGGCACCCCACTCCAGTACTCTTGCCTGGAAAATCCCATGGATGGAGGAGCCTGGTGGGCTGCAGTCCATGGGGTCTCAAAGAGTTGGACATGACTGAGTGACTTCACTTTCACTTTTCACTTTCATGCATTGGAGAAGGAAATGGCAACCCACTCCAGCGTTCTTGCCTGAGGAATCCCAGGGATGGGAGCCTGATGGGCTGCCGTCTATAGGGTTGCACAGAGTCGGCCATGACTGAAGTGACTTAGCAGCGGCAGCAGCAGTATGATCTATACGGTCCAAGATCATATTCTGTCTGATTTTAATTCTGTTAAATTTGTTGAGGGTTATCTTATGGCTCATGATTTGGTTTATCTTAGTGAATGTTCCTGTGTGTGTGTGTTTTAATTGTGTATTCTGTTAGAACCAGAGTGTTTTACATATACATATGAATTAGATACGCTTATTGTGACATTTGGAGAAGAAAATGGCAACCCACTCCAGTGTTCTTGCCTGGAGAATCCCAGGGATGGTGGAGCCCAGTGGGCTGCCATCTGTGGGGTCGCACAGAGTCGGACACGACTGAAGCGACTTAGCAGCAGCAGCAGCAGCATTGTGACATTTTCTATCAGTTTCCAAGTGGGGTACTGTAGTCTCCAGTTATAATTGTGGATTTGTCTTTTTTCTCCTTTCAGTTCTAACAGTTTTTGTTTCATATGTCTTAAGCCTCTTTGTTTGAACCATGCACATTATGTCCTCTTGGTGCATTGAAATACTTTAACTGATATAACCATGGCTGCTTTTTTCTTAAATTCCATTTTGCATGCTATATTTATTTCAATTCTTTATTTTAACCTGCTTGTATAATTATATTTGGAGTGAGTTTCTTGTAGGCAGCATGTTGCTGTATCATGGGTTGTTTTTTAATCCACTGTGAAAATCTCTGAGTTTTTTTTTTAAATTTGCATACTTAGCCCATATATATATATATATAAGATAATTATTAATATAGTATATTGATATAAGACAATTATTGATATGACTGCTAGTTTGTTCGGAGAAGGCAATGGCAACCCACTCCAGTACTCTTGCCTGGAAAATCTTGTGGATGGCAGAGCCTGGTGGGCTGCCGTATGTGGGGTCGCACAGAGTTGGACACGACTGAAGCAGCTTAGCAGCAGCAGCAGCTAGCTTGTTATTCATTTTCTGTTTGCTCTTTCTTCTTTCTTACCTTATAATGGATAATTTGAGCATATTTTTAAGATTCTAACTCAATTTACTTGTAATGCTTTTGAATATCTCACTTTATATGATTTTGTCAGTGGCTGTTCTAGATGTTGCAATATAGATATGTCCCAGTCTACTGGAGTTGATGTCTTATCATGTTAAGTGAAGTGGGCTACCTTATTTTCATTTAGGTTTTTTATTCTCCTCACTTTTAAATTTAAGTATTTCTTCTATATACATTGAGCACCACATCAGATGTGAAAATTTTTGTGTCAATCATCGAGTATTATTTAGGAAACTTAGAAAAAGTTGGACAGACAAGGGCTTAATTCTCAAAATATACAAGGACTTAATTTTCAAAATATACAAAAAAACAAAACAAAACAAAACCCAAACAATCCAATAAAAAAAATGAGCTAAAGACCTAAATAGACATTTCTTCAAAGAAGACATACCGATGGCCACAGGCACCTGAAAAGATGCTTAACATCACTGTCAGTATTTTGCTTGTGTGCTAAGTTACTTCATTCGTGTCCAACTCTTTGCAACCTTTTGGACTGTAGCCTGCCAGGCACCTCTGTCCGTGGGATTTTCCAGGTAAGAATACTGAATTTAGTTACCATTTCCTTCTCCAGGGGATCTTCCTGAAACAGGGATTGAACACCAGTCTCTTATGTCTCCTGCAATGGCAGGCAGGTTCTTTACCACTAGCACCACCTGGGAAGCCTCAGTATTAGAGAAATACAAATCAAAATTACAGTGAGACACCACCTCACACTGGTCATAATGGCCATCATTTAAAAAGTCTACATGTAACAAATGCTGAAGAGGGTGTGGAGAAAAGGGAACACTATAAATTGGTTAGCCACTATGAGAACAGTATGGAGGTTCCTCAAAAAAATAAAAATGAAGTTGCCATATGATCCAGTAATCACACTCCTTTGCACATATCCAGACAAAACTGCAATTCAAAATGATACATATACACATATGTTCATAGCAGTACTATTTACAGTAGCCAAGACATGGAAATGACCTAAATGTCCATTGAGAAATGAATGAATAAAAAAGGTATGAGATACATATATATATAATATAGATAATATTCCATTATATAATGGAATATTACTCAGCCATAAAAAGTCTGAAATAATACTATTTGCATGGATAGACCTAGAGATTACCATACTAAAGACTCACAGATACAGAGAGCAGACTTGTGGTTGCAGAGAGGGAGGAGGGAAAGGGGAGAGTTGGTTTGGGAGTTTGGGGTTAGCAGATGCAAACCAGTATATATAGGATGGATAAACAACAAAGTCCTACTCTATAGAACAGGGAGCTATATTCAGTGTTCTGTAATAAACCATAATGGAAAAGAACAAAAGCTGTAATAGTCTACTTTTATTTTTATTTACTCTGATGTTATCCTTTCCTTTTTGAAGTTCTAAACCTTTTATCATAGTTCCATTTGTGTTTAAAGAACTTCCTTTAGCCATCCCTTATGGACAGTTTCGGAGAAGGCAATGGCACCCCACTCCAGTACTCTTGCCTGGAAAATCCCATGGACGGAGGAGCCTGGTGGGCTGCAGTCCATGGGGTCGCTAAGAGTCGGACACGACTGAGCGACTTCACTTTCACTTCTCACTTTCATGCATTGGAGAAGGAAATGGCAACCCACTCCAGTGTTCTTGCCTGGAGAATCCCAGGGACGGGGGAGCCTGGTGGGCTACCGTCTATGGGGTCGCACAGAGTCGGACACGACTGAAGCGACTTAGCAGCAGCAGCAGCATGGACAGTTTAAAATAAAACAGATTATAGGGTTTTTCTTTAACTTTATTTCTCTTAAATTTCTGAGGAACATTTTTTGCCACATGTGGAATTTAGAGTTGGCAGTTCTTTTCCTTCAGTATTTCACAAATATTGTGCCACTTCCATGGTTTCAGATAATCAATGTTGTCCTATAATTACTACATTGTTTCTCATTGGATAATTTCATAATTTTCTTTGTCCTTAGCATTCCTAAATTTAATTATGATGTGCATTGGCATGGATATTTTTTATCATATTTGGGGTTAGCTTAGCTATTTGTATCTGTAAGTTTGTAGCTTCCAACAAATTGGGGAAACTTTCAGCCATTACTTCTTTGAATATTTTTCAACCCCACTCTATTGCTTCCTTCTGGGATTAAAATTATACAAATGTTAACTCTTTTGCTTATTTACTGCAGGTTCCTGAAACTCTATTCATTTTCGGTGTATTTTCTATTCTTCAGATTGGGTGAATTTATTGTTCTATTCTCAATTTCAATCATTCTATCCTGTGTCATCTCCATTCTACTATTGAATTAAACAGTGGGCCATTGTTTGCTTCCTGTTATTATGTTTTTCTGTTCTATAATTTCCATTTGGTTCTTTTTTATAAATTGCATTTTTGACTCAGATTCTCTATTTTTTCACTTATTTAGAGATTTTATAATTACTTACTGAAACATTTTTATTATAGCTTTTAAAGAATCCTTAGATAATTTCAACATCTGAATAATCTTGGTGTTGGCCTCTGTTTTGGAAGCATTGCTTGTCCGGAATTGTTGGAGGTTAAGATTGGCGAATACTGCAATACCTTGTCCAAGATATAGGGGAGGCAATACGGAAACCCTGGAAACTCCTCATCCTGCCACTCCTCAACTTTGAACTCAAGGTCGTTAAGCAGCCTGTCTTCTCTTTTCTTCCTTTCAGAAACTCATTCCTGTTTGTTGTCTTATCTCCAGAGCTTTCACATGAAAGAGTGACCATGTAAGAAGAATAAGGCTACTCCATCTGGTGGAACTGTGAGTACTCAAGTTACTTTTTTGTAAATATAAACACTTCTTTCTAATGAAAGAAAGAATCAGTGGTAGAAATGACTTCGAAAGTACTCATTTCAAGAAAGCTGATAAAAACACAAATATGCAATTCAAAGTATAGTATTCTAAATCCAGGAAATAAAGTAGCATAGTCCCTCAGTCATGTCCAACTCTGTGACCCTATGGACTGTAGCCCGCCAGGCTCCTCTGTCCATGGGATTCTCTAGGCAAGAATACTGGAGTGGGCTGCCATTTCCTTCTCCAGGGGATCTTCCTGACCCAGGGAGCAAACCCAAGTCTCCTGCTTTGCAGACAGATTTTTTACCATCTGAACCACCAGTGCTTTAAGATATATTGGCTGAGGACATGGAAACAACCTAGATGTCCATCAGCAGATGAATGGATAAGAAAGCTGTGGTACATATACACAATGGAGTATTACTCAGCCATCAAAAAGAATTCATTTGAATCTGTTCTAATGAGATGGATGAAACTGGAACCTATTATACAGAGTGAAGTAAGCCAGAAAGAAAAACACCAATACAGTATACTGACACATATATATGGAATTTAGAAAGATGGCAATGATGACCCTGTATGCGAGACAGCAAAAGAGACACAGATGTATAGAACGGACTTTTGGACTCTGTGGGAGAGGGAGAGGGTGGGATGATTTGGGAGAATGGCATTGAAACATGTATACTATCATGTAAGAATGAAGCACCA
Organism: Cephalophus harveyi; assembly: GCA_006410635.1. Classification (NCBI taxonomy): domain Eukaryota; kingdom Metazoa; phylum Chordata; class Mammalia; order Artiodactyla; family Bovidae; genus Cephalophus; species Cephalophus harveyi. The sequence continues at coordinate 112,336 of SJYT01015448.1, read as the reverse complement.
GCCTATGTTCGATACAGGATACAGGATGCTTCCAGGACATGGAAACAACCTAGATGTCCATCAGCAGATGAATGGATAAGAAAGCTGTGGTACATATACACAATGGAGTATTACTCAGCCATCAAAAAGAATTCATTTGAATCTGTTCTAATGAGATGGATGAAACTGGAACCTATTATACAGAGTGAAGTAAGCCAGAAAGAAAAACACCAATACAGTATACTGACACATATATATGGAATTTAGAAAGATGGCAATGATGACCCTGTATGCGAGACAGCAAAAGAGACACAGATGTATAGAACGGACTTTTGGACTCTGTGGGAGAGGGAGAGGGTGGGATGATTTGGGAGAATGGCATTGAAACATGTATACTATCATGTAAGAATGAAGCACCAGCCTATGTTCGATACAGGATACAGGATGCTTGGGGCTGGTGCACGGGGATGATCCAGAGAGAGGATATGGGGTGGGATGTGGGAGGGGGATTCAGGATTGGGAGCTCATATACACCCGTGGTGGATTCATGTCAATGTATGGCAAAACCAATATGGTATTGTAAAGTAAAATAAAGTAAAAATTAAAAAAAAAAAAAGATGTATTGGCTGAGTCGGACATGAGTTTGAGCAAGCTCCGGGAGTTGGTGATGGACAGGGAAGTCTGGTGTGCTGCAGTCCATGGGGTCACAAAGAGTCAGACACAACTGATCCACTGAACTGAACTGAACTGAGGCTGAGTTTGAACATTGTTTATGTTACATTTTCTACACACACATTATAAAAAAGTACTTGACAGTGGCTCTGAGGATGAAATCTGTACTAATCTGTACTAGGAACTTGCTGAGAGCTCATCAGTGGTTATTTCCTAAGTTCTCACCAAGAAAATCTTTAATATGAATATAGTTGTATAATACATAAAACTTGTGAGATTGAATAAATTTCATTGATTTCTTTTCTTCTTAAAAAAAAATAGCATGGAAAATGAAGTACAGAAATGTATAACTTATTTAAGGCCAATCAGCTAACTAGTGGTGCGAGAATCCAGACTAGGGGTTATCAAGTTGTGGTTCATAGAGAGTCAGGAGCTGCATCACCTGTGAACTTGTAAAATACACAAGTTCTCAAGATCCCTCCCTGACTACTGAAACAGAACCTCTAAGGGTGGTGCCCTTGAATAAAATCCTAAGAATTTCAGGCCAGAGCCTTTGTTTCTTTCAAGATTTCCTTCAACAAACAGTCAGGACATTGTACCTCTCTCTCTCCATTTCTCCTCCTTAGTGAAACAGTGACAAATTGCATATGGGGACACAATTGACAGCTATAATAGGCTCAACTTGGGAGACTTCTCAAAGCTCTCATCCATCCCTCTGTTCGAGTAGACACTATCCTCCTGAGATTTCCCAAATGACTGAATAGCTCCCTGGAGATAATATCAATGACCTTGGGAAGGGGCCTTGAAGAGAAAGTACATCTTTGTGGCTGCACTTTATCAGTGAAAGTTGCTCAGTCATGTCTGACTCTTTGGGACCCCATGGACTCACATGGCCACCCAAGCTTTTCCTATGTTATCTGTGCTGAGTACATAGTAAATTAATTGGTGTCAATATATACTTCTAAAAACACTTTATATACATAGTCCCCAAACTTATCAGTGCTAACCTATCTTAGGGCTGGGAGATATATTTTGTGGATGGACTATTAGATGTCACCCCTAGACAGAATATAGCTAGCACCAGATATTGCTCTGTGCTCTCTCTCTCCTTGTTTAGACAGACTACTGCCCCTAGGCAGCCAGAGATGGCAGTCCTGTAGATAATGGAAAGTAGAATCAGCCAATGATTGGCAGAAGTTACATAATCCACCAAAGCAGCAACAGATTAAAGGTCTTCCCCCATATCTTCTTACACATCTCAAGAAGCTAAAGAGGATGGGGTTGGTGGGACATTGAATTATGATTACCCTCTGAACTTCCTCCACTTCACTTGTAGTGCCCAACTCCTAACATTGGCCATTGAATGTCTTAGAAATCTGGGAATATCCTAAATATAAACTGCTTATAGCAACCATGTATTCTCTAAAAAGTATTCAGTATTCTATCATTGTGGGATGAAATGATGAAAGTAGAAATCCTTTCAGTATTTATCTTTAATTGTTATGGGTACTCTGACCTGATATTTGCACTCTTACAAAAATCAACTCTCATCTTTAGACATATGAAGGCATTTCTTTAATGTGTTCTTATTAGCATAGGTATTTGATAATTTCTACTTTTTGGAAGTCTGATCCCAAAACTTCTCATGCCCTTAGAATTAATCCCAGAAATATGAATTTGGTTTATAGAAAAACAATTTTTTGTGTGTTTGTGTGTGTATGTCTACATATAGACTATTTTTCCCTGATTTCTTGGAGATTCCCTAAATTCTAGGACTTTGAAATTATCCCATTTATTTGAAATTCTTTAGTGTCTTCTCAGAAAGCCTTGAATTTAGACAGTGGAACTTTTCTAGACCACCTTTTCCTAATGAATATTTTGATTTTATATTTTATATTTTGTACTGCTCATCCTAAACATCACTCTTATTTACAGAGAAAGAAAATAGTGCCTCTGGTTGGAATTTATTTTTTATTTTAATTTGCCATTAAACTCAAAGTTCTCAACTCTCCGTCTGAGAGATCTAGATGGTACATCTTTAGGACAGTAGGTGAAAGGCAGGAGCTGTCATCAATATTAGTTCTGTCTATTCTGCAGGCATTATCTCATAGCTCTAATGGAGCGAGGCCAGTATTTTAAACAGGTTGGAATTTACCCTCATCAGCATTACTGTTTGTTTGCCTCCTTTTTCTGGCCATGCAGTCATGTCGCTATATACCTCACCTACGTACTTCTACTACCTTTCTTTAAGAAACTCCAATTCAATCAGCACTTAACCAAAGTTAAGCTGGAATTCAATATTCAAGCTTCATTGAGCCCACCATCCAATCCAAGAAACCAAGATAGATCCGCTATTTGTTGTCAAAAAGTATTTAACACTGTGTCGGCTTGAGACCACTGAGTTCCAAACCCCTCTGGATCGGACCCATTTGAAATATGTTCTACAGAGACTGTGTCTCTTCTTACTGATTACATCTTATAAATTAGAAAACCAAATTTAACAATTACAGATTGTCAAGGATGGCAGTAAGGCTTTAGTAGTCTTAACTGGCATCTCTGAAGTTTTAGACTGAAAATGAAACCAGAAAGAACTCCTTTCACTGCCCTGCCAGATGCTAAATTTTTGAGAATATGGAAGAGGAACAACATTTTTGGCTATTCCCCAACTGGTAGACTGTTTCTGTTAGTACTTCTTTGTTATGAAGACCCAGCGAAGAGGGCTGAGCAATGTCAAGAAGAAAGATGACAGGACAAAACATAAAATTAGTCATTCTCTTTGCCAAAGGCACAGATTGGAAGCTCTGGTGAACATGCAAACTGAATGTGAAGGGCCATGGAGATTTATATTTGAAAAGGACCTAGACTTTAAACTCACCAAGTTGTTACCCAATAGAGATGATTTAAAATTTTAAAATTCTGTCCAAACTGGAAAAGACTAAGATATCACTTAGAAAGTTTATTTTTTCTTCTCCTAGAAATGGGAAGGGAGAAGTTAAAGAAAATAGACCAGTTACAAAGAAATATCTATAGTTTCTTTGCATATCTGAGTAGTAATGTAAGTAAATTTGCAAACTTCAGTTCAGTTCAGTTCAGTCGCTCAGTCGTGTCCGACTCTTTGCGATCCCATGAATCACAGCATGCCAGGCCTCCCTGTTCATCACCATCTCTTGGAGTTCACTCAGACTTACGTCCATCGAGTCCGTGATGCCATCCAGCCATCTCATCCTCGGTCGTCCCCTTTTCCTCCTGCCCCCAATCCCTCCCAGCATCAGAGTCTTTTCCAATGAGTCAACTCTTCGCATGAGGTGGTCAAAGTACTGGAGTTTCAGCTTTAGCATCATTCCTTCCAAAGAAATCCCAGGGCTGATCTCCTTCAGAATGGACTGGTTGGATCTCCTTGCAGTCCAAGGGACTCTCAAGAGTCTTCTCCAACACCATAGTTCAAAAGCATCGATTCTTTGGCACTCAGCCTTCTTCACAGTCCAACTCTCACATCCATACATGACTACTGGAAAAACCATAGCCTTGACTAGACGGACGTTAGTCGGCAAAGTAATGTCTCTGCTTTTGAAAATGCTATCTAGGTTGGACATAACTTTTCTTCCAAGGAGTAAGCATCTTTTAATTTCATGGCTGCAGTCACCATCTGCAGTGATTTTTTCTCAAAAGCTGAATGGTGGAATAGGTCAGCTTAAGTAACAGTAGCAAATTCCTGTTCCTTTATTCATTCAAATAATATTTGAATTTTGGTCTTATCACATTCTTTTATTGTATTAAGACCTTGAAATAATTTCTTTTCTTCTGTTGAAACATTCAGATGGAATTTTCAATACAATCAATAGCATATTAACAATTCTTCATAATTAATTAATTAATAGTATATTAACAAAGGAAAAAAGAATTGTCTTGAAAAAGGGTCAAACTCTTAGGTAAGCAAGCACTAGAACGTCAAATCTAGTTGTCTCCAGACTTTCATTTAGTCTTTTCAAAGAGCTGGTTTGGCAGGTCTTAGGACTATTAAAGATCACACTGAAACAGGACATTGAACTCCAGAAGTTAGCACTTGCTAAAAAGGCCGTTTTCTTAACCAAGAAGTACTATTGTTCCATAGTGTTATGTAAATGACGCAAAGATGGCCTCTGTGTATTGACCCCTAGGTTGTTAATTTCTTCACAGCAGGCTGGCATTCATTAGTTCAAAAGCCCATCAACACCAAACTCAAGCTTTTGTACATGCAATTGTTTTAGACCAAATAAGCATTTGTTTAGCCATTTAAAGCTTACTGATTTTGCATACTCCACAAACAACTGAACCCAGCATCTGCTAGCAATAGATAGACAAACTCCAGGGCCATTAAGCCCCTAAGCTCTTCTGCTGTTACCTAGGCTCTCCCAGTTGTACTGTTGAGCAGTATCACCATCTAGACATGTAAGCTCTCTCTCTGATCCTCCACCCCCTGGAAGTCCTCTTATTCTCTTCTACTTCTGGATGGTGGTCCCACCATAGCCTCTGGACACTCTCGTGCTGTGAAGGACTTTCCCCACATGCAACCTTGTCAAAATGTTGCCCAACTAAAGTATGTGTGTTACGGTCACCTCATGATTGTATATTTTCCTTTCCTTGATTAGTCCCCAAATATCTTAAACCCCAACACATAGGTTCCTAAAGAGTCCCTGGCCCCCCTATGCCTTAAAATGCATAGACCATTGTCGTTTTGTGGTCTTGGAAACCATGACATGGTATTTTCTGTCATGGTATACCTAAATGCCTAAGGATGACTGTGTATAATGGGATTTGAGGAGATTATGTGAACTTTGCTACTTCTTTTTCCAGAATCAACCTGTCGCTACACATTTACCATGTGATGTAGCTTGAGTGTGTTCACGCTCACTTTAAATGACAGGGTAAGGTAGCCTTCTAATAAAATTTGAGTATCTTCAACTTTAGAAATCATGTTTTGTAATATCAGGTAATAATAGGTTGAGGCTTTAAGCTACTTGAAATAATGAAAATGATTTTGCTAGAATAGAATAGAATTGATGAAATGTTTATAGTTTTTACTTGTGCTCAAATTTGTACTCATAAGCAGTTTTCAATACGGAAAAACAGTACTTCCGTAACTGCCCACATCAATGAACAATGGATTGATAGGATGGACATTTGTGACCATTATTTGATCATATTCATATCTTTCACTATTGTTTTTAACTTTGAATTTAGGCAATGGTATTCTTTATCATTTGCCAATTTAACCTTTGCATAAAGCAATACTTGAGTTTGAATGCAGGTTGCAAAGATTTTATTCACATAGTGGTACATTTCCTTGCAATACATAGCTGCTGTTCCATTGTACATGCATGCTAAGTCACTTCAGTTGTGTCCAACTCTGTGCAACCCCATGGACTGTAGCCCTCCAGGCTCCTCTGTCCATGGAATTTTCCAGGCAAGAATACTGGAATGGGTAGCCATTCCCTTTGCTAGGGGCTCTTCCCAACCCAGGGATAGAACCCAGGTCTCCTGCATTGCAGACAGATTCTTTATCATCTGAGCCACCAAGGAAGCCCCAACTGAATACCGTAATTTAGCCTCTTGTTGTTATTCAGTTGCTAAGTCATAACTGACTCTTTGTGACACCCTGGACTGCAGCACACCTGACTTCCCGGTCCTTTACTATCTCCCTGAGCTTGCTCAAATTCATGTGCTTAGAGTCGGTGATGCTATCTAACCATCTCCTCCTCTATCACCCTTTTCTCCTTTTGCCTTCAGTCTTTCCCAGCATCAGGGCCTTTTCCAGTGAGTCAGCTCTTCACATCAGGTGGCAAAAATATTGGAGCTTCAACTTCAGCATCAGTCCTTTCAATGAATATTCAGGGTTGATTTCCTTTAGGATTTACTGGTTTGATCTTCTTGCAGTCCAAGGGAGTCTCAAGAGTCTTCTCCAGTACCACAATTTGAAAGCATCAAATGTTCTCAGAAAACTTACATTAACGTATGGGTGAGATAAAGCCAATTTTACAACAAAATGTTGAATACATCAGGTAATTCACTAAATACTGTACTGAAAGTGAAAAAACAGAATGATTATATGGGTACAGAATGGTCGGAAGTGTATATAAGTTGCTTACCATTGTGATTGTGGGATTGACTTTTATAAAGCCAAGAAAAAAAAAATTAAGTAGAAACTTTTAAAGCAGAGGCCCCCCTGTAGGGGGAAATTTTGTGATTAGATTTCCTGAAGTAGACTCAGAATGAGGAGATTCTATCCCATGTGAAAGCTCATTGTGGAACACTCTACATACATCAGTCAGTCTTTCTCACCAGTTACTGAAGTGATAACATACCAGGCTCAGGAAAAAGAACCATGGTAATAGAATGGATATTATTTTGTGCCCCAAAACATGGGCTTCCTTTCACCAATGATTAGCTAACAATGACATTAAGTAAGTACCCAGTTTACCAATATCAGGCCAAAGTTAAATTCCCAGTAAGATGTTATTCCCTAGTAGACTACCTGGCCAGTGGTGGCTGATCAGCTGCACTGGGCTCTGTCTATCATAAAGTTTGCAGAAATCACTCCTCATTAGAGAATAGACTTTTACTGTAAAGACAGATTTGACTTTTCAACAAACAAAATTTTTGCCAGCATCGTATCTGTGGACATGATGATAGCCTTAACCATTAATATAGTATTCCACTCAGCACAGTTTCTGATCAAGAAATTGCTTTTATAGAAAAAAAAAGTAAATCAGTGGATTAATAACTAGAGGACTGGCCACTTTACCATGTATTCAAAAACCCAAAAGCAGCTGGACTAACAAAATTAGGAAGAAACATCAAAGAACTCATTTCAAAAGATAGACAAAATTCATAAAACTTTAGCTATATTAAAAAAAAAAAGAATATTCAAACAAATAAAACCTGAAATGAAGAAAGAAACTTTATAAGACACCACAGAAATAAAGGACTTTAAAGGACCACTATGAACTACAAATTGGATAACCTAGAAGAAACAGATAAATTCCTAGAAGTATGCAGAGAGCAAAACTGATTCATGAGGAATAAGCTTTCTTTTATAACTGAAGTATAGTTGGTTTACAACGTTATGTTAGTTTCTTGTGTACAGCATAATGATTCAGTGTTTTTACAGATTATGTTTCATTATAGGTTATTAAAAGGTAATGGGTAAAATTCCCTGTGTTTTAGAGTATACCCTTGTTGCTTATCTATTTTATATACAGTAGTTTGTCAATAACATACATCTAATTTGTCTCTCCTACCTTCCCTTTCCCTTTTGGTAACCACAATTTCTTTTTTAATATCTGTGAGTCTGTTCTGTTTTGTATATATTTTATTTTGTATTTTTTTTTTACATTCCATTATAAAATGATGTCATATGATATTTGCTTTTCTCTGACTTATTTCACTGAACATAATATTACCTAGGTCCATTTACATTGTTGCAAATGGCAGTCTTTTATTCTTTTTCAGGACTGGGTAATATGCCATGATTGCTTCCATGTCTTAGCTATCATAAATACTGAGGCTATTAAACTTGGGGTACAAGTATCTTTTTGAATTAGAACTTTCGTTTTTCCCAGATGTTTACCCAAATGAAAATACTGGATCATATAGTAGTTCTATTTTCAGTATTTGAAGAAACCTCCTTACTATTTTCATAGTGGCTGAACTGATTTACATTCCTACAAACAGTGTATGAGGATTCTCTTTTCTCCATATCTCCCCAACTTTTTTATTTGTAGATTTTTTTTTATCATAGCTAGTCTAGACAGTTAAATAATAAATAAGGGCAATGAATCAGTAATAATTTGAAGAAAAAACTTTCCAAGAAAAAAATTGTCCAGAACCAGATGGTTTCACTGATGAATTATACCAAACATTAAAGAAAAATAATGCAATCCTTCTCAAACTATTAAAAAAAAAAAAAAAGAAGAGGAGTGAGCACTCCCAAATTATTATGAAATGAACATTACCATGACACTAAAGCCATATAAAGGCGCAAGAAAACTACAGACTAAATGGCAACCCACTCCAGTGTTCTTGCCTGGAGAATCCCAGGGACGGGGGAGCCTGGTGGGCTGCCGTCTATGGGGTCCCGCAGGGTCGGACACAACTGAAGTGACTTAGCAGTAGCAGCAGCAGCAATATCCCTGATGAATATAAACACAAAAACTCTCACCTGTATATTAGCAAATTGAGTTAAACAGAAATATTAAAAGGATCACATACCATGAGCAACTTGGTTTTATCCTTGGGATTCAAGGATGGTATAACATACAAAAAAGTCAATAAATTTGATATACCACTTTAATAGAATGGAAGACAAAAGTCATGATAATCTCAACAGATGCAGAAAAAGATCTGAAAGTATTCAATATCCATTTGTAATAAAAGTTCTCAAAAAAGTTGGTATAGAAGTTATGTACTTCAATATAATAAAAGTCATAGATGAGAAGCCCACAGTTAATATCATACTAAACAGTATAAGGATGAAAGCGTTTCCTCTAAGAACAGAAACAAGATGGGTGTCCATTCTCACCACTCTTGCTTAGTATGGTACTAAAGTCCTAGCCAGAGTAATAAGGCAGGTTAAAAAAAAAAAAAAAGAAAGAAAGAAAGTTAGGTAAATCAGAAAGAAAGAAGTAATATAACTTTGTGTATGATGACATTATATAGAAAATACTAAAGACTCCAATAACAACAACAAAAAGGTTATAGCTAATCAATAAATATGGGAAAGTTGCAGGTCTACAAAAATCAGTAGAGTTGTATACAGTACCAATTAATTCTATGAAAAAGAAATAAAACAATCTCATTTATAATAGTATCAGAAACAATAAATTACTAGGAGTAAATTTGAAGAAGGAGGTGAAAAGACCTGCTGCTGCTGCTGCTGCTAAGTCGCTTCAGTCGTGTCCGACTCTGTGCGACCCCATAGACGGCAGCCCAACAGGCTCCCCCGTCCCTGGGATTCTCCAGGCAAGAACACTGGAGTGGGTTGCCATTTCCTTCTCCATTGTGTGAAAGCGAAAAGTGAAAGTGAAGTCGCTCACTCGCGACCGACTCCTAGCGACCCCATGGACTGCAGCCTACCAGGCTCCTCCATCCATGGGATTTTCTAGGCAAGAGTACTGGAGTGGCTTGCTATTGCCTTCTCCGGTGAAAGACCTATGTGCTGAAAATTATGACATTGATGAAAGATTTTGAAGAAGACACAAGTAAATGGAAAGGTATCCTATGTTCATGAATTGGAAAAATTAAAATGTTAAACTGTCCATACCAACCAAAACCATCTATGGATGCAATATAATCCCTATCAAGGTTGCAAGGGCATTTTTTTTTTTTACTGAAACAGAAAAGGTCATTCTAAAATTCATATGCAACCTCAAAAGACTCTAAATACCCAATGCAATCCTGTGAGGAAAGAGCAAAGCTGGACGCATCACAGGTACTGATTTTTAACTATTTTACAAAGCTAGAAAATCCCATGGACAGAGAAGCCTGGCAGGCTACAGTCCATGGAGTTGCAAAAGGGTCAGACACAACTTAGTGACTAAACAATAACATTTTGTACTCCAAGACCAAATTTGCCTGTTACTCCAGGTATCTCTTGACTTTCTACTTTTGCATTCCAGTTCCCTATGATGAAAAGGACATCTTTTGTGGGTATTAGTTCTAGAAGGTTGTGTAGGTCTTCATAGAACCATTCAACTTCAGCTTCTTCAGCATTACTGGTTGAGGCATAGATTTGGATTACTGTGATACTGAATGGTTTGCCTTGGAAACAAACAGAGATCATTCTGTCATTTTTGAGATTGCACCCAAGTACTCCATTTCAGACTCTTTTGTTGACTATGCTGGCCACTCCATTTCTTCTACTGTGGGCATTCTTGCCCACAGTAGTAGATATAATTGTCATCTGAGTTAAATTTGCCCATTCTAGTCCATTTTAGTTCACCAATTCCTAAAATGTTGACATTGACTCTTTCCATCTCCTGTTTGACCACTTTCAATTTACTTTGATTCATGGACTGAACATTCCTATGGTTCCTATGCAATATTGTTCTTTATAGTATCAGACTTTACTTCCATCACCAGTCACATCCACGATGGAGTGTTGTTTTTGCTTTGGCTCTGCCTTTTCATTCTTTCTCGTATTATTTCTCTACTCTTCTCCAATAGTATATTCAGCACCTACTGACCTGGGAAGTTCATCTTTCAAGGTCATATCATTTTGCCTTTTCATACTGTTCATACTTTATTTTACTGGGCTCCAAAATCACTGCAGATGGTGACTGCAGCCATGAAATTAAGAGAGGCTTGCTCCATAGAAGAAAAGCTATGGCCAACCTAGACAATATATTAAAAAGCAGACACATTACTTTGCCAACAAAGGTCTGTCTAGTCAAGGCTATGGTTTTTCCAGTAGTCATGAATGGATGTGAGAGTTGAACTATAAAGAAAGCTGGGTGATGAAGAAGCGATACTTTTGAACTGTGGTGTTGGAGAAGACTCTTGAGAGTCCCTTGGACTGAGAGGAGATCCAAGCAGTCCATCCTGAAGGAAATTAGTCCTCAATATTCATTGGAAGGACTGATGCTGGAGCTGAAACTCCAATACTTTGGCCATCTGATGTGAAGAACTGACTTATTTGAAAAGACCCTGATGCTGGGAAAGATTGAGGGTGGGAGGAGAAGGGGAGGACAGAGGATGAGGTAATTGGATGGTATCACTGACTCAATGCACATGAGTTTGAGCAAGCTTTGGGTGTTGGTGATGGACAGGGAGGCCTGACGTACTGCAGTCCACGGGGTCGCAAAGAGTCAGACACGACTGAGCGACTGAACGGATCTGAAACAACAACAACAACATAGTGATAAAACAGTATGATATAGACATAAAAATAGACACATAGATCAATGGAACAGACTCAGAAGTCCAGAAATAAGCCCTCACATAGGGTCAACTAATGGCTTCCCCAGTGGCTCAGCAGGTCAAGAATTCTCCTGCAACGCAGGAGACACAGGAGCCGTGGGTTTGATCCCTGGGTCAGGAAAATACTCCAGAAAAGGATATGGCAATCCACTCCAGTATTCTTGCCTGAAAAATCCCATGAACAGTGGAGTTTGTCAGGCTACAGTTCATGGGTTCACAAAGAGTCAGACACGACTGAGCAACTAAATACAGCAACAACAAAGGGTCAATTAATATTCCACAAGGAAGCCAAGAATACTCCATGAGGAGAAGCTAGTCTAGTCAATAAACAGTGTTCAGGAAACTGGAAAATCACATGTGAAAGAATGAAACTGGACCCCTATATCACACCGTACACAAAATTCAACTGAAAATGGATTAGAGGCTTAAATGTACAATACAAAGCTGTAAAACTACTAAAAGAAAACATAGAGCAATATTCTCTGATACCTGTTGGCAACAGTTTTTTAAATATGACCACAAAAGTACAAATAGCAAAAGCAAAATAAATAAATAGGACTTCATGAAACTAAAAAGCTTCTGACCAGCAAAAGAAACAATAAACAAAATGAAAAGGCAACCTATAGATGGCAACCTACAGAAAATATTTGCATACCTCCTGTCTGATAAGGGGTAATATTGAAAATATACAACAAATTTAATTCAACAGCTAGAAGAAAATCCAATTTAAAAATGGGCAGAAGATTTGGATAAACATTCTTCAAAGACTATACACAAATGGCCAACAGGTACATGGAAAGATTCTTAACATTACTAATTATCAGGAAACTGTAAATCCAAACCATAATGAGTTATCACCTGTTAGAATGGCTATCATCAAAAAGACAAGTGATAACAAGAGTTGGTAAAGATGTGAAGAAAAGGGAATTCATATGCATTGTTGATGGGAATGTAAATTGGTGAACCATTATGGAAAATAGTATGGAGTTTCCTCAAAAAATTAAAAATAGAACTAATATATTATCCAACAATTTCACTCCTGGGTATAACTCCAAAGTAAATGAAAGCACTATCTTGAAGAGATATCTGCAACTCATGTTTACTGTAGCTTTATTCATAATAGCCTAGATATGCAAACAATCTAAGTATACATTAACAGATGAATGGGTAAAGAAAGTGCAGAATATTTATATCATAGTTCAACCTAAATAGAAGGAAATCCTGCCTTTTGTGACATGGCCCAGAAGGTCATTATGCTAAATGAAATAAGTCAGACACAGAGAAATACATGCTCTCATTTATATATGGAATCTAAAAAGCACTAAACTCACAGGAACTAAGAGTAGAATGTTGGTTGCCAGGGGCTGGGGATGGGGGAAATGGGGAGATGTTGATCAAATGGTAAGAATTTCCAGCTATGAGTAAGTTCTGGATACCTCAGGTATAGCATTACAGATTATAATTAATGTATCTAGTAATATTAACATCTCAATAAGGCAGGGGAAAATTAGAGGCTTATTTAGTAACAAGGAAGCACAGAATTATGGAGACAAAGACTAAATCCTAATGTTTACATGTTTTCTCATACATTTACTAAGAGGGCTGCTAATGGATCAGAGTGAATAAAAAAGCACTTGAAGAGGATCCTGTTTGTCCAATGAGAAGGAAAAATAAGAGCACAGATAGGAAGAAAATACCTCTGTTGACATAGGTATATATTATGCTTTTCTTTATGGAAAACCACAAAGATTTAATGAACCAGAAGATTTAACAAGGTGACAATTTTCCTTTTCCATGAGAATTCCTTAGGGGCTGATTTTTAAGAAAGGGAGGGATACACATTCAGAAGGACAGATACACAACACTTTGTGTGTTGTTTTCGCAAGGGAGGGAGTCATAGTCCTGTTTTTGAAATGCATATGTGAGTATGGGGAATTGGTAACAGGATGACAGCTTTCAGATGTGGAACATGAGCTAGGACAGCTGGCTGGCAGTGAGTGGGCTGATATTTAACAACTGGAAAAAGAAGAATTATTTGGAAAGAGATAGACTTAAAGAGAATTTTAAAAAGATTTTTATATAATTCACTGCAGAAGATCTTTACTTCTCTAAATTAGTCAGAATTCAATTACTAAAATGGAAACCACATGTTTTTTTTAAAATCAAATATAATTTAAGAAATTGGTTAATCAATTGGAGGTTAACTTATTAGAAGTTAAGTATTGGTTAGTATCCCAGGCTCCCAAAGGAGCCTGGTGGGCTACAGTCCATGTGGTCGCAAAAAATTGGACATGACTGAAGCAACTTAGCATGCATGCATGCACATTGGTTAGTATTGGAAGACTGGCCGTACAGAATGGAAGCACAAAACAACACAGAGATAGTAATTACAGGAAGAAGCTACTAACCCCAGCTTTGCCCATTCTACAGAAAGGTGGTTGCAATCATCAGAACCTGCGACTCTAAAGGACGGGCCCCAGAAATCTAACCATAGCCCAAACCCAGACCTCTGAGGGATGAGTGCTGCTTAGCTTGTGCTCACATCTTAGAACCAATGAGGTTGATTCTGAGAATGAGAGAAGAATCTGAGAGCTGGAACAAACTGTTTCTAAAATAGGGAGAAGAGACATTGATGGGGTGACGCTGACAGGAATAGCAAGTAAATAATAAGACTCTTTCTTCCCTTTCCTATATTTTAGCTTCCCCCTAGAGCCCAACTTTTGGCCAAACTTAACAGAGAGCCAGATGGCAAAGGAGAAATGTAATTTACAGAGTATCAGCTCCAGCATCACAAAGCCAACTAGAGAAGATGGGTTGAAGCTGAAAGAAAATTGCTTAATCACTAGCCCTCTCTCATTAAAAGACCTGTGGTAATGATAAATATTATTTTTCAGAGCTTTCTGGATTCAGACTTGTAGTTCCAAGTTGTGTTAACTATAAGATTGCTCTCAAGTTGGCCTAGCTATTAAAGCTTCAAGCATAGGTTAACATCTCTAAACCCTGTAGCCTTTACCTAGCCAAGGCATTAAAAAAAAATCCCTGAATACAGTATATTTAATACATATGATTAAGTGCCATTTTTCCCTCTTAGTGGTGTTATATAATTACTTACCTAGAAAACCATGAAATGAAAAGCAGTGTGGGTTTCTCCTCCTAATATTAGACTTTTTCCTTCTCACAATGTTTGTGCTTCCCTGTAAAGCACCTCAATAAAATGCAAGAGGACACGGATGTGTGAGATTATAGTTGGTCCTCTGTCCCATATATCCTCCCAGATCTTATTTCCAAATGCCTAAGGAAACTATACATTCACTCAGAGAATTTCTTCTATGTCAGGGTCTGCCAGAGTGCAATACAAAACATACCACTGGTAGTTGATAAGAATATTTTACTTAATGCCTAGATAGTACTTCAGCTTCACTCATCAGTTGCTGACTGAAGCCTCCACATTCACAATCCAGTCTCAGAAGGACTGTTAGAAGCCTCGGTGTACCTTATTTGACTCTCCTCTTCTGTCTATTCCCTCTCCCTGATATGTTTTAGGGACTCTGGCTTACATTCCTGCAGCCATTTCTCGGCCCATTATCATCCCTCAGCTCTCATTTTAGCAATCTTGCCTTAACTTTCTTTCTTTACTTCTCTCAGTGTCTCAACTTGGGCCTCAAGTGCTTCTTTATACTTCCATAAGCCCCATCATTTCATGGCAAATAGATGGGGAAACCGTGAAAACAGTGAGAGACTTTATTTTTGGGGGCTCCAAAATCACTGCAGATGGTGATTACAGCCATGAAATTAAAAGATGCTTGCTCCTTGGAAGAAAAGCTATGACAACCTAGACAGCTTATTAAAAAGCAGAGGTATTACTTTGCCAATGGTTTTACCAATTGGTTTTTTACCAAAAAACCCCCATAGCTTTACCAAAGCTATGGTTTTTCCAGTAGTCGTGTATGGATGTGAGAGGTGGACTATAAAGAAAGCTGAGCATTGAAGAATTGATGCTTTTGAACTGTGGTGTTGGAGAAGACTCTTGAGGGTCCCTTGGACTGCAAGGAGATCCAACCAGTCCATCTTAAAGGAAATCAGTCCTGAATATTCATTGGAAGGGCTGATACTGAAGCTGAAACTCCAATACTTTGGCCACCTGATGCAAAGAACTGACTCATTAGAAAGGACCCTGATGCTGGGAAAGACTGAGGGCAGGAGGAGAAGGAGATGACAGAGGATGAGATGGTTGAATGGCATCACCAACTCAATGGACATGAGTTTGAGTATGCTCTTGGAATTGGTGATGGACAGGGAGGCCTGGAGTGCTGCAATCCATGGGGTTGCAAAGAGTCGGACACAACTGAATGATTGTATTGAACTGAAGCTCCTATTTTTTCAAACAACAACCCTGTTTAAATTTTCATTCCCAGGGTCCCCTTTCTGCAGCCCACCCACTATTTCCATGTCAGTTCACACAGCTTCAAATTCCTCTCAGTTCAGAGTTCCTTCTTCAGTATCTGTGAGATACTATTGGTTTCAGGTGCTGTGGTTTCAGTATCTCTCTATTGATTTCAGATTCATTGTCCTCCAATTTCCCCTCTTCTTTTTCTTTGTTCAGTTTTCCTTCCCAGCATCTCCAGACATTTATTGTGTAGCCAAGGTCCAGCTGTTTCTTTCCTTCTCCTTACTCTTAGCATCTTCCTCTTTTCTTGAGTTCAGTCTTGGAACCAGGACAGCCAGACTCAGGCCACTTCTCTAGGTTCTATATTGACATCTCAAGCCTCACTTCTTTAGCTTGAAGAGTAGTTCTTTCATCTAGAGTTGTGATCCTTCCTACTTTCACGCCCACATTTTTATTTTTCACTAAATTTATTTAAGAATAAAAAGGATCCTTGGAGAAGGAAATGGCATCCCACTCCAATATTCTTGCCTGGGAAATCTCATGGTCGGAGGAGCCTGGCAGACTATAGCCCATGGGGTTGCAAAGAGTCCATCATGGCTGAGCGACCAAATCAACACCACCAAAAGTGATCTTACTTAAAGAATATTATTAAATAAACCAGAAGTGATGGTATACAAAAGGGTTTATGTTTGGGAAATATTCTCCTGAAGGTCTTCAGATGATTAAAAGAATGAGTGCGTGGGTCTAGACTTCTCTAGACTCTAGAAGGCTCACTGGACTTCTCTAATGACAAACATGTTGTTTTTATGTTCTAAGTAAGATTCCATTTAAGAAAGCAATCTGTCATGGAATCCATGATCTTCAATGCTTGGATATGGTTATTGCTGGTATTCAGTGATATTATAATTTTCCTCAACTTACTTCCTGGGTAAGAGGAAGCCTGAAGTACTAAATCAGAGCTAAAGTCTTGAGGGTATGTAGCAGACACAGTGAAAAGGCAAGAGTTTGGGAACAAGAGTTATTGCATAGACTGAACAGACCTAAGCAATCATAGTGGAGGCAAGGATCCAATATGGCAAACAGAAACACATTCACAAGGGAAAGCTTGTTGAACACCCAAGAATATAGAATAGAACAGGAAGGCTAAGGGTTCTGAAATAGGGTGTGACCTGAGGAGATGATGTGCAGCACTGAAGGGTAAGCATTACCGGTACTTTCTCTAGGCGGCTGCAGTTCCAACCTTCCTGCAGTTGGAGGAGTGGTTAGGAGTGTGGGGATCATGCCTTTAATGGTACCAACAATAGAAATTACCAAATTGCAACAATAGCAACTGCCAAAAGGAACAAAGCATTTAGGAAAACCACACTGAATATATGCAGCCTTTGTTACTTATAAATTATTTACTGAGTAAAACAGCTTTTTATTGTATTAAAATTCCAGGGTGCTTAGCAGAAATGGACAAAAATGGTGAGGTAAATGATATAATAGTAGCTTATGGTATTGTGATTCATGCAACATTGGGCATAAAGTGATTCTTCAGTGACTTCCTGAAAAATAACTGAAATGTTCAGTTGTTTAATAGTATTACAATGGAACTGCCGTGGAATTCAACAGCTGTCAACAGAGCTCTTATAAAATTTCACTTCCTTCTTCCATTTTCTGTTCTACCCTTATCCTCACTCAAATTGATAAGTCTGGAATATCTTGACTTCTTCCTTCTCTCTATGGTCACCCATGCATCAGGATTTTATTTCAGAGAACTAATGCTTTCACCTTTAGGTTATCATCAAAAATTCCTTTCGAGTATGGTGCCATCAACCCATGTTAGTAATTATACATTTAAAGTAATCATATATTTATAACTAAGTTTATTGACCACCATCGTTCTTCTCATTTTTTCCTATTGTGAAGTTTTGGTTTTGGTGTTTTATTATTTGTCTTGTTCAGGAGCTTTCATCTTTATTTTCTCCAGAAAGCATATATTAAAAATATACTGAGATTTCTGCATTTTTACACATACCTTTCACTATTATAGTTAATAGTTTAATTGAGTTCAGTCATTTCTGTTAGTAGTTGAGCTCAGTTCAGTTCGTTCTCTCAGTCATGTCTGACTCTTTGTGACCTCATGGACTGCAGCTCGCCAGGCCTCCCTGTCCATCATCAACTCCCCAAATTTGCTCAAACTCTGTTGTCCCCTTCTCCTCCTTCCCTCAATCTTTCCCAGCATCAGGGTCTTTACAAATGAGTCAGTTCTTCACATCAGGTGGCCAAAGTATTCGAGTTTCAGCTTCAGCATCAGTCCTTCCAATGAACATCCAGGACTGATCTCCTTCAGAATGGACTGGTTGGATCTCTCTGCAGTCCAAGGAACTCTCAAGAGTCTTCTCCCTCACCATAGTTCAAAAGCATCAATTCTTCAGTGCTCAGCTTTCTTTACAGTCCACCTCTCACATCCATACATGACCACAGGAAAAACCATAGCTTTGACTAGATAGACCTTTGTTGGCAAAGTAATGTCACTGCTTTTTAATATGCTGTCTAGGTTGATCATAACTTTTATTCCAAGGAGCAAGTGTCTTTTAATTTCATGGCTGAAGTCACCATCTACAGTGATTTTGGAGTCCCCTTCAAAAAATAGTCTGACACTATTTCCGCTGTTTCCCCATCTATTTCCCATGAAGTGATGGGACTGGATGCCATGATCTTAGCTTTCTGAATGTTGAGTTTAAAGCCAACTTTTGCACTCTCCTCTTTCACTATCATCAAGAGGCTCTTTAGTTCTTACTCACTATTTGCCATAAGTGTGGTGTCATCTGCATATCTGAGATTATTGATATTTCTCTCCACAATCTTGATTCCAGCTTGTACTTCATCCAGTCCAGCATTTCTCATGATGTACTCTGCATATAAGTTAAATAAGCAGGGTGACAATATACAGCTTTGACGTACTCCTTTGTGGATTTGGAACCAGTCTGTTGCTCCATGTCCAGTTGTAACTGTTGCCTCTTGAGTGCATACAGATTTCTCAGGAGGCAGGTGATTTCTCAGGTGGTCTGGTATTCCCATCTCTTTAAGAATTTCCCACAGTTTGTTGTGATCCACACAGTCAAAGACTTTGGCATAGTCAATAAAGCAGAAATAAATGTTTTTCTGGAACTCTTTCGCTTTTTCAATAATTCAACAGATGTTGGCAATTTGATCTCTGGTTCCTCTGCTTTTTCTAAATCCAGTTTGAACATCTGGAAGTTCATGGTTCACATACTGTTGAAGTCTGGCTTGGAGAATTTTGAGCATTAATTTGCTAGTGTGTGAGATGACTGCAATTGTGTGGTAGTTTGAGCATTCTGGCATTGCCTTTCTTGGCATTGCCGTTCTTTTGGATTGGAATGAAAACTGACCTTTTCCAGTCCTGTGGCCGCTGCTGAGTTTTCCAAATTTGCTGGCGTATTGAGTGCAGTACTTTCACAGCATTATCTTAGTAGTAGGAGATTCTATTCCACTGTATTCTAACTCCAAATGTTGCAGAAGAGAAGCCTGATGCTTTTCATTTATAGATTACTTGCTATTTGCAGGATTTTCTCCATTTCTTGGATTTCAAAATTATTTCCAGGATATATATGTGTTTTATTTTTCATATAATATGCCTAAAACACTGTAAGTAATACCCTTTTCTCTTGTCCTTTTAAACAATCTTCCTTTTGAGGTTCGAGATCATTAATTTTGCAATCAACAGTGATCATTCTTTCCTCTGTGGTTGAGTTGCTAAGTTGTGTCCAATTCTTTGTGACCCCATGGACTGCTGCTCGCCAGGCTTCCCTGTCCTTCACTATCTCCCAGAGTTTGCTCAAGCTTATGTCCATTGAGTCAATGATGCCGTCAGATAATCTCACCTCTGTCACTACCTCCTCCTCCCACCCTCAATCTTTTTCAAGATCACGATCTTTTCCAATGAGTCTTTTTTTAAATTTATATTGGGAAATTAAGAATTAATTTTAAAAAATACAGAATTTCCTGCCTCTCGGCTTAAATTATTACAATAAATTCTCAACAATGTTAGAGCAATTTTTCTTAAATCTTTACACTTTAAAAATTGCTTTTGTCTCTTTCTTACTCAGATTCCTTAGGTGGCTTCTCAGTACTTTTAAAACAATATCCAAACTCCATAACACAGCTCACAAATCTATGCATGACTTAATCTTTTCAAGTTAGTCTTTCTCTGATCTCCCAATCCATATGGTTCAGTCACAGTAAGTGTCCTTCCTTCATTTCCCTGACTTTATCAATATATCACATCATCACCTTCAGACCATTGTATATGCTACTCTTTCTGCCTTAGATGTTTTCTTTTTGCCTTAAAACTTTCACTGATATCTCATGTCATGTTAAGTACTAAGGCTTTGAGAAAATCTTCCTGGCCCACTATGTCCAATGTAGATTTATCCTTGTATGTCTTTAACCTCACATATTTCCCTTGTCATATACTTAACTTTGCATGTGATGGGAGTATTTTCTACAATGAATTAACATTTTTATTAATATTTTTATTGATGTAGTAGCCTCTCTCCTAGACTGTAAATTCTGAGAGAGAAGGATTCAGTTTTATTTCTCTTTCAACTCTTAGCTTATATGCAAGCAATAAACACACTCAGGCTAACTTAACTCTCAAAATATTTGTTAAAAGGTCATGGATTAGCCCACAATGTCAAAAGAAAAACTGAGGAATCATTTTTTTAAAAGGAAGGTAATGTAATAATTACTGTGAGCTAGAAAGCAGGATGAACAACTGAGAAAGATCATACCACAAAGAAAAATTAGTGCTACTTTCTATCCTTGTATCACTCTGCTCATGATTCAGATTCTCATGGGAGAATCCCATTAAACTAATTTGGGCACATCTAAGGCTTATGGTGGGAAATATGTAGTTTCCCAGACAAAATAAGAATGTTGCCATCAATGAAAGGAATGGATGCAGAATAAGCAAAAACAACAGAAGTCTGCTAAAAAAGTATTCCCTCACAGCTATAAATATTTGTAGAATGAATGGACATCTGAAGTAGACTAAACTTAGTGAAGTTTACCACTGTAAAAACCATGACAGAATATTTGGAATTATTCAAGCCACATTACTGAAGTATGACTGAAATGTAAAAAGTAGTACATATTTATTGTATACAACTCTAGGAGTTTTGAGTAAGTATACACCTGTGAAACCATCATCACCATCAAGAACAGAGATATATCTTCTGGGCATTAGACATGATTTTATAAGATAACGGTCATAACTGTTATACAAATGTTTGCACATTTCTCAAACTTTTCTTGCACTTGCAACAAAAACATTGTCAAACAGAATCTGACTTGATATCCCCATATATTTTATAGAAAAAAAATGGAATATGGGACTCTGATTGAAGCTGGACTGCAAAAATCAAAGGCCTTTGGTCCTCGGGTTCCCCTTTGCTCAAGTCTCCCAGCCCTTCTTCACTCACATCCTATTAGCATTTGAACAGTATCTCCTGGGATTTCTTTGGAAGGAATGATGCTAAAGCTGAAACTCCAGTACTTTGGCCACCTCATGCGAAGAGTTGACTCATTGGAAAAGACTTTGATGCTGGGAGGGATTGGGGGCAGGAGAAGAAAGGGACGACAGAAGATGAGATGGCTGGATAGCATCACTGACTCGATGGACACGAGTCTGAGTGAAGTCTGGGAGTTGGTGATGGACAGGGAGGCCCGGTGTGCTGTGATTCATGGGGTTGCAAAGAGTCGGACACGAATCAGCGACTGAACTGAACTGAACTGAAGCAGATAACTGGGCTTCCCAGGTGACGCTAGTCCTAAAAAACCCACCTACCAGTGCAGGAGACAGAAGAGACCTGGTTTCTATTTCTAGGTCTGGAAGAGCCCCTGGAAAAGGACAAGCAACCATTCTAGTACTCTTGCCTGGAGAATCCCATGGACAGAGGAACCTGGCGGGCTACAGTCCATGGGGTTGCAAAAAATTATACACAACTAAAGCGACTTAGCACACATGTAGGCGGATAATTGTGTGCCCTGCTGAACACAGGTCTTACTACAAAGAGCACTGGATTAAAACCACTGGCCTAGATGAGAGGGAATCTTCCTAGAGGGCAGTACCACTGTGTGAAAATAGGAAACCCTAAGACCTAATTTTCTTATCTGTGAACTGAGAAGGGCTTTCCACAAAAGAGCAGGGAGATAGAAATGTTTTTAAATTGCATGGTAGGTTTCCAAATGTTTGATTGCTTTCTTAAACTGCCAGACATTTAAATCTGTGAATTCAATTATTTATTAATAATACTAAGCTTATCTTATGTGTGGTAACTTTCTGAATATCCTACACATAGTATCTAACTACTCCATCCATGGAATTTTCCAGGCAAGAGTACTGGAGTGGGGTGCCATTGCCTTCTCCGATAGGATCTAGAGATATAGGTTATATTAATGTCAACAACATTTCAATTGATCTTCTGAAACTTTCAATATTTGTGTAGTGTATTTTCTTGTAACTTTTTCCAACCATTTTTATACTTAAAAAAATTAAAAAACAGAAACCTCAACAAAACAGTCAGGAGACCAGAAAGGGGCACTCATGCCGTGTGAAAATAGCAGAACCCAACAGGAAGAAGAAGAAAGACTCCTCTTCTTCCCTGGCAAGGATCCAACCAATGAAAAACCATGAACTATTTACTATAGCCCTCCCAAAGACCTTTTTACTCTCTATAAAAGAGTTCACCATCTCTTTCTGTACAACAACTTGCATGAGGTTAGCCAGGGTTGCAGACTCGAAACTGCAATTTTCTGCTGATTCTGGATAAATCGATATTCACTGGAGAAATATTTGGCAGCCCACATTTGCTTCAGGTCAACATTTTTGTGGTCTACAGGGGACCAGAGAAGACCCTCAACGGCTCTGGGGCTAGTGAACAAACGGGTACAGGACCCACAGTTGAACTCTTTATCACTCACTGCTTTTCTCACTGAGGCTGGAGTTTGAAGGTCTTTCTCCTGGATCCAAGCTCATGCCCTCTTTTTATTTGAAGTTCTCCAAGCTTTAGTCAGAATCTATTTAAAGTTTTCATCTTTCTGGTTAAGGCCTTGATCTTTTCGCAGGTACTCATTTGGCACTTTGGTCTGATTTCAAAATAAAACTATTTCAAACTAGTTCTGGCTGAGAAGCAATCAGCCCATTCGTCTGGGAAAAAGGATTGATTTGCTGAAACTATGTACATTTGGCTATTGGCCCTTTCCTTTGGAATAAGGGCTGTTCTCTGGAAACTGGCTGAAAAAGCTCTTGCTTGGCTTCTCTGAGACTAAGCTGCTTCCTTAGAACTGGCTGGTATTAGCTTGCAAGCTGTTTGAATTGAACTGTTTGAGCTGAAAGCTGAAATAATTGAAGATTGTTTCTTTACACTACAGAAAAACCTCTGAAAAATGGGGTCCCAGTTATCTAAATATTTTGAAGTTGCATCCCATAAAGGGACTCTGTTAAAAATCACCATCTTCCTCATTTGTATTTCTAACTAAGTGGCCTGACTAGATCAAAGGCAATTTAGAGTATCTGTGGCCATTATGGAGAACTTTAGAAATCCCTGAACTTAGTTTTCTTAAAAATCAACTGGACTGCAATAGCTCAAAAATTTCCAGAACTGAATGGAATGCTTATTTCAATTGATTTTTTGAGGCTTTCAAACATTATCTGCTGCTGCTGCTGCTGCTAAGTCGCTTCAGTCGTGTCCGACTCTATGCGACCCCACAGATGGCAGCCCATTGAGCTCTGCCATCCCTGGGATTCTCCAGGCAAGAACACTGGAGTGGGTCGCCATTTCCTTCTCCAGTGCATCAAAGTGAAAAGTGAAAGTGAAGTCGCTCAGTCGTGTCTAACTCAGCGACCCCATGGACTGCAGCCTACCAGGCTCCTCCGTCCATGGGATTTTCCAGGCAAGAGTACCGGAGTGGGGTGCCATTGCCTTCTCCGTTCAAACATTATCAGAAGTCTAAAATTGCCTCTTTGCAAAACAAAGTTTTAAGATTAACTGAGGTAAACAAAAAAGAGAAAATGGCTTCTAAAGCCTCAAAAACATGGGAACAGTGAGAAACTTTACTTTTGGGGACTCCAAAATCACTGCAGATGGTGACTGTAGCCATGAAATTAAAAGGCGCTTACTCCTTAGAAGAAAAGCTATGACCAACCTAGACAGCATATTAAAAAGCTGAGACATTACTTTAGCAACAAAGGTCCATCTAATCAAAGCTATGGTTTTTCCAGTGGTCATATATGGAGAGAGGTGGACTATAAAGAAAGCTAAGCGCCAAAGAATTGATGCTTTTGAACTGCGGTATTGGAGAAGACCCCTGAGAGTCCCTTAGGTGGCAAAGAGATCCAACCAGTACATCCGAAAGGAAATCAATCCTGAATATTCACTGGAAGGACTGATGCTGAAGCTGAAACTCCAATCCTTTGGCTACGTGATGCGAAGAACTGACTCATTAGAAAAGACCCTGATGCTGGGAAAGATTGAAGGTGGGAGGAGAAGGGACAACAGAGGATGTGATGGTTGGATGGCATCACTGACATGATGGACATGAGTCTGAGTAAACTCCTGGAGTTGGTGATGGACAGGGAGGTCTGGCATGCTGCATTCCATGGGGTTACAAAGACTCGGACACGACTGAGCAACTGAACTGAACTGAGAGCCTCAAATCCTTCTCACTTGGCTTTGTCTCAGGCTCTACCTCTGGCAACATCTTGTCTCTCTCCTCAGCTCCTCATGGGCAGACTCTGCCTCCAATGCCATCTTCCTCTTTTCCTTCTACACACTTATGTTCCCGCTATACCATTAATGCACCCATATTAATTCTCTCTCCAAACTTGCCCTTTCCTCTGAAATTTTCCCCTTCCCTTTTGGCTCTGAATTTGGCAGAACCTTTCCCTTTAAAATGAAGCCTTGTGAGATCCAGAGGTTAAACCCTTAATTTCTTTCATTCCCTGGACTAAAGCTGAACTGTGGGCCATATTCAAGTCTTCAGTTCAGTTCAGTTCAGTTCAGTCGCTCAGTGAAGTATTTTCCCCAAATAACTGAAATCCTCACAGATTTGCTGAGGAATTTAATACAGTCATTAAAACTTATCAATCTGGTTTCTCTGTCTTATATCCGTTACTTCATATTCTTGCTGGTGAGAGCCAGGGGCAGCATTGGATGAGAACCTCTAATTGGGAAAATCCTAAAAGTTCTCTAAAATTACAATTAGGAGACCAGCTCAGTAACATATTGTATGATCAGACTCTGGCATTGCTATGCGACTTAATCAAGCAATTCTTAGGGCTTTTCCTAAGCCCATTGATTGGAGCAAAATTCAGACTTGCACACAAAAATTCTGATGTATCTGTTCATGTTCAATACAATCAACTTCAGTTTCTTTATAAAGAAAATTTCAGTCTTCCTCCAGATGTTGATTCCACCCAGGGAAGTTTTTAAATCTATTTATACTAATGGGCTGGAGAAGGCAATGGCAACCCACTCTAGTACTCTTGCTTGGAAAATCCCATGGATGGAGAAGCCTGATAGGCTTCAGTTCATGGGGTTGCTAAGAGTCAGACATGACTGAGTGACTTCCCTTTCACTTTTCACTTTCATGCATTGGAGAAGGAAATGGCGACCCACTCCAGTGTTCTTGCCTGGGGAATCCCAGGGACAGGGGAGCCTGGTGGGCTGCCGTCTATGGGGTTCGGACAACGACTGAAGCGACTTAGCAGCAGCAGCAGCATACTAATGGGCTAAATCAGGACCTTTCCCTTCTAGTATAAAGGACCAAGAATGCATGTCCATTCAGATTTATTTAATCTGACAAACCAGCTGTCTTGCACTCTAGATGAGTAACCTAAAAGGAAGATCACCAAAATTCTTAATCTTCAACTTCAACAAATAAAGGCTCCTAAATGAAACTAAAACCCTGCCAGTTTCTGCTGTTACTAAAAAGAACCAATACATTGGAAAAGAGATTGTTATAAAATTAAGCACTTCAAATACCATCAACCCTCTAACCAACTTTCCAACATCCTCCCAATTCTCACTGATGGGGTTTCAAGGAACAACTGGTGCTCTTGCCAATCCCCTCTCTGAACTGGCTTGGAGAAACATTTCTCCAGATTGAGGATGACTCTCTCCCAGTCCTAGCTGACACTGGAGTCATAATTTTTGTGCTCAACCCCACTACAATAAGGCAGCCCCTGCGTCAGAGTATTAAACCAAGTCAAATAGTGGGGTTCTTAATGAACCTAAGAGGTTCCTGTCTCTGGACATATTCCCTTTTATTTAAGCTTTTGAGAGATACACCCTCTTTTCTACTTTCCCTCCACCTCTCCTTCTGTGTGTCTGCGTGCTCACTTGCTTCAGTCATGTCCAACTCTTTGCAACCCAATGGACTGTAGCCCACCAGACTCCTTAGTCCATGGGATTCTCCCAGGAAGAATACTGGGGTGGGTTGCCATACCTTCTTTCAAGGGATCTTCCTGACCCAGGGAGCAAAGTTGTGTCTTCTGCATTGCAGGCAGGTTCTTTACTGCTGAGTCACCAGGGAAGCCCTTTCTAGGCCAAGACTTCTTAAAGTAAGTATGTTTCTTAAAGAAGAGAAAAGTAGAATTTCTTTTCTCCCAAGAGGGAGTAGTAATTCTAGTATTTGACAATCACTGTCAAAGTAATCAACCAAGTGAATTAAATGACATCTTTGACATCTTGTATTTGTCCGACCTCTGATGGTACTAGAGCAAATTCTGGAAACATGATCATTTGTCCCTAGTTGAATCAGTTACCACCTTCCTTATGGGCAAAATCTCCAACTGATAATATTAATATCAAAATTCATGGTGGACCCCTCATCAAGATTCACATAAATCCCACGAAATCTCTTCCCAGATTGAATCAATACTCTCTAGGTAAAGAAGTGCTTTAAAGCATAAAGTTCATAGTATAATATTACAAGGCTCAGGCTTCACTGTCCTTTGTACCCAGACCTGTAAACATCTCAGTTTTATCACTGACAAAACCTAACAGCTAAGGGTGGAAGTTTGTCCAGGACCTCCAAGCAATAAACAACGTTGTGATCCCTTGACATCCTGTTGTTCTTAACCCTTATATGGCACCAACATCCATTCCCACTGGAAGGAAATTCTTTACTGTAACTGATTTATACAGTGCATTCTTTAGTATTCCAGTTGGTTAAACTAACCAATACCTTTTTGCCTTCACTTGGGAAGAGATAAAGTTCACCTGGACAATAATGCATCAGAGAGTCCTTCTTATTTCTCATAAATCCTGAAGGTTGATCTGAATGATATGAAGTTCTCTAGGAATTCTACTTTGTTGTAATATGTAGATGATTTGCTTCTTTGTTCTCCTTCACAAAGCCTCCTTGATTAAGATTTTGGCATTGAAGGAATACAAGGTCACCAAAGAAAAATTGCAACTTGCCCAAAATCAGGTGTGATATTTATGGCATCTGACACCAGAATAAGGGCTATACCTAGATCAGATAGACTTTATGTAGAAACCCAAAACTAAGCACCAATTGTGAGGTTTTCTTAAGCATGTTGGTTAGTTCCAAAATCGGACCCAAATTTCTCTCTCATAGCCAAACCTCTGTATGTTTTACTAAACAAGAACAACCCCAACTCAATTTTATGGGAAGAACTAGACAACAGAGTTTTCAATCTTGAAGGAGACTGATGAACCCACCTGCTCTCGGGCATCGCAATGTTCAGATTTCCCTTTTCCTTTTTATATATGCCCCTGGGAAACACACACAAAAACACAGGGACCAACATCAGTCCATAGGGTGTAAAGCCAGCAACCAGACCCTGTGGCACAAGGATATCTTCTGTCTTAAAACCATTATGGCCACTAAACTTTTGATTAAGACCACCAAGAAAATCACTGTGGAAATCCCCTTTAAATATTTCCATTTTTGGCCCTCATGTAGTAAAAGCGTTCTTGAATTTTCAGCACACTCAGCCCCCTCACTTCCTATAAAGTCCTTTTGTTAAACATTCCTCGCTCTTTAATGTTATAGTTATCTTGACCCAGATACTCTTCTCCCCTCCATGAGCAATGAAGTCCCTAGGACTGCTTATGCTGATGGATTACCTCCCTACTCTCTATGATGACCTACGAAAGATCCTCTCGGTAAGGCTGACTTCTCATGGTTCACTGGTTTTTCTTATTTAAATAGTGACAATGGCAAACATTGCACTGGAAATGCTATTGCAACTCCTTTAGCTTTTGGTGAAGCAGCGTCTATACCTATAGTTATTTCAGCTCAGCAGGACGATTTATGTTTTTCACTGATCTGTACTTTAGCCAAGGACAAAACTTTCAATACTTATACTAATAGAAGATATGCTCTCAGGGAAGTAGCTCATGATTTTGGAAAGTTGTGGAATCAACATGGCTTCCTTACTTCCAGATGAAAAAAAAAAAAAAGTAAATAGCCTTATGTTGAGAAATTATTGGATGCAATACTTTTCCCTGCTACTTTAGCTATTATTAGGATTCTGAGGCTTTTTAAACATGACTCTCTGAAAGGTAAGGGAAATCACCTTGATATTTTCACAAGGAGTGCTGCCCTTCAGGGACCAATAGCAGCTAAATCTTTGTCATGTTCCTAAGTGGTATTTTCCCAAATGATATTTAGACAAACCGGCTACAGAAGCCCCACAGTTGGTTCCAGAAAAAGGAAAAGCAAGATTTGAAATTCAACAACTCTTGGTTTGACAAAAAGAGAAAGCTCTGATTTGGACCAAAGAACAACCTAGTCCTAACAGAGACTCTAAATGCCCACTCCTCACTCCTCGGCATGCACTAAACTGTTAGTATATTGACAAAATGATAGTTTTCATGAATCAATATTGGAAGAAAAATGTTAACAAGGCTGTAAAAATTGTCTACTTAACTTGTTCCACTTGTATGACATACAATCCAAGAAAGCCTATTCATACTGCTCCCTGACATTTTAAACTGCTTGATGGACCATTTGTAGTCTGGCAAGTGGATTTCATAAAATTTCCTCCATCTTACGAATATAAATATGTTTCAGTCATAGTCTATATGTTTTTAGTGTACAGAAGCCTTCACTTGATAACTTGACTACCATCTCTTCTGTAGCTAAAATTTATTTGAAAAAGATTATACCTACCTGGGAATTCTCAAACTTCATGGCTATTAAGGAGCTCACTACATTGTTCAGTTACTTACAACAAGTTAGTACTGTTTGGCTGATTTTACAACATTTTCACTGTGCTTACCACTCTTAATACTCTGGGATAGTTGTATGCTCTATTAAGACTTAATTTTCATTATAACACTAAGTTGACAAAATTTGTGGAAATCTTCCAACCAAATATCTTGGCCAAAATATTGCTATTGGTCCTTCTAAATCTCAGATTCATGCCTTTTGGAACTCATAAACTCTCACCATTTGAGACCTATTAGAAGTTTGTTGTCAAGCATTTGATGAGGATAGAATGCTTCCGATGATCTCTAACGTCTAAGATATTGATAACATATGGACATTAGATAAAAAGTGCCTGAGAGTTTCTTCTCCTTATTACCTGTATATAATTCCAATAGGTAAACCAACATTTTTTCCCCATAGCGAGACACTACACTCATAAAAGATCCTTCTTTAAGGGACAAAGAGCTACTGAAACTAGAAAACTTGACTCCTGACCAGCAATGCTCTCAGAGAAAGTTCTTGATCTAAAGGGGGGAAACAGAAAAAAATGAATAAACAGGAACCTCAATTAAATAGAGCTGGGAGACCAGAAGGGGGAGTTGTCACACCCTGCAGTAACAGTAGAGCCCAAAAGAAAAAAGAAACATTTTTCTTCTTTCCTAGCAAAAACTCAGCCAATGAAAAGCCATGGAATCTTTGTCTACTATGACCCTCCCGACTTCTTTTTCACTGCTATAGAAGCATTTTCCAAGAAAGTCATCTCTGCTGGAGGAAGAGCTGGCAGTCTATCTGTTTTAGATCAACAATACCTAGAGCAGTAGATTTGAGCTCCCTGTATCATATAGCTAATTCTCACTGGCTATCTATTTTACATATGGTAATACATATATTTCAATGTCCCTTGGACTGCAAGGAGATCCAACCAGTCCATTCTGAAGGAGATCAACCCTGGGATTTCTTTGGAAGGAATGATGCTAAAGCTGAAACTCCAGTACTTTGGCCACCTCATGCGAAGAGTTGACTCATTCGAAAAGACTCTGACGCTGGGAGGGATTAGGGGCAGGAGGAGAAGGGGACGACTGAGGATGAGATGGTTGGACGGCATCACTGACTCGATGGACGTGAGTCTGAGTGAACTCCGGGAGATGGTGATGAACAGGGAGGCCTGGCGTGCTGCGATTCATGGGGTCGCAAAGAGTCGGACACGACTGAGCGACTGAACTGAACTGATATTTCAATGTTACTCTTTCAATTTGTCCTTCTGTTTCTTCCCCCACTGTGCCCACAAGTCTATTCTCTGTGTCTGTGAAGGTTTAGAGGTGAATTCACTAAAGAATGTCCTGTTGAAACAAGAGGTAAAGAAGGTAGCTAACACCTGGGATACAGGTATAAATCCCACATTTCTTCCTTCTTTCCATTCTTTTTTTTTTCTTTCCTGCAAGTGAGGACACACTTCATACACAGTTTCGAATCTTAGAATTTCCATGTGGCACTCTTTTCAGTTAAGTAACCCTCAAGGATATTTTAATTATTTTGTATTATTCTATCATTATTGTACACTTATTCATTAGTTTTTAAATATTAATTTAGAAGTCATGCAGGGATTTGGGTAGAGTTTATATTTAGATATTGGAGTGTTTAATTTCCAGGTCCTGTATGGCTCTGAACTCTATTATCTACTTCTTCAAGCTATTAAGGTTGTCTTTTCTTACCATCTGACCTAGAGAAGATGTGAAGCTTCCTTAGAAAAGAAAGTCACAAAGTTGGGGTTCTTGCCCTTTGTAAGGTAAATATCTCTCAAGTTTCTGCTCACCATTGGATGTTTTCTGGTGCCATCAAATGATTGTTTTTTTAGTAGTTTTGCCCATGTTTCATAAGTGTTTATCTGTGGAGGAATCTCTTGACCTCTTCCTGCCTTTATTATAGAAATCTTGCCCAAGTCACTGTTATTACATTATTAAAAACCTTTGCTAATTTGATAAAGCGGGATCAAACCCAGGTATCCTGCATTGCAGGCAGATTCTTTACCGCTTGAGCTTCCAAAGTGAAAATAAACTGATCATTTAATGTTATAGTTCAAATGTTTAGGGTCATTGAGCATTTCTGTGTTTTCAAAACTATAAATGCAGGATTTATACCTACATCCCAGGTGTTAGCTGGCTATTTGTATTTTCCCATTTGTAAATTACCTGCTCCTTTCCTTTGCTTATTTTGAAATTCTGGAGTCTTATTTTTTTTTCTTATTAAGAAAAATTAATAAGAGGAGTCTTTATTATTCAAATATTATTATTCTGCCAAATTGCATATACTCACCATCTACTTAAGAAACAGAATACTAAACTGTGAATCTACTTTCTGATACCATTTGCCTTGATCCCCTCAGTTAACTCTTCATTTGAATTTAGTATATATTACTCTCACCCAAGTTTATGTCAATTTTTGACATGGGCCATAAAAATATAAAATGTTGTTTATTCATTTTCAAATGCATATGTAAATGATACCATGCCAGATATATCCATCCATTTTTTAAACTTAACATTGCATTTGTACATTTTTCCATGGTGAAACATATCTCTATTTTATTCATTTGAGCTACTTTATAATATTTCTTTGTAATGCATTTTACTGATAGTTTCATGTTTATAAACTTTTTGTTACTATAATTCTATGCTATTACAAATATTTATGTACATTTTTGTGTCTCTGTGCACAAGTCCTGAGATTTTTCTACAATTTTATGAAAGTTACTATCCAATAGTGACTAATTTACACTCCTACTAACAGTGGTTATAGTTTCCATTTCTCTACATGTTTGCCAACATTGGTACTCACAGTATTTACTTTTGCCAATCTGATGAGCATGAGTGGATGTCACACCTTTAAATTTTGTGTCTTCCTGATTGTTGATGTTGTACTTATTTCTCAATGTTTATTATATATTTTTTCATCTTTTCAAAAATCTATTAATTGTCATTGTACAGACATATATGGAGTATTAATTATGTTGCAAACACTTCTCACATCAGTTATTTTAAAAAATCCTTGTCCTAGGGGTACAAAATATAATAACAAAGTGGAAAAATAAATTATATCAGTTCTGTTTCAGTGTAGCTGAACAAGTTTCTAACCAATAGGCCTTCCCAAAGATAACAACTGTAAACTCTGGACAACTGAACTAAGTTACCTAAAGACTCTGGCAAGACAAGAAAAGCATACAGATTCTGAAGGAGACTCAAAACATAAAATATGGACAGACACAGGATAAGTTTCCTGTTTTTATATCCTTTATCTTGAGGACAAACAGACAGGCTGCCAGTGACTCCACATCAGGCAGGAAAAACACTGATAGAAAACTTAGAATCATTCTAGCTTGATGAACTAGGAGACACAGTTTGGGGCATCCATAGTTGCTGGAAAGTAGAGGGGAGAATACTGAATGCAAAGAGCTAGATGGAGAAGGCTCAAGTTGTGGATAATTCTGCCCAAATCTCTGTCTGATTTCAGAATCATGTAAGGATGGGGCAGATTGCAAGCAACCTAGAAAAAGGGAAGACATAACTAAATCAAGACTTGAATTGCTGATTAAGTCTGTGTTTATAGCTTGATTAACTATATTGCCTACTAAAACAGAAATATAAACATTGTTCAGAGGAATATGGCAAAATATAGAACTTCCACAAAAATATCATTCACAAAGTACACACTATAGTTTCAAGTCACTCAGCATATGAAGAACCTATTTTCTCAAAAGAAAATACAGCCAGTGGGGTTCAGCCCAGAAATTTCCCAAACATTTGAATTAGCAGACAATAACTAAAAGATCCTTATAACTATGTTTAATAAGGTAAAGTAAAATAAGCTTGTAGAGAAAAACTAAGAAATTTCAATAGAGAAAAATCTTAAATCTGTATTAAAAAAAAAAAAAAAAGACTAATAGGACTCCTAGGTGAATATCTAATATCTGCTGCTAAGTCACTTCAGTCGCGTACAACTCAGTGCGACCCCATAGACGGCAGCCCACCAGGCTCCCCCGTCCCTGGGATTCTCCAGGCAAGAACACTGGAGTGGGCTGCCATTTCCTTCTCCAATGCAGGAAAGTGAAAAGTGAAAGTGAAGTCGCTCAGTCGTGTCTGACCCTCAATATCTGGAAAATATGAACTGGGTGGTTGGAAGTGCATAACAAAGATAACAGAAGAATGAGTCTCTGAACTTGAAAATATGTTGAAAGAAGTCATGCAGTCTAATAAGCATAAAGAAAAAAGATTAAAAAAACTGAACAGAGCATCTGTGAAACAATATCAAAAGTTCAAATGCATATGCAATTCTAATCTAAAAGTGTAGGGAGGAAAAGAATAGAGAAGATGAAATGTTTGAATGAATAATGACTAAAAATTTCCCCAGTTTTGTGAAAACCATACATTATAGGCTCAGGAAGCTCATTTAACTCAAAGCAGAATCAAATTAAACAAAACAAAATAAAACAATTGAAAGCCAACAACAGAGAGAAAATCTTAAAAGCAACAAGAAAGCGATGACACTTGACATAGAAGAAACAACAGTTTTAATGATCTCTGACTTCTCATTAGAAAATATAAAGATCAAAAGGCAATGTACTTAAATTTTTAAACACACAAAAAACATGATCAATCTAGAATTCCATATCCAATGGAAGCAAGTTTTTCCAGAATGAAAAAGAAATAAAAACATTTCAAATAAAAGAAAACTATAAAAATTTTCACTAGCATGTCTGCATTATAAGAAATGGTAAAGGTTCAGTAAGAAAGAACATTTTAGATGAAAGCTTGCATTTTCAAGAAGGAATGAGAATGGCAAAATGGTATCTATCTCAATAAGTACAAAAGACTTTTTTCACTTAGTTTCTTTAAAGATAAGATTGATTAAAGCAAAAATTATGTCATATCTTTTTGGGGATTATAATGTATATTGATATTATACATGTGATACTTATAACTTAAAGGATGTAGGCTGTCTCTTATACACATCTAGATGTGTATAAGAGACAGATGACATACAATCCAAGAAAGCCTATTCATACTGCTCCCTGACATTTTAAACTGCTTGATGGACCATTTGTAGTCTGGCAAGTGGATTTCATAAAATTTCCTCCATCTTACGAATATAAATATGTTTCAGTCATAGTCTATATGTTTTTAGTGTACAGAAGCCTTCACTTGATAACTTGACTACCATTCATAGAGCTGCTTGATTTCAATAGGTATCCCAATATATATTTTTTGTGAAGTAGTGCAATATAAATTCTGAGTAAACTGTGCAGAGATAAGAATGTATATTTTAATCCCTAGAGTAAATACCTGAAATATTCAAACATGCATTACTAAAATCCAATAGACCAACTAAAATAAAATTCTTAAAAATATTGCAGTAATCCAGAAATCAGTAACATGAGAACAAAAAACAGAGGAGAGAAAGTGAAAACAAATAATAAAAAATATAGTAGTTCCAAATCCAACCACATCCATAATTGCATTAAATTTTAATAGCATAGACTTTCCACTAAAAAGCAGAACTTGTGAGCATAAACAAAATGTATGCTCCAGTTACATCTATCTATCTATACTTTAGAGACACAGAGATTGCAAACAGATGGATAAAATGGTATACCATACAAACAGTAAACACAAAATATCTGGAGTGGATAAATTATTAAATAAATTACATATTATGTTATAAGTACTATAAGAATTTATAAAAGTAGAGCAAAGTATGGGTATCAGAGTACACAGAGGTTATCATCTCAAATGGATTGGTCAAGGCAGACATTGAAAATGTGACATTTAAACAACAGAAGAAACACTGCATGATCAAGAAGCAAGAAGCAATCAACTTCAGTCTCATAACCTGGTTAGAGTGCTAACACTGCTGCTGCTCTTGATGGTCAGTTGAGTGGACCGACCTGCAGGTAGTTCCTCAGTCATTGCGTAATTCATTCTGTTCTTTGATCATTCACTCTGTTCCTCGTACAGTTTCCATTCCATTCCCTGACTGTTCCAAAAAGTAAACAGAAGAAACTGGAGAGATTATCTCAAGTTGTGGGAGAGAGGGACCTAGAATTACCAAAACACTATAATTAATGAAGAGGTAATTCATCTAAATCAATTCAGACAGGATAAATGGAATGTATGCTGTCATGTTGATATTGAATGATTTCCCTTGGAAATGAACAGAGATCATTCTGTCGTTTTTGAGATTGTATCCAAGTACTGCATTTCAGACTCTTTTGTTGACCATGATGGCTACTCCATTTCTTCTAAGGGATTCTTGTCCACAATAGTAGATATAATGGTCATCTGAGTTAAATTCACCCATTCCAGTCCATTTTAGTTCGTTGATTCCTAAAATGTTGACGTTCACTCTTCCATCTGTTTGACCACTTCCAGTTTGCCTTGATTCATGGACCTAACATTCCAGGTTCCTATGCAATATTGCTCTTTATAGCATTGGAGTTCCATCACCAGTCACATCCACAACTGGGCATTGTTTTTGCTTTGGCACCTTCTCTTCATTGTTTCTGGAGTTATTTCTCCACTGATCTCCCGTAGCATATTGGGCACCTACTGACCTGGGGAATTCATCTTTCAGTGTCCTATCTTTCTGCCTTTTCATGCTGTTCATGGGGTTCTCAAGGCAAGAATACTGAAGTGGTTTGCCATTCCCTTCTCCAGTGGACCACGTTTTGTCAGAACTCTCCACCATGACCCATTCGTCTTGGGTGGCCCACATGGCATGGCTCATAGTTTCATCGAGTTAGACAAGGCTGTGGTCCATGTGATCAGATTGGTGAGTTTCCTGTGATTGTGGTTTTCACTGTGTCTGCCTTCTGATGGAGAAGGATAAGGGGCCTATGGAAACTTCCTGATGGGAGAGACAGACTGAGGGGGAAATTGGGTCTTGTTCTGATGGGCGGGGCCATGCTCAGTAAATCTTTAATCCGATTTTCTGTTGATGTGCAGGGCTGTGTTCTCTCCCTGTTATTTATCTGGGGCCAAACTATGGTGCAGGTAATGAAGATAAAGGCAACCTCCTTTAAAAGGTCCCATGCATACACTGCTACCCTCAGTGCCTGCAACCCTGCAGTAGGCCACCACTGACCCACACCTCCACTGGAGACTCCTGGACACTCACGGGCAAGTCTGGGTCAGTCTCTTGTGGGGTCACTGCTCCTTTCTCCCAGGTCCTGGTGCACACAAGGTTCTGCTTGTATACGCCAAGAGTCTGTTTCCCCAGTCCTGTGTAAGTTCTGGGGGCTCGATGGTGGGGTTAATGGCTACCTCCTCCAAGAGGGCTTATGCCATACCCAAGTCTGCTGCACCCAGAGCCTCTGTCCCTGTGGCAGTCCACTGCTGACCCCATATCTCCACAGGAGACATTCAAACACAGTTCTGTCTCAGTATCTGTGGGCATCACTCCAGTAATTACTCCAGTTATGCTGAAGAAGCTGAAGTTGAATTGTTCTATGAAGACCTACAAGACCTTCTAGAACTTACAGCCAAAAAAAATGTCCTTGTCATTATAGGGGACTGGAATGCAAAAGTAGAAAGTCAAGAAATACCTGGAGTAACAGGCAAATTTGGCCTTGGAATACAGAATGAAGCAGGGCAAAGGCTAATAGAGTTTTGCCCTGTCTAAGGAGGCCTTACAAATAGCTGTGAATAGAAGACAAGTGAAAGGCAAAGGAGAAAAAGAAAGATATACCCATTTGAATGCAGAGTTCCAAAGAAAAACAAGGAGAGATAAGAGCCTTCCTCAGTGATCAATGCAAAGAAATAGAGGAAAACAATAAGAGATACCAAGGGAACATTTCATGCAAAAGGGCACAATAAAAAGAAATAGTATGGACGAAGCAGAAGATATTAAGAAGAGGTGGCAAGAATACACAGAACTAAACAAAAAGAGCTTCACAACCCAGATAATCACGATGGTGTGATCACTCACCTAGAGCCAGGCATCCTGGGATGCGACATCAAGTGGGCCTTAAGAAGCATCACTATGAACAAAGCTAGTAGAGGTGGTGAAATTCCAGTTGAGTTATTTCAAATCCTAAAAGTTGATGCTGTGAAAGTGCTGCATTCAATATGCCAGCAAATTTGGAAAACTCAGCAGTGGCCACAGGACTGGAAAAGGTCAGTTTTCATTCCAATCCCAAAGAAAGGCCATGCCAAAGAATGCTCAAACTACTGCACAATTGTACTCATCTCACACGCTAGTAATGTTCAAAATTCTCCAAGCCAGGCTTCAACAGTACATGAACCATGAACTTCCAGAAATTCAACCTAGATTTAGAAAAGACAGAGGAACCAGAGATCAAATTGCCAACATCCCCTGGATCATGGAAAAAGCAAGAGAATTCCAGAAAAACATCTACTTCTGCTTTATTGACTATGCCAAAGCCTTTGACTGTGTTGATCACAATAAACTGTGGAAAATCCTTAAAGAGATGGGAATACCAGACCACCTGACCTGCATCTTGAAAAATCTATATGCAAGCCAGGCAGCAACAGTTAGAACTGGACATAGAACAACAGACTGGTACCAAATAAGAAAAGGAGTATGTCAGGCTGTATATTGCCATTCTGCTTATTTCACTTATATGCAGAGTAAATCATGAGAAATGCTGGACTGGATGAAGCCCAAGCTGGAATCAAGATTGCTGGGAGAAATATCAATAACCTCAGATATGCAGGTGACACCACCCTTATGGCAGAAAGCTAAGAAGTGCTAAAGACATGTTGATGAATGTGAAAGAGGAGAGTGAAAAAGTTGGCTTAAATCTCAATATTCAGAAAACTAAGATCATGGCATCCAGTCTCATCACTTCATGGCAAATAGGGAAACAGTGGAAATAGTGACAGACTATTTTGGGGGGCTCCAAAATTACTGAAGATGGTTACTGCAGCCATGAAGTTAAAAGATGCTTGCTCCCTGGAAGAAAAGTTATGACCAACCTAGACCCATATTAAAAAGCAGAGACATTATTTTGCAAACAAAGGTCTGTCTAGTGAAAGATATAGTTTTTTCAATAATCATGTATGGATGAGAGTTGGACTATAAAGAAATCTGAGCACTGAAGAATTGATGCTTTTGAACTGGGGTAATGAAGAAGACTCTTGAGAGTCCTTTGGACTGCAAGGAGACCCATCCAGTCTGTCCTAACAGAAATCAGTCCTGAATATTCATTGGAAGGACTGATTCTGAGGCTTGAATGCTTTGCCCACCTGATGCAATGAACTGACTTATTTGAAAAGACCCTGATGTGGGGAAAGATTGAAGGCAGGAGGAAAGGGGAGGACAGAGGATGTGATGGTTGGATGGCATCATTGACATGAAGGACATGAGTTTGACTAAACTCCAGGAGCTGGTGATGGACAGGGATGCCTGTTGTGCTGCAGTCAATTGGGTCTCAAAGAGTCAGACAAGACTGAGCGATTGAACTGACTGATGCTGTTATGTGGGAAAAAAATGGTCAGATGTTATTAGAGATTTTTTTCCAGTTTGAATGCCATTTTAGAGATAATTTTTGAACATTTGCTCTATGGCATAAATTTTGTTACAGGTTGGATAATGTTATGAATAAGAACTCTCCTCAAGCAAAATCATCCATATAAGTAATTTTGGTATTTTGCCATAGATGTTATTATTTAAGTTATTATTTAAAGAAAGTTTATTTAAAGTGCATGAGGAAAAAAATGGAATACCTGGGAAGCCAAAGAAAACTAGCAATTAGATAAGTCATGAAGGATGCATAGGTATATGTTAGGCAGACAAAGAAGGAAAGCAAATATTTGAAGGTATGAAAGGATACAAGTATTTTTGGTGTATAGTGAGAAGCCCAAAATAACTGTAACACAAAGTTTATAGTGCAAGGCAAGAATAAACAGTTAAGCTAAAGATACATTAAAGAAGATGATAAAATCTGAAGGAAGTTGGTGGAAATATAGGAGGTACCACGATCAGATCTGTGTTTATATCTCTGAAAACTGTCTAAAGGATGAAGTGAAGTCGCTCAGTCGTGTCCGACTCTTTGTGACCCCATAGACTGTAACCCGCCAGGCTCCTCTGTCCATGGGATTCTCCAGGCAAGAATACTGGAGTGGATTGCCAGAGTAAAAGTGAAGATATTGAAGATAGAGAATGTAGTACAGAGGCTTTTGTCATAGTCTAAATAAGAGGTGGGGCTTCCCTTTGGCTAAGTAGTAAAGTGAAGATGCAGGTATGATCCCTCGGTCAGGAGATCCCCTAGAGAAGGAAATGGAAAGCTACGCTAGTATTCTTGCCTGGGAAATCCCATGGATAGAGAAGCCTGGTGGGCTACAGTTCATGTTGTCACAAAAAAGTCAGATATAACTTAGAGACTAAACAACAGCAACAATTAAGAGGCAAGTCCCAAATTAACGGATGAGGCTGGAATGTGTGGCTAGAATGTGTATTTGAGAATGTTTTTTCATGAGAGTTAACATGAAAATTATGATAAGGGAGGTTCAAAAAGACTTTATTTATGAATAAGTATGTATGAATCTGAATTTTCCATTTTGAGCAATAGGAGGGGCAATGCTGCTTTTGACTGAGTTAAGAAATGCCAAAAGGAAACAGATTTAGGCTGAGTGGAGGGGTTAACAGGAATGATGAGCTTCCATTTTAGATATGCTGTATTTGAGATAAACAGAGAATAAAGAGAGAGACACATGTAAGAGGTGATCGTTCTGGTATTCTAGAGAGAGCCCAGACAAGGAGACATAATTTTGGAGTCCTTTCCAAGTGAATATTATTAGAAAGCATGTAAGTAGATGAGAACATCTTAGAGGAACATAGAAAATGAGAAGGCAAGTCCACCAAAGACAAGATACTGGGACACCAACACCTAAGGGACATGAAGAAATATCAGCAAAATAAAGAAAATTAAATCAGTAAGGAAAACTAGGGAAAATGCATTCTACATGAAAAAAATATTTTTAAATAAAGAAGGATAAAAAGTACAAAGACTCTAGATAAAGGAAGAAGTAAAAATGAGGATTTAACATAGAAATATTAAAATGACAGAGAAAGAGGTAAAACTATATTATTCAAAATACAGTGTCAGAACTACCACTTTAGTTCAGTTCAGTCGCTCAGTCGTGTCCGACTCCTTGCGACCCCATGAATCGCAGCACGCCAGGCCTCCCTGTCCATCACCAACTCCCAGAGTTCACTCAGACTCACATCCATCTAGTCGGTGATGCCATCCAGCCATCTCATCCTCTGTCGTCCCCTTCTCCCCCTGCCCTCAATCCCTCCCAGCATCAGGGTCTTTTCCAATGAGTCAACTCTTCGCATGAGGTGGCCAAAGTACTGGAGTTTCAGCTTTAGCATCATTCCTTCCAAAGAACACCCAGGACTGATCTCCTTTAGGATGGACTGGTTGGATCTCCTTGAAGTCCAAGGGACTCTCAAGAGTCTTCTCCAACACCACAGTTCAAAAGCATCAATTCTTCAGTGCTCAGCTTTCTTCATCATCCAACTCTCACATCCATACATGACCACAAGAAAAACCATAGCCTTGACTAGATGGACCTTTGTTGGCAAAGTAATGTCTCTGCTTTTCAATATGCTATCTAGCTTGGTCATAACTTTCCTTCCAAGGAATAAGTGTCTTTTAATTTAGCCATTTTGAAAAAGTGGAATTCTATCTGATGTTTTATCCTAAAATTAAGTCCAGATGGATCAAAGATTTAAATTTATAAAAATTTAAGAAGTATAATTAATTGTGTGGAAATAGGTGGATGTTTTTATAATCTTGGAGTAGATAAGACTTTTCATACAAAAACACAAAGAAATTCCAAAAACATAAGAAGAGTTGAAAAAGAAAATGACAAATGAGAAAAATGGTAATGCATATGAGAAAGGCTTCCATTTCATCATATACAGAGTTTCATGAATCATTTCTGAGAAACAAAGGCAAAGATTCCAGAAGAAGAATGACCAAATGATGTCTCTGGTCTAGAGCCACTGGAGGAAAGGATAATTGTGGAGTGAACTGTTTGCCAAATGCTAGACTTGTCACCAGCTCTGACTTTGGCATTACTTTTAGTTCCTTTTTTTCCTTTCATGTGTTACAGAAAATGGAAGAGTAAGCCAAGAGAGTAAGGAATAGGGGCCATCAAAGAGAAGTAAGAGTTAATGGTTTCCTTTAGCTATATACAGTGCTTTATAATTATGTATCCAAATCTCCATTCCACAATCTGGGAAGAAAGAGCAAGCAGTGACACTGATCCCTATTTCTGGAAATATAGAGGAAAACCTTGGAAACTGGAAAGATTGATGCTTGAGACACATCAAATGGATCTAGATGTGCAATATAAAACTCTTCTGTTTATAAAATATCTTTAAAAATCTACTAGTGTGGTTTATAGAAATTATAGCATTCTTTCTGTCTATTCCTTGAGAAAGGTTAGGTTCAGTGAGCAGAAAAACTGCACACTGGAACAGTTATTACTCAGGGTAATTTGGAAAATGGTGCTCTTGTTGGACTTTCAAATTACCGTGCAAAGCCTAGCTATATGTTGAATTAAACTGCCATAGTCTCTCTCCATGTTTGCAAAATATTGAGTAGAAATTGGTCCGGCATGGGCTGCAGTGTCCCTAAGATTTCTGTTTCAGGCAGAATAGACTTGGCTATGCTAGATTAATAAAGACTTCAGATCTCTTGTTTATTTTTTCATTCAAATAACAGTCTAGTGAAAGGCAGGCAGCTCTTCTGACACTCCCCTTTTAATGGTGACCAAGGATGCTCCTGTATTTACATACATCTGAAAAAAATGTACAAGGTTAATACTGAAGGTGAATACAAGAATAAAGAATTGTTTATATTGTTCAGTATTGTTTTATGGGCTGGGTCTAAAAGTGTTTTATATTATTTCTGCTTATGTTCCATTGACCTAAATCAAGTCACATGGCCTTCAGGCTAATTTAAGGGGAAATAACCTGTGTGCCCAGGAAGAGAAAATAATGTGTTGAATACATAACACAGTCTCAGCCACAGTCCAAATTCTGGTCAACAAAATCTGTTTCATTCTTCCTCTTATAAATCAAACAAACTCACATCTGCCTCCTACCCAAAGAAAATAGTACAATGCTCCTCCATTAAGTATTCTGAATTGGAAAGGGGAAGATAGAGGACACATAGTCAGTGCTTTTTAGTAACTGTGAAATACCACTGCAAAGATATTTTGGAAGCCTCACACCTGAGGTGGGGAGAGGGTAAAGAAGAAGTTGCTGGACCAGGCCTTGATTCTACTTCCTGGGAAGAATTATCTTATCATTTCTTCTCCGTGGCCTCTGGTTATGAACTCTTGGGGCCTCTTCCTGGTCATTATTCTAGTCGCAAAAAGAGTTTGGAGAGCATGTCATCCTTGGAGGAGGCATTCTGTGGCTACTTTCTGTATGTGGGAGTATAAAAATTAATGTTATTATCTGAATTTAAAAATACCTATTTAAAGAGTGCACTTTTGGTTTTCTTGACAATACAATCCCCTCAAAAACTTTGTAGATTTCTGATCTATTTATTCCAGCCAGTTTTGTGTTAGTCAGTAATCATATCCAAAGCTATTTCCTAAAAATAATATTTAAATTTATTTTGCATGGCTACTTCCTCATACCTTTTTTCCACTCAACTTAATAGTGGTTGTCATTGGACTCTTTGAACAACTGCGATTAAGCCAAATCCTACTTTGATCTATTCTCTGAGACACTATTCAACTGATAACGTTTTTTTAACTGCATCTTATCACTCAAAGTCTTTTTAATTCAATCTCTACAAGTAGTTCGGTTTCCCAACCCTGAAAGACCTTGGATTCATGAACTCTCTTTCATTTCTGCTTGCAAGCTTATTTTCGCCTGAGCTCATCACATTTTGTAATTTTTTGTGAACTACAGTTAATAATAGAAAACACACACTAGGGCTATGAACCATTTCAACATCTAATTAGAAATCATTGTAGACAGATCTTCCTTCTAAGTTAGAGTAGTCAATGGTTTTTAAGCAAAGATTTTGCCGTATTCCCTGACTTAAGTATCAGTTTCCCCATCACCTTCCATCTACCCTAATGTGTGTGTGCATGCTCAGTCATATCCGACTCTTTGCAACACTATGGTCTGTTAGCAGGTTCCTCTGTCCATGGGATTTTCCAGGCAAGAATACTGGAGCAGGTTGCTGTTTTCTACTCTAGAGGATCTTCCTGACTCAGGGATCAAACACACATCTCTTATTTCTCCTACACTGTCAGGCATGCACTGGCATTCTTTACCACTGTGCCACCTGGAAAGCCCCCATCTAACCTATGGCTTTACATTTTCATATTTTGTTGGAGCATCATCTCACTTCAAGGTGACAATTTCCATATTAGTGTAAGTAAATAAGCTCCTTTAATTCCATCCCCAAACCTTCAGTGGCTTAATAATTAGTGCTTAATATGGAAAAGACTCTGATGCTGGGAGGGATTGGAGGCAGGAGGAGAAGGGGACGACAGAGGATGAGATGACTGGATGGCATCACCAACTCTATGGACATGAGTTTGAGTGAACTCCGGGAGATGGAGATGGACAGGGAGGCCTGGCGCACTGCAATTCATGGGGTCGCAAAGAGT
Organism: Cephalophus harveyi; assembly: GCA_006410635.1. Taxonomy (NCBI): domain Eukaryota; kingdom Metazoa; phylum Chordata; class Mammalia; order Artiodactyla; family Bovidae; genus Cephalophus; species Cephalophus harveyi. Next base: position 68,434 of record SJYT01015448.1, on the reverse strand, counting down.
TGGACACGATTGAGCAACTGAACTGAACTGAAAGTAATAAAATTACTCTTTTAACATGAAAAAATCTTTTTTTCACTGTCCATTCAAATAGAGCTTGTGATATGATAAGTGCCAAAAAAAAATTTTTTTTAAAACCTAGCTATTACTATTGTATAATACTAGCAGCCATAGAGTTAAAAAAAAAAAGATTTTGTTAGCAATAAGCAATATTTTGAAGACAGTATTAGATGAGAGTTTTATCATTTGTAATTTGCTACGGCTGCCACAATGAAGTACCATAAACTGGGTAGCTTAAACAATGAAAATATTTCTCACAGTTCTGATGGCTAGACATCTAAGATCAAGGTGTCAGCAGGGTTGGGTCCTTCTGAAGGTTGTGAGGAAGAACCTATTCCATGCCTCTTTGCTAATTTCTGGTATTTTGCTGGGAATCTCTGGCATCATTTGATTTGTATAAGCATCACCCTGATCTCTGCCTTCATCTTCACATGGTGTTCTCCCTGGATGTGTATCCATCTCCAAATTTCCTCTTTTTAAAAGGACACCAGTCATATTGGATTAGTGCCAATACTAATGACCTGATTTTAACTTGATTACCTCTGTAAAGATTCTCCCTCCCTCCCTGTCACATTCTGAAGTACTAGAGGTTAGAATTTCAGAAGTTTGAGGGAGGCACAATTCAACCCATAATACATAATAATCTGTTAATGAGCAATATTTCCACTGAAGCATTTCTTAAGTTATATATTTACATGGTGGCTAATAATTCTCTTCAGTCTCTTCATGAGTGAGATCTGGATATTTGTGTTAGAAATCAAGTGTGCATTCTTTACTCTTTACTGGGCATAATTATGCAAAGATTATTGTATAGCAAACTGCTGTATTGCAGTAATCTTAAGAAATATTTTTGTTTCTTCCTGTTTCCCAGAGTCAAGATACCCTCTGTCTTCTGCATATCATAATAAATGATTAATTATGACAGAACAAGAAAAAACAGGGGGACAGAATACATCTCTTAAAAGGTTGACTTAAAAGAGGGCTCATTTTCATATTGTGTGTGTGTTAGTTGCTCAGTCATGACTGACTCTTAGTGACACTACGGACTGTAGCCCACCAGGCTCCTCTTTCCATGGGATTATCCCAGCAAGATCTTTTCATGTTATAGCTGTGTAAAAACTATGAGGAGGTGAGGAGGTGAAATCGCTCAGTCGTGTCCGACTCTTTGTGACCCCGTGGACTGTAACCTCCTAGGCTTCTCTGTCCATGGGATTCTCCAGGCAAGAATACTGGAGTGGATTGCCATTTTCTTCTCCAGGGGATCTTTCCAACCCAGGGATCGAACCCGGGTCTCCCGCATTGGAGGCAGACGCTTTAACCTCTGAGCCACCAGGGTAGCCGTAAAAAACTATGGCATCATCTAAAGTCTTCTACTGCAAAATTATGTCACATTGTTAAAAAGGAAACCTTAGTAGGCTTAAACAAATATGAAAAGAATAAGACTGAGCAAAAATCCGTGAGGAATTCACTTAATTAAAATCAATATATTTATCATTTTCTGTGTTTGTTGATATTTTATATTGCTGTTTACTCGAGTAAGGTGAACCTTCCATATCATTTACAATGTGGTAATCCATAAGCCAGTAGCTAAAGAAAAATTAATGCATCTTTTAAGTCAGAGAGATTGCCAAATAAACTGTTACTGCAATCAGATTGTTTTATTGAAACTATAGAAGTCCTCACATACAGAAATAATAGTTGTCGGTAAAAAGTTGAAAGATATGGGTTTGTTTGTTTGTTTTTGCTCTAATCTACACACTTGCTTTTGTTTATTCTTGCTAAAGTGTCATCCTGAAGGAAAGCAGGGCTGGCCTGGGGCCAAATATGTGAGTAGTCAACATTTACCAGAGGCTCCCGTTTGTTCAGCTTTCTCTTCTTCTCATCTTAAGATCACATCTCTTTCCCAGAACACAGTTAATAAATACTGTCATCCTGTTTCTGGATGCAACTTGTCTTTCTATATCCAGCCTTTAGAAGAGAGGGTGGCACATTACAAATGCTGAGGAAGTATATTTGGCTGAGTACATGAATGAACGAATGAATTGTAAGCCCAAATCTTACTTTGTAGTCCAACCAGCACTACTTTGTTAATGTTAAAGATCCAACGTTAATTTTCATTTCCTTATTTTTACTCCTTCTAGTGTTTCCAGTTCATCTAGTTATAAAAATATAAACTTGTGATTGCAACAATTAACATTAAAATATAAATGATTGACCCTCACAAAGTTATTTGCTTTTAGTTTCAATGAAACTCTATTTTTGTAGCATTTCAGCCATTATGTTCAGAAAAAACTAGACTGTGACCAGGTCTATATTTTGGCTAGTTTTCCAAGTAGCAGAGGTAGTCTTCAGAAGGATGGCTACATATTGTACATAGCAGACATGCGATATAAATTTATTTACTGATTGATAAGAGATGAGAATTCAAACACTGGGGTATCTTAAATATGAAAGTCTGGGTTTTGTTATATATCATAGGAAGAAAGATTTTTACCTCATTAGTACAAAAAGTCAGGAACTATTTAAATTTTCTGATAGTCTCATGAAGTTTCAATCAAAGATGCTCAGAGAGAATATTTCCCCATTCCAGACATCTATAGTGGACAGTTTCCTGCCAGCCTGGGAAAATAGGCTAATAGGATGTTGTATGACAATGTGACAGAGGAGGTTTTTTTTTTTTTCCCCCCCCCCAGGAAAAGAAGACTTACAAGTTAAGTCAAAAACTTTTAGAATATACATTGTTGAAACAAACTATTATTCATAATACCTATTTTAGTCTTTTGAAATTCAAATTTTATATTACTAAAGGAACATGTAAATGAAACTATATAGTCATATGTACAAAACTCCCTAGACTGAAGTCATGCACAAAGTTTCCTAGTAATCCTAAGTATTTCAAAACTTCCTTCTGCTAAATATTTAATAAGCATCTATTTTATGAAAAAACCTAAAGGTACCATATTCTCTATACTAAATTAAACTAAGACTCTATTTCCCACAAATGCCAAAAATATGATAAAATTTCATGTACTCTGTTCTCAGACATCTGGATTGAGACTTCTAGATAAAACTAGTTCCAAAGATATGATTGTTTGAAGCCCTTCCTGTACTGAGTTCCCCAACAGAAGTGGGATGCCATTGCCTTCTCTGACAATTGGGCCTACAGGTACATATTCTTTAATGATACAATATTGATTCGTATTTATTCACACATTTTCCATATCTCCACAGTCCACACCAATCCCTTTATCTTATATCTGGATACTTCACTTTTTATATTGTTCATGGCTTCTAAAAGCATTAAAGTTCACAGTCTCCAGGTTAGATATTACTGTTTTTATTTTCCTTCCCTCTAGAGTAATAAATACAAGGGTAGAAAAGGAGTAACGGAGGCACCCCACTCCAGTACTCTTGCCTGGAAAATCCCATGGACGGAGGAGCCTGGGAGGCTGCAGTCCATGGGGTCACGAAGAGTCGGACATGACTGAGCAACTTCACTTTGACTTATCACTTTCATGCATTGGAGAAGGAAATGGCAACCCACTCCAGTGTTCTTGCCTGGAGAATCCCAGGGACGGGGGAGCCTGGTGGGCTGCCGTCTATGGGGTCGCACTGAGTCAGACACGACTGAAGTGACTTAGCAGCAGCAGCAGCAGAAAAGGAGTAGACCTTAAAGGTAAGGAGGATGAAGGAAGTTAATGAAATTACTGGCAGATAACTAGACAATATCTAAAATGTGAAAAGAGGGTGGAAATCTATTGAAGTATAAAGCAGAATAAGAAAATAACTTCCTTAAAACCAAGATTTCAAAAGGCTAGAAAAGCATACCACCCCACCTGGAAGATCCCATGGGTAGAAGAAGTCAGGACTGCCTCCAGCTGCATGTAACAGAAACCCCACCTGCTTAACAAAACAGGTGTTTTCCTCCTCATAGAGTAAGGATTCTATGGTACTTCAAGGTTGATATGCTCCTAAGGGAAGTTGTAAGCATTGGCTCTTCTTTCTGTCAAGTGTGTGGATTTTGTTCCTATGATGGCAAGAGAGCTCTTGTATATACAAGCATCAGGTCCCATTCCATATACAAACTAGGGGGTGAGGCAAGAAGGAAAGCTACAGTATGGCTGTTGAGCAAAAACATTTCGGCAGGTTCTTTCAAAGCCTCATCCAGTAGTTTTTTGCTTGTGTTTTATTGCTCTGAACTGCATTATACAGCCAAATCTAGCTAGAATGTAATCTCAGAAAATTAGTACTTCTAACTGAACATCTTGAACTGATTGAGGTACTGTTGCTAAAAACGAAGAGGCGAAAGAATGTGGAGTAATTTGGTAAAAGCTAACAATTAAACAGCACTTTCTACATGCCAAACACTTTACACATGATAACTCATTTAATACAACTATTCTCGCTGCAGTAGATACCATTATATTTTCATTTTAAATATGAGTAAACTAAAACACAAAAACATTTAATAATATGCAACTATTACCTAGATAAAAAGTGGCAGAGCTCTGTACTCTGTCTCTAGACCCTATGACAATATCATGTTGTATATGACACTTAAAGAGGCATAAGGTTTAGAACTGTCAGGTGCAAAGAGAGTGGAAGTGATGCTACTGGCTAAACTGAAAGTCTGACTATTAAACTACAATACAGGATGATAATCCTATTCCCTATCCACCTATCCCACTCTTTAGTTCATGTGACTCAGAATGAAAGATGATGCTAAATGCTTTTCTACAACTTCTTTAAGACACTTTCAGTTCTGAGTTAACAAAAAACCAATAAAAACTGTCTTAAACAATAAGAAATCTTATTAGCTCATGTAACAGGGAATCTAAAAGCAAAGACGATGCCAAGCCTAGTATGATCAGGCTTCAGCTTTATTTGAATGCTATTCTCCTCTGTGGGTTGGCTTTGTTTTAGAGATAGCTTACCTCATTGTCATAAATGAATGACAGAAGCAAATGATGCAATATTCTTCCTTTTCTATTTCCAAAAGGAGAGAAAGAAACAGACTCTCAATAATTCTCTCTTAAGAGCGATAAAGGATTCTCCCAAAAGCCTCTCCCTTTTTCCAGAACTGGGTCCCTTGCCTGTTCCTAAAACAATCACTAACAAGGGAGATGAGATCATATTACAAGATTAGAATTAATTAAAGATCATTCCTAGAGTAGAAATGAAGCAAGTTTAATTGAATCACAAGGTCTGTGTAGAGGAGGAGGAGTTATCTCAATGAAACCAGGCTTCTGTTAGGGATGTCAGAGGAAAGCTTACTGCTGGGTTGAAATTTTGAATAGTATGTAAGTGTAAAATTCCAGAAGAGCATGTTAATGGGAAAATAATATAAGCATCAACAAATAAGGAATAGATAACATACAAAGTTTTCTGACAAGCATCAGATTTTCAACCAACAATACAGAATGCTAGAAGACAATAGAGTAATGCCTTCCCAAATATGTTGGGGGAGAAAACATGATTTTTAAACCTAAAATTATATTCCCAGCTAAACTATCAACTGAAGATGAGAGAAAAAGAAATACATCTTCATATACAGATTCAGCAGTTTTATTTCATATGTGCACATTATAAGGAGGATATTTAAGGCTATACTTCAGAAAAGTGAGAGTGAAAAGAAAAGAAAAATCATGGGATAGAATTAACAGATATCCCTGAAAGTGAGATGCAGGTGCAATTAGAAATACAAGGATTGGTGCAAAGTCTGTGTAAGAATAAATGATACCTCTAAACTCCCTCCTATACCACACTGCCAGATGTCAACTTCACCATCCCTTACTGAAAGCTGAGACTTATTCATTTAGAGAGTAAACCCAGAGAGATTTTGTATTCAGTGATATTAACCAAAGGTGCAGACACTATATTAGAAGGAGAGTCTGAAAGTCTACACACTGAGCCTTGAGATATTAAGCTCTTCTCTGACTAAGGACTGAAGAATTTTTCTTCTGAAGGAAACTCAAGAAAAGTTTCTCAAGATGAGTTCTGTGTTGAACTCAAGATAAACATACTTAGAAGTATAGACAGGAACCTTCATCATAAGATCCCTGCTCTATCACCCAAAGTCTACCCTTTGACAAGCACTACCCAAACTCCATTCTATCCATAGGCATAAACTTCCAATAAAGGTTTTAGTGTGTCAGGAATATTAGAAACAGAAAACCAAGAATAACCAAAGGTTTATGGAAAAATTCTAATATGAAAGAAAAAAATAAACACTGAAGAAACACAAAATTTTCAGGGAACTAGAGAAATCTTCAAAAAAGAAAATTTATGATTACTGGCAACAGAGAGAAAAAGAGAATAAACAAAAATAGGATGTTGAAAAAGACTCTTTAGAAAACAAAAAAGAAGTTTAAATATTAAAACATCATCACATAAATAAAAATTGCGGTGAAGATTCAAAAGAACAAACTAAAGAAAATTTCCAGAAAGTAAAAAAGTGGCCAAAGAAAGAAGTGAAGGGAAACAGTAGTATCCATTCAAGGAGGCCCAAGATAACGATAAATCCAAAGAAAGAGATAATACAAGGAAACTTATCAGAACTGATGGCAAACCACAGGTTTCTAGACTAAAATGGCTCAATAAGTGCCCAGCTCAGTACATGGAAAGATGGGGAAACATATTTTCACATTATTAAAATTCAGAAGACAGGGTAAAGAGAAGATCTTGAAAGCATCTAGGGAATGACTGGGAAAAGAAAGCAGGCTACGTTCAGTGGATAAGGAATCAGAATAGTGTCAGACTCCTCAGAACAACACTGGAAAGAGATGCCAATGAAGCACTGTATTCAAAAATTGAAGGAGGTGAGTAATGTTAGTAAGAAGGTTGAATAAGTCATCCTTTGTGGAATCCCTCCATCAACAACTATTTGGCAACCATTACAGAAAAAGTGCTTTTGTGGAAGCTTTGGGATCCAACACCACCATATTAAGGTGCCCAGGAAAAGTCCTGACCACCTATGTATAGGGTAGTAAGCAAACAGACTTTGGTTCTGGCTGTGGATCCTGCAGTGGCCCATGAGCTGGCTCCGGGACTTCTTGTTCACAGACCAGGAGACCTGGAGAACACAGACTAGACAATCATTCGTGGATGAAAGAGCTTTTGTGGAAGTCCAGGAGTCCAGTAGAGAAGTCCCAGCCCATTGTTAGAACAAAAAATCTGAAACTGGACAAATTGAAGAAGGTGAAAGCAACAGCTTGAGTTTGCCACATCATGCCCCCCTCCACTCCCACCAGATTGCACAGTTCAGGTTCCAGGAGAGTGGTTTTCAGTCTGTGATTTCTCCTATGGAAGAAAATATGAACATGAGTAAGAGACGAGATTTCTGAGCTCTGTGGTATGCTTCCAGAGGCTGATTTCTCTCTCACTCTTATCTGGAGGGCTGAGTTACAAGCTGTAGGACTGAGAGATAGTAGACAGCTAGAAGAACAACATCCAGGAATGCATTAGAGGAACATGGACTCTACTAAACTGCATCAGGGACTCCAACAAGAAACCCATTTCATAGTCACTGGGGTGCCTCACCCATGGATCCACCTAACTGACATATAGGCACCCACCGGACACTGTGCACCTCAACTCCATGACCAACTCCCTGTACAGCTCTTGGTTGTAGCAAGAACAGGTTTCATCAGACAGTCAGTGAGCATGTGCAGAAAGCTGAACAGAATCGATGGGTGAGGAAGTGACCACAAACTCGAACATTTAACACATTTAATATTGCCTTTGAGTAAGCTAAAAGGAGATTGTCAGTAATTGGCTTGCTGGGCAACAGGATAGAGAGAAAGCACACAAGGTTAATAATTCTGCCACAAGAGGGAGCAAGAAGTGTGGAGCAAGAATATCTAAAGAATGTCCAAGAAAACCTCAGAAACCTTACTAGGCCTAAAAGAAGGTATTCTTTTCCAAAGTCAGCCAGTAAAGATTGGAGGATGTGACCACTACTTAAAATGTGGAGTCAACAATGTAAGACTTCAAGGAGTATGAAAAATCCTGGAAATATGACACCACATATTATAATAATCCAAGTGAAAGTGAAGTCACTCAGTCGTGTCCAACTCTTTGCGACCCCATGGACTGTAGCCTATCAGGCTCCTCTGTCCTTGGGATTTTCTAGGCGATAGTACTAAAGTGGATTGTCGTTTCCTTCTCCAAGGGATCTTCCCAACCCAGGGATTGAACCCGGGTCTCCCGCATTGTGGACAGACGCTTTACTGTCTGAGCCACCAGGGTAGCCCTATAATAATCCAAATGTATTATAATAAACCAAAAGACATAGCTGCAAATTGCCTAATAAAGAATTAAAAATAACTGCTTTAAGAAAGCTCACTGAGCTATAAGAAAACAGAGAAACACAATTAAATAAACCAGGTAAACAAATTATAAACAAAATGAGAAGTTTACTAGAGGTAGAAATCATTCAAAAGAATCATAAAATAAAACTACTGAGGTAAAGAATGCAATGAATGAAATGAAAAATGCAATAGAGTATCAGCAACAAAATGAATCAAGCAAAATAAAGAATCTAAGAAATAGAAGACAGAACCTTTGAAACTATCCATTCAGAGAACAAAGAAAAAATAATAATAAAAAAGTGAAGAAAGTTATGTGCTCTATGGTATACCATCAAATGAACCAATCTGCAAATTATTGGAGCTCCAGAAAGACAGGAAAAGAGAATAGAAAACTTATTTTAAAAAATAATTATGGAAAACTTTCTAAAATCTGGGGAAAGATTTGGCTATGCATGTTCCTGAAGATCATAGATGCCCAAACAAATTCAACTCAAAATATCTTCTCCAACACACATTATAATAAAAATCTAAAATCAAAGATAAAGAGAGAATATTTTAAGAAGAAAGAGAAAAGAAACTTATCACTTACAAAGGAAACTCCTTAAGGGTATCAGAGGATTTATCAGCAGAAAGCTTACAGACCAAAATGCCATGGGATGATTTATTCAAAGTATTGAAAAAAAAAAACAAAAAACCTTCCAATCAAGAATACTTTATCTTGCAAAGCTGTCCTTAAGAAATGAAAGAGAGATAAAGCCATTCATAGACAAACAAAAGCTAAGGAAGTTCATCATCACTAGACTTGCCTTAATGAAATGCTGAAAGGAGTTCTTCAAGCTAAAATAAAAGAACTCTAGTTATTAACATGAAAACATATGAAAATATACAACACTGGTAAAGGCAAGTATATGGTCAGATTATAAAATTCTAATTCTGTAATTTTATGATGAGTTAATCATTTAACTATAGGATAAAGATTAAGGGTCAGGAATTTTAAAAATAACTTTACTACTCTAATTTGCTAACAAATAAAATAAAAAGAGGTAAAATGTGACATCAAAAAAAATCAATAAGGGAGAATAAAAAGGCAGAATTATCATAGGCGATAAAACTTAAGTTGCTATTAATTAAAACACCGTTATATCTATAAAATGTTTTATGTAAATGTAACGGTGACCACAAAACAAACACCTACACTATATATGCAAAAAGCAATGAGAAGGAAATCAAACCATACCACTATGGAAAATCATCAGTTCACAAAGAAAAACAGAAAGAAAGAAGAGGGACACTACATGAAAGCCAGAAAATGATAAGACGGCATGAGTAACATCTTTGTGTGTGTGCTTGGTGGCTCAGTCGTGTTCGACTCTTTGGGACCCCATGGACTGTAACTCGCCAGGCTCCTCTGTCCACAGAATTGTCCAGGCAAGAATTCTGGAGTGGGCTGCCATTTCCTACTCCAGGGGATTGTTCCGACCCAGGGATAGAACCTGTGTCTCCTGCATCTCTTGCATTGCCAGGTGGATTCTTTACCACCTGCCACCCTACTTATCAGTAATTTACTTTAAATGTAAATGGATTAAATTCTCTAATCAAAAGGCACAGAGTACTTGAATGAATTAAAAAATCTAGGTAAATTAAAAAAAACTAATAAGAGACAGAGGGAGCTTATTATATAATGATAAAGAGGTCAAAGCATCAAGAGTCTATAACAATCATAATCACATATGCACCTAATGTAAGAGGATCATATTAAACATATTAAACATATACTAGCAGATCTGAAGGGAGAAATAGACAACAGAAAATAATGGTAGAATATCAAGGGACATCAATACCCACTTTCAAAAATGGATAGATCATTCAGATAGAAAATCAATAAGGAAATGCTGCACTTGAATTACATTTTAGATGAAATGGACTTAACAGAATATTGCATCTAATATTTGCAGAATACACATTATTCTCAAGTGTGCATAAAATTCTCCAGAATAGATCATATGTTAAGTAAAAAAAAAAAAGTCTTAGCAAATTTAAGAAGGTTAAAATTATACCAAGTATCTCTTTGAGCACAGTGGAATGAAACTAGAAATCAATAACAACCGAAAAACTAGAAAATTCACAACTATGGAAGTTAACATTTCTAAACAACCCATGGATAAAGAAATCTAAAGTGAAATAAAAAATGCTTTAAAACAAACAAAAGTGGCAAGTCAACATGCCAAAACTTTTAGGATGCAGCAAAAGCAGTACTAACAAGAAAGTTCACAGTGGTAAACTTCTATATTACAACCCGGAAAAGATCTCAAATAAAAACTTAACTATACACAGGAATTAGGAAAGGAAGAATAAACCAAGCCCAATGTTAGCAACAGAAAGGAAATAATAAGGACTAAGAAAAAAGAAAGTATAGTGGAAGTGAAGTCGCTCAGTTGTGTCCAACTCTTTGAGTTGTAGCCTACCAGGCTTTTCTGTCTATGGGATTTTTCAGGCAAGAATACTGGAGTGGGTTGCCATTTCCTTCTCCAGGAGATCTTCCCAACCCAGGGATTGAACCCGGATCTCCCACATTGTAGGCAGACGCTTCACTGTCTGAGCCACCAGGGAAGTCAATGCCACCCCACCGTCCCTGGGTGGGCTCGAACCACCAACCTTTACAGTTAATAGCTGAACGCACTAACCAATTGCGCTATGGAGACAGCAGTAAGAAAATGATTCAGAAGACTTAGATTAACTGATTTTAAGACTTAGTATAGTGAAAGTGAAGTCGCTCAGTCACGTCCGACTCCTTGCAACCCCATGGGCTGTAGCCTACCAGGCTTCTCTGTCCATGCAAGAATACAGGAGTGGGTTGCCATTTCCTTCTCCAGGAGATCTTCCCAACCCAGGGATTGAACCCAGGTCTCCCACATTGTAGGCAGACGCTTTACCATCTGAGCCACCAGGGAAGTCCTAAGAAAAAAAAAAAAGAGAGAGAGAGAGGACTCAAATAAAATCAGAGATGAAAAAGGACACATTACAAATGATATCACAGAAAAGGAAAAGATCATAAGCGACTACTTGTAAATACTCATGTGCCAGTAAGTTGGTTAACCTAAAAGTAACAAATAAATTCCTAGACACATACAACCTACCAAGTCTGAATCATAAAGATATTGAAAATATGAACAGGCCAATTGCTAGTCAGGAGATCACATAATCAAAAATCTCCAAGCAAACAAACAAAAAAAGCCCAGGATGAGATGGTTTCACTGGTGAATTTTATTCAACATTTAAAGAAGAACTATTGCCAATCATTCCTTTAAGAAGATTGAAATTATACCAAGTGTCTCTTTATCACAATGGAATGAAACTAGAAATCAATAACAACAGAAAACCTGGAAATTTCTCAACTATGGAAATTAACATTTCTGCTAATTTAATGTTAATTAAATTAACATTAACTGTTTAGAAAAATTTAAAAGGAGGTGAGACTTTCCAAACTTGTTTTACAAGACCAGCATTATTCTGACATATAAGGATACTACAAGAAAACTACAGGCTAATATTCCACATGAATATAGATGTAAAAATTCTCAACAATGTATTAGCACACTAATAGGATCATACACTGTGAACAAATGCAATTTATCCCTGAGATTCAAGGATGGTTCAACATACACAAAGTGATCAATGTGATCCACCACACTGATGGAATGCAATACTAAAATTATATGAACATCTCAATAGATGCAGAAAAAAAACATCTGACAAAATTCAGTATTCTTTCATTATAAACACTCCAGAAATTGAGTATAGAAGGAACATACCTCAACATAATAAAGTCCATATGTGACAAGCCCCCAAATAGCATCATACTCAATGGTGAAAGGTTAAAAGCTTTTCCTCCAATATCAAGAACAAGACAAGGATGCCCACTGTTAACACTCCTATTCAACATATTGAAAGTCCTAGCCAGAATAAATAGGGAAGAAAACAAAATAAAAGACATCCAAATCAGTAAGGAAGAGAAGTTAAATTGCCCTGTTGCAGGTGATATGATCTTATATTTAGAAAAATACCAAAGGGTCCACCAAAACTGTTAGACCTAATAAATTAATTCAGTAAAGTTTTAGTAAATAAAAGTAATATACAAAGGTCAGTTGTGTTTCTAAACACTAACAATGAACCATCTGAAAAAGACTGTAAGAGAACAATGCCATTTAAAATAGCATCTAAAAGCACTTAGGAAAAATTTAACCAAGGAAAATGAAATATCTGCATTCTGATGTTTATAAGACATTGATGCAAGAAATTGAAGACAAAAATAAATGGAAAGCTATCCCATGATTATGAATTGGAGGAATTGATATTTTAAAGATATCCATACTATTCAAAGCCATCTATAGATTCAGTGCAACTCATATCAAAATTCCAATGACATTTTTCACTAAAAAAGAAAAATAATTCTAAAATTCATATGGAGCCACAAAAGACCCCAGACACCCAAAGCATTTCTGAGAAAAGACAACAAGGGTGAAAGATCACACTTCCTGATTTTAAACTATATTTCAAAGCTATCATAATCAAAACAATATGGTACTGACATAAAAAGACATATAAACCAACAGAACAGAATCTAGAGCTCAGAAATTAATTCTCATATTTAGCTTCACTAATATTTGACAAGAGATACTCAATGGAGAAAAGATAGTCTCTTTCATAAATGGTACTGAGAAGTGTACAATCACATGCAAAAGAATGAAACTGGCCCCCTTTCTACACCACTTAAAAAATTAATTTGAAATAAATTATAGACTTAAATATATGATCTGAAAGAGTGAAACTACTAGGAGAAAACAGGGGGAAAGGTCCTGGATATTGGTCTTGGCCACAATCACTTGGATATGTCACCAAATGCACAAATAACAAAAGTAAAAATAAATAAACTTAACTACATCAAACTAAAAAGCTTTTGCACAGCAAAAGAAACGATCAATAAAATGAAAAGGCAACCTATAGAACAGAAGAAATTATTTGCAAAACATCAATCTGATAAGGGGTTAATAATGAAAAATATAAGGAACTCTTACAACTGAGTGGCATAGAAAAACCATCCAATAAAAAATGGACAGAGGACATGAGCAGACATTTTTTCAAAGACGTAGGGAAAAGCACTTGTGAAGATTCTTAACATAACTAATCATCAAGGAAATGAAAATCAAAACCAGAATGAGATAGCACTTCACTGTTAGAATGGCTGTATAAAAAAGACAAGAGACTAAAAAATGTTGGTAAAGATGTGGAGAAAAGGGAATCCTTGTATACTACAGATGAAAATGTAAATTGTAATGTAAAATGTAAATATGGAAAATAGCATGGAGATTCCTCAAAAAATTAAAAATAAAACTACCATGTAACACAGCAATACCACTTCTGGGTATATATTCAAAGGAAATAAAATAAGGATCTTAAATATACACATTCCATGTTCATTGCCACACTATTCCCAGTAGCCAAGATATAAAAACAATATAAGCGTCTGTCTACTGGTGAATTAATGAGTTAAGAATATTCAGTTATGAATATTACTTAACCTGAGAAAGAAAGAAATCCTTCCAGTTGAGACAACATGTATGAAACTTATGTTAAGTGAAGTAAGTCAGACAGAAAAATGCAAACACTATACGATATTATTTATATGCGGAACTTTAAAATGCTGAGCTCAGAGTAGAATGGTGTTTGCCATAGGATAGGGAGTGGAGCTGGAAAATCCCATGGACTGAGGAGCCTGGTAGGCTGCAGTCCATGAGGTCGCTAAGAGTCGGACACGACTGAGCACTTCACTTTGACTTTTCACTTTCATGCATTGGAGAAGGAAATGGCAACCCACTCCAGCGTTCTTGCCTGGAGAATCCAGGGACAGGGGAGCCTGGTGGGCTGCCGTGTATGGGGTCGCACAGAGTCAGACACGACTAAAGTGACTTAGCAGTAGCAGCAGCAGGGAGTGGAAGAAATGAGATGTTGATTCCAGGGTACAAATTTCCAATCATACAGTAAGTAAGTCCTGAGAATTTAATGTACAGCATGGTAACTGTAGTTAACAATATTCTATACCATATTTGCAGAGAAGGAAATGGCAACCTACTCCATATACTTGCCTAGAAAATCCCATGGACAGAGGAGCTTCATGGGCTGCTGTCCATTGGGTTGCACAGAGTCGGACACGACTGAAGCGACTTAGCAGCAGCAGCATACCATATTTGAAAGTTGCTAAATCTTAAAATTTTCTCACCACATAGAAACATAAATACACAAAGTAATTATGTGAGATGATGGTGGTGTTAACCAACTCCATTGTGATAATCGTTTAATTATCTCTTCTACTGAAAGTTGCTCAGTCTTGTATGACTCTTTGCAACGCCAGGGATTGTAGCCTGCCACGCTCCTCTCTGGAATTCTCCAGGCAAGAATACTGGAATGGGTAGCCATTCCCTTCTCCAGGGATCTTCCCAACCCAGGGATCAAACCCAGGTCTCCTACATTGCAGGTGATTCTTTACTGTCTGAGCCACCAGGGAAGCCCAAGTAAATTGGAATGAATAGCCTCTCCCTTCTCCAGGGGATCTTCCTGACCCAGGGATCAAAACAGGGTCCCTTGCATTACAGGTGGATTCTTTAGTAGGTGAGCTACCAGGGAAGCCCCTGGTATATATTTAATGATATATGTTATATATTTATATATACATTATATATAAATGTATATGTTAGGTTATACACTATATATGTTATATATTTAATAATATATAAATGTATCAAATCATATTTCTAAAATTATATAAAGTGATATATAAATTATATTTCAATAAAACTGGAAAAATTAAAGAAAAAAATTCATGGAAAATAATTTGCACCCTAGAATTCTACAAACTCTCAATCTATATGTCATGTATGCTAGGTTGCTTCAGTCATACTCGACTCTCTGTGACCCCATGGACTATCGCCCACCAGGCTCCTCTGTCCATAGAATTCTCCAGGCAAGAATACTGGAAAGAGTAGCCATTATTTTCTCCAGGGGATCACCCTGATCCAGTGATCAAATTTGAGTCTCTTAAGTCTCCTGCAATGGGAGGAGAGTTCTTTACCACTAGGAACTACCTGGGAAGCCTGTATATGTCATATATGAGAGTAGAATTAAAAAAATATATATATTCTTTAGTCTTGCAAAAATCTTAAAAAAACATACCTTGTATATAAATTGTCTCAGGAACCTACAAGAAATTTATTCAAAATCAACAACAAAAAGAACAAGAAGGAAAATGAAAGCAAGGAAGGGAAGGGGGTAGGGAGACAGGGAGAGAAGAAAGAAAGAAAAAAGGGGGGCAATAAACCATGAAAGAAGACTACACAGTATTCAGGAAATCTAGAATATAATACATGACAAAATTAAGAGAATTCTCAAGGGATGATGAAAAGGAAGTTTTAGTCACAGAAGGCACTTAGTCTAGAATTGAACAAATAGGAAAAGGAGTACGTCAAGGCTATATATTGTCACCCTGCTTCTTTAACTTATATGCAGAGTACATCATGAGAAATGCTGGACTGGAAAAGCACAAGCTGGAATCAAGATTGCCAGGAGAAATATTAATAACCTCAGATATGCAGATGACACCACCCTTATGACAGAAAGTGAACAGGAACTAAAAAGCCTCTTGATGAAAGTGAAAGAGAAGAGTGAAAAAGTTGGCTTAAAGCTCAAGATTCAGAAAATGAAGATCATGGCAACTGGTTCCATCACTTCATGGCTAATAGATGGGGAAACAGTGGAAACAGTATCAGACTTTATTTTTTTGAGCTTCAAAATCACTGCAGATGGTGACTGCAGCCATGAAATTAAAAGACGTTTACTCCTTGGAAGTAAACTCCAACCTAGATAGCATATTGAAAAGCAGAGACATTACTTTGCCAACCAAGGTCCGTCTAGTCAAGGCTATGGTTTTTCCAGTGGTCATGTATGGATGTAAGAGTTGGACTGTGAAGAAAGCTGAATGCTGAAGAATTGATGCTTTTGAACTGTGGTGTTGGAGAAGACTCTTGAGAGTCCCTTGGACTGCAAGGAGATCTAACCAGTCCATTCTGAAGGAGATCAGTCCTGGGTGTTCTTTGGAAGGAATGATGCTAAAGCTGAAACTCCAGTACTTTGGCCACCTCATGCGAAGAGTTGACTCATTGGAAAAGACTCTGATGCTGGGAGGGATTGGGGTGCTGAGCACCGAAGAATTGATGCTTTTGAACTGTGGTGTTGGAGAAGACTCTTGAGAGTCCCTTGACCAGTCCATTCTGAAGGAGATCAACCCTGGGTGTTCTTTGGAAGGAATGATACTAAAGCTGAAACTCCAGTACTTTGGCCACCTCATGAGAAGATTTGACTCATTGGAAAAGACTCTGATGCTGGGAGGGATTGGGGGCAGGAGGAGAAGGGGATGACAGAGGATGAGATGGCTGGATGGCATCACTGACTCAATGGACTTGAGTTTGAGTGAACTCTGGGAGTTGGTGATGGACAGGGAGGCCTGGAGTGCTGTGATTCATGGGGTTGCAAAGAGTCAGACACTACTGAGCAACTGAACTGAAATGAACTGAATTGAGCTAATGGCTCAAGGGTATGTTTTTCTCTAAGTTCTGTACTAATGATTATATAACAACAATGTATCTTGCTTGAGGACATGTTTCTCCTTCTTAGATTAGATTAGATTAGATTAGAGGTCGCTCAGTCATGTCCGACTCTTTGCGACCCCATGGACTGTAGCCTACCAGGCTCCTCTGTCCATGGAATTTTCCAGGCAATAGTCCTGGGTGGATTGCCATTTCCTTCTCCAGGGGATCTTCCCAACCCAGGGATCGAACCCGGGTCACCTGCATTGTAGACAGCTGCTTTACCGTCTGAGCCACCAGGGAAGTCCTTCTTAACAGAGACTAATCCTGTTATCTTATGTGGGAGTGGTTCTGGTAAGACCTTTCTACTGTTCTTTTTTTTTTTTTTTTGCTTTTTTTCTACTGTTTGTTCTAATATTATTAATTTAAGATGTATGTTGTGGGAGTGGGTCAGGTAAAGGTGTATAAGGCCTTGATAAGACTAACTAGTTGGGGCTCTCTTCATCCGCCTACTGATGTCTATGTCAGAAGTTTTCTGTGTCCTTTCTTACTGTAATAAAACTTTTGCCACACAAAAGCTTTGAGTAATCAACCTGGTCCCTGATCCTGAAGCTAAATCTTCTTCAGAGATCACGAATCTGTCCACTGTAAGCTATCATACACACCAATTTGATGACATTAATCTACACATCCAAGAAGCTTAATAAATAACAATTTCCCCTCCCATATCTGTTAGCATTTAATTTTTATATTTAATTTCTATGTGTGCTTGCTCAAGTACTTTAAAAAGTCAAACTCCATCTATATTAATCAAAAATATTGGCTTGTAATTTTCTTTCTTTCTTTTTTTTTTTGTAGTGTTTTTATATGGTTTTTGTGTCAGGGTAATAATGGCCTTATAGAATGAATTTGGGAATGTTAGCTCCTCTTCATTTTTTTTTTTTTGAAATAGTTTGAAAGGATAGATGTTAGTTCTTCTTTTTATGTATTGTAGAATTCCCCAGTGAATCCTTCTGGTCTTGGATTGGTGCTTGCTGGGAATTTTTTTTTTTTTTTAACAAATTCAGTTTAACTTGTGATCAGTCTGTTCAAATTGTCTGTTTCTTCTTCACTCAGTCTTGTTAGCCTGTGTTTCTAGAAATTTGTCCATTTCTCCTAGGTTTTATATAATTTTTAGCATATAACTGTTCATAGCATTATCTTATGATTTTTTTTGTTTCTCTGTGGAATTTGTTGTCATATCTCCTCCTTCATTTCTTATTTCATTTAGGGCCTCACTTTTTTCTACTTGGTGAGCCTGGATAAATGTTTATAAATTTTGCTTATTTTTTTCAAAAAACCCAATTTTATGTTTCATTGATATTTTCTATTTTATGATCTATTTTATTTATTTCCTTTCTGATCTTTATTATTCCCTTCATTCTCTGACTTTGGGCTTTATGTTCTTCTTTTTCTAATTCTTTTAGGTGGTAGCTTAGATTGTTTACTTGATATTTTTCTTGTTTCTTTAGGAAGGCCTATATTGCTAAAAACTTCCCCCTTAGAACTGCTTTTGATATAGCCCATTAATGTTGGAAAGTTGTGTTTCCATTTTCACTTGTCTCGAGGTATTTTCTGATTTCCTCTTTGATTTCAACATTATCCCATTCAATTTTCAGAAGCATTTTGCTTAGGCTACACGTGCTTGTTCTTTTCCCATTTTTCTCCTTTTAGTTAATTTCTAATTTCATACTGTTGTGGTCAGAAGAAAAAGCTTGATAAAATTCCTATCTTCCTATATTTATTGAAGATTATTTTGCAACCTAGTATGTGATCTATTCTAGAGAATATTCCATGTGCATTTGAAAAGAATGTGCATTTTGCTGTTTTGGAATGTATTGTCCTACAGGCATTAATTAAGTCCAACTGGCCTATTGTGTCATTTAAGTGCAAAAGAATGCTCAAACTACCGCACAATTGCACTCATCTCACATGCTAGTAAAGTAATGCTCAAAATTCTCTAAGCCAGGCTTCAGCAATACGTGAACCGTGAACTCCCTGATGTTCAAGCTGGTTTTAGAAAAGGCAGTGGAACCAGAGATCAAATTGCCAACATCTGCTGGATCATGGAAAAAGCAAGAGAGTTCCAGAAAAACATCTATTTCTGCTTTATTGACTATGCCAAATCCTTTGACTGTGTGGATCACAAGAAACTGTGGAATATTCTGAAAGAGATGGGAATAGCAGACCACCTAATCTGCCTCTTGAGAAATCTGTATGCAGGTCAGGAAGCAACAGTTAGAACTGGACATGGAACAACAGACT
>SJYT01015448.1:38136-48931 GCA_006410635.1 Cephalophus harveyi | reverse complement strand
AAACTCCAGTACTTTGGCCACCTCATGCGAAGAGTTGACTCATTGGAAAAGACTCTGATGCTGGGAGGGATTGGGGGCAGGAGGAGAAGGGGACGACCGAGGATGAGATGGCTGGATGGCATCACTGACTCGATGGATGTGAGTCTGAGTGAACTCCGAGAGATGGTGATGAACAGGGAGGCCTGGCGTGCTGCGATTCATGGGGTCGCAAAGAGTCAGACACGACTGAGTGACTGAACTGAACTGAACTTAGTCATTAAGTCACATCTGACTCTTGTGACACCATGAACTGTAGTCTGCTAGACTTCTTTGTCCATGGGATTCTCTAGGCAAGAATATTGGAGTGGGTTCCCATCTCCTTCTCCAGGGGATCTTCCTGATGCAGGAATCAAACCCAGATCCCTGCATTGCAGGCAGATTCTTTACTGACTGAGCTATGAGAGAAGCCCCTTTTCTATGCATAATCTCTTCAAAAAAGCATATACAAATCATTTAAAAGAGATTGCCCTATCTTGGACATAAACATTTTTTTTTTTTTTTGCAAGGCAGTGATTATTATATTTGGGTTATCAGTTCAGTTCAGTTCAGTCCAGTCGCTCAGTCGTGTCCAACTCTTTGCGACCCCATGAATCACAGCACGCCAGGCCTCCCTGTTCATCACCATCTCCCGGAGTTCACTCAGACTCACGTCCATCGAGTCCGTGATGCCATCCAGCCATCTCATCCTCAGTCATCCCCTTCTCCTCCTGCCCCCAATCCCTCCCAGTGTCAGAGTCTTTTCCAATGAGTCAACTCTTCTCATGAGGTGGGCAAAGTACTGGAGTTTCAGCTTTAGCATCATTCCTTCCAAAGAAATCCCAGGGTTGATCTTCAGAATGGACTGGTTGGATCTCCTTGTAGTGCAAGGGACTCTCAAGAGTCTTCTCCAACACGACGTTCAAAAGCATCAATTCTTCGGTGCTCAGCCTTCTTCACAGGCCAACTCTCACATCCATACATGACCACAGGAAAAACCATAGCCTTGACTAGATGGACCTTAGTCGGCAAAGTAATGTCTCTGGTTTTGAATATACTATCTAGGTTGGTCATAACTTTTCTTCCAAGGAGTAAGCATCTTTTAATTTCATGGCTGCTGTCACCTTCTTCAATAACATGTCTTATTAAAGGTATAACCCTCCCAGACTTCAGTATATACTACCAAGCTACAGTAATCAAAGCAGCATATTATTGGCAGAAGAATAGATACATGAATTAATGGAACAGAACAGAAGGCCCAGAAATAAACCCACACACATTGGTCAATTAATCTATGACAAAGGAGGCAAGAATATACAGTGGATTAAAAAACTGGTTGTTCAACAAGTGGTGCTGGTAAAACTGGACAGCCACCTATAAAAGAGTGATTCAGTTTCATTGATTTGCACTAAAGTGGCTTTTGAAAAGAAAAGGGGGTGTGTATGTGTGGTCTCACTCTGTGTTATCACAGAATTTTGTTGTTGTTGTTATTTAGACACTAAGTCATGCCCAACTCCTGTGACTCCATGGACTTTAGCCATGCTTCTTTGTCCATGGGATTTTCCAGGCAAAAATGCAGTGGGTTGCCATTTCCTTCTCCAGAGGATCTTCTGAACCCGGAGACTGAATCTGTGTCTCCGCATTGGCAGGTGAATTCTTTACTACTGAGCCACCTAGGAAGCCCATTAAAGAGCTTAGAAATTCCTAAATTTGAGGGTTCTTCACCCTCTCTGTATATTACAGTATCTCGGGGGACTTTTCAAAATACCTGTGAAAGTGAAAGTGAAGTCGCTCAGTCGTGTCTGACTCTTTGCGACCCTGTAGACTGTAGCCTACCAGGCTTCTCTGTCCATGGGATTCTCCAGGCAAGAATACTGGAGTGGGTTACCATTTCCTTCTCCAGGGGATCTTCCTGACCCAAGGATCGAACCCCGGTCTCCCCCATTGGAGGCGGACACTTTAACCTCTGAGCCACTGGGGATGCCTTGGTCCTAATACCCCCATTTCAGAGTCAATTAGTTGAGAACCACTGCTTGGTTGGAGGTAGATGTCAATAGAAAGTGTTACATGTGGTTGTGACTATAGTGAGCCTTTTCAGAGATCAATGATTTTCCAACTTTCATTTGCATAGTCCCAATTTTAGGACCCTCCTACAAATTTCTTCAAAGCATCTTTCATTTCTTTATTCCGGAGGCTATAGATCATGGGGTTGAAAAAGGGGGTGAAAACTGAGTAGAACAAAGTTGTGAACTTCTGCATGCCCTCTGCTTGTCCTGACCCTGGACTCACATATGTCATCATGACAGAACTATAGAATAGAAACACAACAGCCAGATGTGAGGAGCAGGTGGAGAAGGCCTTCTTCCGGCCAGTCACTGAGGGCACCTGCATTACAACCCTCAGCACCAGGGTATAGGATCCAGTAATGTAGAAAAAGGTGGCAAAGATAAGGAGGGAGCTCATGGTACCACATATGAGGACAGTCCCCGGGACTGAGACACATGCTGAAGCCAGGGCCAACAGAGGACCCAGGTCACACAGAAAGTCATCAATCACATTTGGGCCACAAAATGGTAGCTGGGTAACGAGTATCACTGGGATCAGAAACCAGAGGAAACCGTACACCCAGCAAAAGATGACCAGGTGGCTGCAGAACTTACTAGTCATGATGGTGGGGTAGTGCAGAGGGCGGCAAATTGCCAGGAAACGGTCATAGGCCATGATGGAGAGAAATAAGCATTCCGTTGTGCCCAGTGAGAAGAAGAAGTACAACTGGAGGAGACACTGAGCAAAGGAGATAGTTTTGGTTTGGGAGAAGAAGTTGGCCAGCATATTGGGCACATCAGAGTTGACATAGCAGATCTCCAGGAAGGAGAAGTTGGCCAGCAGAAAGTACATTGGGGTGTGGAGCCGGCGGTCCCAGCGCACTGCACACACGATGGCCATATTTCCAAGGAGGGTCAGGATGTAAGTTATAAAGAATATGGAAAAGAGGAAGATCTCTATTTCCCAGCGGCAAGGGAAGCCCAAGAGGATGAACTCACTCACAACGTGGGAAATATTTCTGACCTTTGACATCACCATTTCTGTGCCTTCTGTGAGGATTGGAGCAGAAATTACATTTACAAAGAGAATTATGTCTCCTGGTTCCTCCCCAGGAGATAAGCACATTTTCCTGAGCATAAGGGAGGAGACTAGAGAAATAGTTTCTATTTTTGATTGGGCAATCCAACAATACAGTTGTTGAGTGTACTCTTCTATATATGACTATTCACTTTTAAACTATCAACAAACCATTGTCAATAAATATAGTAAATATTGGTAAAGATTCTGAAAAAAAAAAGGTTTCTTAGAATTAAAATAAAAATAGAATTTCAGATATTTCCTTTCTGCATCTCTCATTGGGTTGCCTGGTGCACTGAACTTTGGAGAACATTGGTCTAGATAGTACAGATGGGTGTCTGCATGCGTGCTAAGTTGCTTCAGTCATGTCTGACTCCTTGCAACCCCATGGGCTGCAGCCCACTAGGCTCCCCTGTCCATGGGATTCTCCAAGCAAGAACACTGGAGTGGGTCACCATTTTCTTCTCCAGATCGGTGTCTGGCTAACGTTAAATTAATATATAAACTTTGACACGGGCAATTTAATTGTAAAAAACTAGAATTGACAGATTTACTGAACAAAAGAGTAATATCAACTAAGTGCCTTAAAGGAGAGAAGGTGAGGCTTTACTCTTCATACTATGTGGCTGACACAGAGCACAGTGGTATTATAATCTCATTTGCTCTAGGAACTCATGCAGGCTTAAATTCTTTGGCTTTTTGGGGCAGTAATTTTATACTTTTGACTTTTATTGAATTTTCATTATACTAAAGTCCCTAGAGTTTTATTCATAGAACTTGAAATAAGAGTGGCCCCATTTAGTTGTTGTATCACTGAGTTTTTGAAGTGAGGGAGTTTAATTACTGAATTTCACCAAGTGTTTAGGGAGGTTAATTACTGAACTTCACCAAGTGTTTCACTGAATGAGATTTTATGACTTTCAAATATTAACTTCCATTTGTATTTTTATTCCCTGTGAATTTGATAAAATTTCTCATGATTTTCACCTATGTGTTTGGTTAGAACATGTAGAACATTAAAAATTGCCTTTTTAGAGAACTTAAAACTTTTTATAGGTTAACACATATTATTCTCAACAATTGGGGATAGATGACTAAGCTAAAAACAGATAAACAGCCCAAAAATGATGAAAATGACTTTGTATCTGAAAAACTCTCTGGCATACATTAATAAACAAAGGGCTTATTAAAACTGATGCCTTTGTTCAATTTCAGTTTTTAAAACATTTTCTTCCTTTCTTTAGTATTCTTCAGAGACACCAATAGTCATTTTGAAATCACATCTGTAAATTCTTGCTGTACCCAGGGATATAATTTGGTTAGGTCTGAAAATGTGCATTTATTTAAAATTATTAAGTGCTATTTTACTTTATTTTCTTGTCAATTCTCTTTTATACATTTTTCTTCTTGCTTTTGAAAGGAGATCAGTCCTTAGAGCTGTCCATATTCTAATTTAGATTGATTGTCCTTGCTGTTTTCTCTCCAGAGGGCAGAAGATAGCTTAGTCTTTTTCTTTCATCTCATAAACTTGCAAGCAAGGAGACCACGACTCTATCAGCTGGTATGGAAAGATGTTCTTGTTTAGGTTTTAGCCCAGTGAAAAGCTCACTAAATTTCTCAGAGAAAAACATTCTTTGTTTTTAATCACTTTATTTCACTTGTTTCTCTGTCTCTCTCTCTGTTTCTTTCTCTCTCTTCATTTCTTTTTTCTTAGAATTACTTCTAAGATGACAAGATGACTTGAGATTTTTGTTGCTGGAAAATTTAAGAACTGTCTACAATACTATCTTATATAGTTTCAGTACGTGGATAATAAAGAAAAATATTTCTTAACATATTTTTATTAAAACATTTTTAAATAATAGCATTAACTTTTTGATTGCTATCCATCATGAACCTAGTTCATTTTCTATCAACTGCCACTTTGTTACCGTAAAGTGAATATTTATATGCTAGTTATAATCTTTTCAGGTTTAGCTCCTAAATTTAGCTTTATAAGCTAATAACTAAACTAAAGAATTTAAAAAATTCAATAAAAGTTTGCTCAGTGTCTACTGCATTCTTATATACTAAGCAAGGGGTGTTTTGGAACATATATTTATATTCCTTCATGATAAAATACTATTTTCAGTAAAATTAAGAGGCACTTTAAGTCAATATAAGTTTCAGTGTAAATTGTGGTAGTTAAATCTATAACTCCACATTTCAAGATAAAGGTCACTAATTTAAATATGCTGCTAAGCTGCTAAGTCACTTCAGTCGTGTCCGACTCTGTGCGACCCCACAGACGGCAGCCCGTTGGGTTCTGCCATCCCTGGGATTCTCCAGGCAAGAACACTGGGGTGGGTTGCCATTTCCTTCTCCAATGCATGAAAGTGAAAAGTGAAAGTGAAGTCGCTCAGTCATGTCTGACTCAGCGACCCCATGGACTGCAGCCCACCAGGCTCCTCCGTTCATGGAAGTTTTCAGGCAAGAGTACTGGAGTGGGATGCCATTGCCTTCTCCGAATTTAAATATGAAATACACAATTTTGATTTTTCAAATTAACAAAAATGAATAATCATGATACCAGAGTTGATAAAGGTGCAATGAAATGGCACTTAGAAAAACTGTTGGAGGGTATATTAACTTGTACATTTTTTTTCTGGCTGGCAATTTAGAAATACTCAGAGCTTTTAAAGCATTTATACCCATTAAATAAGAGTTAGAGGTGTAGAAAAAAATTCATATAGTGCATAAGAATTTTTAGGAATCATGTTAAAATACAGATTCTGACTCAGAAGGAGTGGATGAGGTTTGGGATTCTAAATTTTTAATAAGTAATAAGATAATGCTAATTCTTTGAGTAGTAAACATTTATAAACTCCTCCATACTTTATAGAGTTCTTTGTGTAGCAAGAGTTTATGTCAAGAGTTTATGTAGTTCTTTATATATACTTCTTTAGAAAAAGTAAATAATATTGAAGAATATAAAAATTCCTGGAAAAAATGAAATTAATAGTGGTAAGTTTTTCAAGATTAGTGATAGGTTACGTACTTTTCTTCTTTATACATGTCTATGTTTCTTAAAATTTCTATAAATAACATATATTACTTTTATAAACTGAAAAGATAAACATTAAAAAATATTATTCTTGCAGGCATGTTTCTGGATCTTCCACTTTCCCTAACCAATTTTTGTGCCCTTTGCTATTTCTGGAATGTTACAAGTTGCTAGGAAGCCCATTATTTTGTCATATGTTACTTACCATGCAGGATATCATTTCTCACTCACTTGCTATTTGGGTTTAAAGTCAATGAAGTAAGTCTCTATGCCAGGGTTGAGGAGAATGGGAAGATTCCCAGTGGGGCATCCTAAAGGCTGTATTTTACTTGTAAGTGGCCAGTGCCATTTCATAAACCTAGGACACGGATTAGAAGTTAAGTTTAAAAAAATCAAATGTAACATCATGAGAAATGATAGCCATTAGCTTCTGGAGAGAATTCCTGTTATTAGTCTTTTCCCATTGGAAGGAAGCATACCTTATTTTCAATCAATTAATACTTTTCTTCCTTGAGAAAGAAAAAAAAAAACAGGAAAATGATATCATTTTCCATTTTGGGTTTTAATTTTATTCAGTAAATTTTAAGAATATTGTAGTTTAGAATAAAAGTAAAAAAAATCATGATGATATTAGGATTAAATAAAGGCAATATACTTACTTTTCTTTCTTTCGCCTTTACAGTGAAAAGGCGAAATTTGAATGCAATGGTTTCTCTTTCAACTAGACAGGTAGAAAGATACTTTCTCGAGCTCACATTTCCACTGTCAAAATATAACACATATTTTTCTTTGTCCCGTGTTCATGAATATGCCCTTTGTTGAAGGAGTTGATTCAGGCACTTGCTGGAATAGGAAACAGTGTCTGCAGATAAGCCTTTCCTCTGCTCTTCATTTCCCTTGGATCTCAGATGTATTTCCCTTGCTCCCCATCCAGTTGTAGTAAGAATGAAAGCTTGAATTCTCCACTTGTCCCCCGTGAAACTGTTGGGCCAAATCCAGTTTCCCTAAAGGGACTCTTTGCTGCTATTCCGTCAGCTGGATGGTCATTACCCCAGGGATTCATCTTTTGTTAAGGTTATTTCAAACATCTGATACTCCTTTTCTCATAATGGACCAATGATTCCACTCTATCTGTTGATGCTATGCATTTGCCATATAATTTTGAGCTTTTTTCTCTGATTAAAGGGACAGTTATTTTTTAAACTTATGTTTTAATTCATTACATGGGTTCAAAAGCCTATCCATGCCTGTAACTACCCTTGTACTTTGGCATACAAATATAGCAGTTAATATTGACTGAAAACTTGTTACATGTCATGCAGTAAGATGAGTAAATTTATGAGTAATTTCATTTAATCCCCTCCCAATCTGATATGTTAGATGTACTTTTATTTTTACTTATGGGGAAGCTATTGAAACTTACGTTAATTAAATAATTTGTAACATTTAATAAATGGGAATGACAATACCTGAATTCAGTTCTCTCTGAGAGTGAAGCCTGAGATCTTAAATAGTAAACTATTTATCTTCCATCTTTACCCATCAAAGATGGAAAACAATTGCTATTGATATCTTATGCTAGATACTGTGACAAATTCTTACATTTAACTCATTTTATTTAATCCTTACAACACTTTGTGTGCTGGGTATCACTGTTGCAATTTTTAAAAATTCTGATTATCAAGGTAACTTGTGTTTAAACAAAAATTTGGAAGAGTCAGAAAAATTAAGGGAGCTTAAAAAATTACTCACAATTTTTTCAAGCATACATAATTGAAGTAAAAACTTGACATATTCCCTCTGGTCTTTTTTGTTTTAAAAATTTATACATATGAGGTCATACAGCATTTACAACTTAGTATTCTGCTTACATTTATAGCCTGCATTTTTTCATGTAACTAAAACTCTCTTAAATACTATTAAAGCTGCATAATAGTGAGTGTTTTAATATCATTTCCCTAGGGTTTTTAGGCTATTTAAAATTTTCTGATCTTAAAATAATGCAATAAAAATCACTAGGCTTAAATTTTTTTTTAATTTTATAACATTTCCCTAGAGTAGACTACTTGAAAGAAAATTACAATGTCAAAAATATTATATATACATATATCCTTCAGATATAGTCTCAGAAGTAGACTTGCTAGATTAGATGGTAGTTCTATTTTTAACTTTTTGAGTAACCTCCATACTGTTTTCCATAATGACTATAGGAATTTATAATCTTACCAAGAGCGGACAAAGGTCCCTTTTTCTACATCCTTGATAAGCAATTGTTATCTCTTGTCTTTTTTGATGCTAGCCATTCTAACAGGTGTGAGGTGATATCTCATTGTGGTTTTGATTTATATTTCTCTATGATTAGTGATTTTGAGTAACTTTTCATGTACTTGTTGGCCATTCATAAATCTTTGGGAAAATGCCTATTCAGGTTCTTTGTCCAGTTTTTAATTGGATTATTTGTTTTTTCCTCTTGAGTTCATGAGTTCTTTATACATTTTGGATATTAACCCCTTATGGAGACCCCAGTTCAATTCCTGGGTCAGCAAGATCCACTGGAGAAGGGATAGGCTATCCACTCCAGTATTCTTGGGCTTCCCTTGTGGCTCAGCTGGTAAAGAATCCACCTGCATTGCAGAAGACCTGGGTTGAGAAGATCCCCTGGAGAAGGGAAAGGCTACCCACTCCAGTATTCTGGCCTGGAGAATTCCATGGACTGTATAGTCCATGGGGTCGCAAAGAGTTGGACACGACTGAGTGCCTTTCACTCACCTCACTCACTATCAGATATATGGTTTGCACATATTTTTTCCCATTCCATAGGTTGTCCTTTCATTTTGTTGATTGCTTCTTTTGTTGTGCAGAAACTTTGAAGTTTGCTATAATACCTCATGTTTATCTGTGATTTTTGTTGCTTATACTTTAAGTGTCATAGCTGAAAAGTCATTGCTAAGATCCATGTCAAGAAGCTTTTGTTTTCTTCTGGGGTTTTATGGTTTTAGGACTTATGTTTAAATCTTCAATCCATTTTTAGTTAATCTTTGTGATTAGTGTAGGATAGGGGTCTAGTTTCATTCTTTTATATGTGACTATCCAATTTTCTCAAGATTTTTATTGAAGAGATTGCCTTTTTTCCACTGAGCATTCTTGATTCCCTTGTCAAATATTAGTTAATTGTATATGTATGGATTTATTTCTGGACTCTCCATGCTGTTCTGTTGGCCTATGTGTTTGTTTTTAATGCCAATATTATACTATTTTGATTACCATAGCTTTGCAGTATAGTTTCAAATCAGGAAGTTTGATGCCTCCAGCTGTGTTCTTCCTTCTTAAGATTGCCTTGGTGTCTTTTGCGATTCCATACATGTTTTAAGATTGATTTTTCTATTTCTGTGAAAAGTACCATTGGAATTTTGAGAGATTTCATTGAGTCTGCAAATTGGCCTCCCAAGTGGCTCAGTGGTAAAGAATCTACCTGCCAAATCAGAAGAAGCAGAAGATGCAGGTTTGATCTCTGTGTCAGGAAGATCCCCTGGAGAAGGAAATGGCAACCCATTCCAGTATTCTTGTCTGGATGATTCTATGGACAGAGGAGCCTATGGTCCATGGGGTTGCAAAGAGTCAGACATGACTGAGCACACATGCCTTGGTTGAATAGATTGCTTTGGTGAGTATGAATATTTTAACAATATTACTTCTCCTGATCCATGAACATGGACCCATGGAATATTTTTCCATTTACTTATGCCTTTTCTTCAATTTCTTTCATCATTATCTTGTATTGATACATCAGTCTTTATTATGAAGCCAAAAATAATTGAACAGCTGTGGTACCATGATATTTTTTTTTACCCTAAAAATACACAACCAGATGCCAGTCACCAAAAGATCGGAAAAAGGAAGAAAGAAGAAGGGGTGCTGGTTATGAAATATGTGACCCCTTTCCATTGTTCATGTATTTATAATTTATCTATTGTGATAACAGTTAAAAAACAAGTTACTGTTGGGAGCTGTGTTAGGTATTACTGACAAAATGGAGGTATGGCCCCAAACCCCTCTCCTCATTCCGCAGGCACGGTCCCAGGATGAAGGAGTTAGCTCTTGTGATTCTGACTTGTTCTTTCCTTTCTTCGACTGAGTTGGCTGGAAAGAATGTTAAGGTGCTTGAGAGGAGCATGAGAAAGCACAAAGCCTTCTGCAGTTGTGCCCAGAAAATAATCTATAAAAGAACCATTGACATTTGTTCAAGGACCTTTACAAAGAATGTCCCAAGATGGGCACGTAGGCTGCAGCTTGAGGCCGTGGGAAGGATTGTTGTCTGAGACCTGTTTGTGAAGGAAATATTTATGGCATAAGAAGTTTGCTGAACTTAAGGTTTCAGTTCAGTCGCTCAGTCGTGTCTGACTCTTTGCGACCCCATGAATCGCAGCACGCCAGGCCTCCCTGTTCATCACCATCTCTCGGAGTTCACTCAGACTCACATCCATCGAGTCAGTGATGCCATCCAGCCATCTCATCCTCGGTCGTCCCCTTCTCCTCCTGCCCCCAATCCCTCCCAGCATCAGAGTCTTTTCCAATGAGTCAACTCTTCGCATGAGGTGGCCAAAGTACTGGAGT
>SJYT01015448.1:3902-18476 GCA_006410635.1 Cephalophus harveyi | reverse complement strand
CTAAGGCTGGCAGCATTTGCTGGATTACAGTTTTGGGAGGCCTGGCGTGCTGCAGTCCATGGAGTCACAAAGAGTCAGACACGACTGAGTGACTGAACTGCACTGATTCACATTTTGAGGCCAGAACTGCTGATGGCTGTGACATTTCTTGTTTATTAACATGGCAGGAGATATTTTCATTTCACATAGTCAACCATGGATTGTTTTCTTTATATATTTATCAAAATATAAATATTTGACTTAGTCACATTTTTGTTCTCCAAACAAAGTTCTTTTGTAATGGGTTGCTTGAAAGATGTTTACTTACTACTCATTTAAATCCCAAACAGATATTTCTGCTCCACAGGAGACTGTTCTTCATGTGATGATCTGAAACTTAGGTTTTTCCAACTTGGGATTTGTCATCTTCAGAACCCAGCTTCTTGGGTCAATATGCTCAATCACATCAGAGAGCATCAAGGACTGTGTATGGGTAAGGCCTGAAGTATTGCACATGAGCTTTAAATATATCACAACAAGTAGAACTCAGTCATATGAGCACACCTAGGCTGCAAGGAAGGCTTAGAAAAAAACTTGAGTTGAAGAAGAGGAAATGGATTTGTTGCAGTCATACAGTTAATGTCTCAACTTCTTGGTTGACCAATACCTATCTTGCTTGATCTATATGTGGAAATAAGGAGTTTTGTAAGGAATAGAGACAGCTCTGTGGAATAGGCTTGTGTGTGTGTGTGTGTAATTTCCTCAGTTCTGTCTCATTACAACAAAAATTTGAAGTGACAGACCAGCATTACAGCCCTTGGACAGACCGTGTCACAGCTCTTGGACAGATCAGTGTTACAGCTCAGTTTTATTTAGAAAATTAAGGAAAATACATCCTCGAGGCGTAAGGGTATGCCAAC
The DNA here is from genome assembly GCA_006410635.1 of Cephalophus harveyi. Taxonomy (NCBI): domain Eukaryota; kingdom Metazoa; phylum Chordata; class Mammalia; order Artiodactyla; family Bovidae; genus Cephalophus; species Cephalophus harveyi. The sequence continues at coordinate 17,577 of SJYT01015448.1, read as the reverse complement.
CCAAAAGACACAAAGGGAAGAGAGAGAGACCCCCAGTCCTTTGGCTCCTCTTTCTATGTTTTTCTCCTCCCCCTGGGCCTGTCCTATGTAAATTGGGCTACCCAGGAGTGCGGCTTGTTTTACCTGAGGTCCTCACTCCGGTCCTTGGACCTTCCTTTGTTTGGGGGCCTTTCCCTTCTTTGTCTTTTAGCCACCGCCCTTCTGGACTCCTTTTCCCAATTTCAACTACCTAACAAGCTCATTTCGGATTTAGTGGATGAGATCTTTAAATTGCATTTGGACCACAGGAATGGGAAATTCTAGGTCTAACAAAGCTTGAAGGTAATGGTACATATCATGTCAAAAAACTTTGTTAGCTAAGAAGTACTTTATAAAGTTAGGAGACACAACTCTTGAAGGACCAATAATGTGCGAGCCTAGAATATTTGGGTGTATATGTCTGCATGTATGTGTGTTTGCATGTGAGTCTGTATATAAGTGTATGCACATGCATGTGGTTTTTATCTCCAATCTGATCATCACTGAAGATGAAACATCCTTGAGTCTGTATGATGCATATTAATTGCTTCCATTTCTCCTGGGGTTGAGATCTCCAGAGACAGGCTTCAGAGTCTGGAAGGAATAAATAATGAGAAATGGAGAGATTTGTAGTATATTCTATTCCCTGAGTAAAACCTGAAAGGAATCTTTGTGAAGAAAGGTACCTAAAGGTGTTTTACAAAGGAGTTGACACCTTAGACCCCCGGGAAGCATTAGGATAAATGTATATGGGCATATGGAATAGTCACTTATTTCCCATGTCTTGATGTCCATTTCATTTTATATATTATTATGAAAAAGGAGCATAAATTTTCATGATTGCTTTCATTTACAAATACTGTTCCTAATACAAAAATCTTAAAAGACATGGAATTAACAAAAAAATTTTTTGTCAGGATGTCATTTTGTTTTTTACAAGTTGTCTTCAAAATAACTATATTTTTAGCAGACAGGAAAATGGAACCTTTTTTCTTGACAACTTGGGCAATAATTTAGATGAATCTCTTGTTTTCTGTTCTCTTTCACACTAATGACAACATAGCAAGTCAACACCCATTTTGTGTGGCTTGTGAGGGAAGAATACTTTATAAGGAGAAGCTAATTTATTTAATGAAATATGCAGATTCAAAAGAGTCAAAAGAAAATGGGACTGGGGAAAATGGGACTTGATTAAGTAGGATTCTTTACAGTCTGAGCCACCAGGGAAGCCTTCTGAGACATACCCAAAGGCAAAAACAGGAGTGACTGTTCAGTGTGTTGATCTATGGGAACTGAAGGGCCCTTTAATTCAGTTCAGTTCAGTCACTCATTCATGTCCGACTCTTTGCAACCCCATGAATTGCAGCATGCCAGGCCTCCTGGTCCATCACCAATTCCTGGAGTTCACTTAAACTCACGTCCATCGAGTCGGTGATGCCATCCAGCCATCTCATCCTCTGTCGTCCCCTTCTTCTCCAGCCCCCAATCCCTCCCAGCATCAGAGTCTTTTTCAATGAGTCAACTCTTCACATGAGGTGGCCAAAGTATTGGAGTTTCAGCTTCAGCATCATTCCTTCCAAAGAACACCCAGGACTGATTTCCTTTAGAATGGACTGGTTGGATCTCCTTGCAGTCCAAGGGACTAGTCCAGCAGATGCTGGCAATTTGATCTCTGGTTCCTCTGCCTTTTCTAAAACCAGCTTAAACATCAGGAACTTCATGGTTCACGTATTGCTGAAGCCTGGCTTGGAGAACTTAGAGCATTACTTTACTAGCATGTGAGATGAGTGCAATTGTGCAGTAGTTTGAGCATTCTTTGGACTTGCCTTTCTTTGGGATTGGAATGAAAACTGACCTTTTCCAGTCCTATGGCCACTGCTGAGTTTTCCAAATTTGCTGGCCTATTGAGTGCAGCACTTAGAATGTGTGTATTGTGCTGAGGGTGGCTGTTTGCTCTGAGGCATCCCAGGTGAGAGGACAATTGGAAGATAGCTAAAGAATATTACTGTGGAAAATGAAAAGTAAGATCTCTCTTTTCTGTCTTCCTCCTGTGCTCCTTGAGCAATATTTAATTACCTCTGCTTATGTTAAAGACCAGGAGATTAGGTTTCTACCACTGCCCATCTCTTGAAACCAACACTGGTATCTTGTTGCACATTTATTACCCAAGGTCAGGTTCTTCACACTTTCTCCTTGGGTTATCAAAACAGCTTTCTAATAATTTCTTGTTAATTTCATCAGCCTATAATTGTCTGGTGAATTGTCTTGCAAATGCAGCTTCCATAAACTCTTGATCATTTTACTGTTCAACTAGACCAGCTCCAGATTTCCACCGACTAGCAAATTAAGTCTGAACGAGTCAGACTGGCAGTGAGTCCTCTGCTATGAGGCCCTATCTTTGTACCTAATATCTGACTATACCTTTACAGATATTCTAACTTCCACTCTTTTGGATTGTTCTGTAGACATAATTTCTTGTACTGAAATCTTTTCATATTATATGCTATTGGTATTCTGCCTCCATCATTGCTCTTGGAAATGTGTGTTTTGCCAAGGTCCATCACCCTCTCAAAAGCCTTTCCTTTTTTTTTTCAACTGAATATAATCATCATGTCTCACATGATGCAGAAACCAGTACTTGAGAAACCAAGCGCCACACTCAGAGAGTTGGAGAACTCATGTTTATTATGCCGGTCAGCCCAGAGGAGTTAACACTTCAGGTTCTGAGCCCCAAATAGGTTACAGAATTTTTATACATGGGCAGGCCTGATTAAGTTGATTTGCAGGCTTGTGGGGGCTGGGCGATTGCAAAGAACAAGACAAGGGTGATTGAGATAAGCTCCAGTTCCTAGTATTGTGAGTTCCCACTTTCTGAGATCGAAGTGATCCAGACTTTGCAAGGAGCAAGCTGAGTTACAGAGGCAGAAGAAGCAGGAAGTCATATAAAATTTTAACTTTTCCTCTTCTTTCCCCTCTCTTGGTGCTTCTATCACTCATTGAAGAAAGCATCATCTCATGTTTTGGTAGGACATTCAGAGCTCCCCGTCATTTAGGGGGCTATATTGAGCTATTACCATTTGTAACTTTATGGATTAATTCGAGAGGTTATGAACTGGGTAATAGCATTGAGAATACAAGGCCAAACAAGAGCACCACAAACAGTATGAAGAGAGGACCTGTTAAAACGAGAAGCCACGATGCCCAGCTCCAGATATTGTTCCAATCACCCCAGGAATTAGCTAGTTTCTCTCTCCTCTATATGATTTGTTCCCTTAGCTCTTGGGCCATGTCCCTGACTATTTCTGATTGGTGTACATAAAAGCAGCATTCTTCATTCAAAAAGAGGATGAGTCCTCCCTTTTCAACTGTCAGTAGGTCTAGCCCTCTCCTATTCTGAAAAACCACCTCAGCCAGGGAGTCTAGTTGGTCCTGTAATGAAGAGCACAGCAATAATACCAATTAGGGATAGAGGCTAGGGTTGACAATGAAAATCCATTGATATTTTGATAGCTGGATCCTCAAGCTTCTTCCGTGTGCTGACCAGCCAGCTGCCGGAGTGTGGCTGGAGCAAGGCTGAAGAATCCTCAAGCTTCTACCTTGCATTGACTCATCAGCTTCCAGAGTGACCAGAGCAGGGCTCAACGTCCTTCGTGGGTGAGGGCCATTGTCTTTGGAACTGGACTTTGAGAGGTTTCTGGGGTCCTGAACTGCTTTCCAGGTGTCCTCATCACAGGAAGTAGCTGCCTTCTTGACTCTGGTGTGGTGGATCCAAGGGATGCTTTAACCGCAGTAGGGGTTACAAGGACAACTGTGTGAGGGCCTGTCCAAGCTGGCTGAAGTGGTTTTTTTTTTCCCCCTAATCTTTCTCATACCTCATCTCCTGGCTGATAGGATGAACCCAATTGTCCAAAGGAATGGGTGTCCTTTCTAAGGTTTCTCGGGTGATATGGCAGAAGACTTTTCCAGGGCATGGAGGTGTCAGGACATCTCAGTTCAGGTTGCTGGTCGTCTCCCTTGAGCTTTTTATCACTGCAGGTGGTCTCCCATATAAAATCTCAAAGTGAGAAAGGCATGAGGACCTTGGGGTGCATTTATGGAGGGAGATGAGAGTCCACAGAATGATAAGGCAGCTTGTTCTAGCATTGTCTGGGTGTTGGCTGGGGGATATTCTTTTTGTACTACTACCTGGAGAAACAAACTTAACAAGAAGTTAAAGATATATGGCCCAAAGATTAATAGATGAAGGAAAGCTGCTGAGGGGCTAGCCAGGAGAACCAGGTCTACACATTGATTCATGAAATTAGTGTTTCTCTAGTCAAGGCTATGGTTTTTCCAGTGGTCTTGTATGGATGTGAAAGTTGGACTGTGAAGAAAGCTGAGCGCTGAAGAAATGATGCTTTTGATCTGTGGTGTTGGAGAAGACTCTTGAGTGTCCCTTGGACTGCAAGGAGATTCCAACCAGTCCATTCTGAAGGAGATCAGTCTTGGGTGTTCTTTGGAAGGACTGATGCCAAAGCTGAAACTCCAATACTTTGGCCACCTCATGAGAAGAGTTGACTCATTGGAAAGGACTCTGATGCGGGGAGGGATTAGGGGCAGGAGAATGGGACAACAGAGGATGAGATGGCTGGATGGCATCACTGACTTGATGGACATGAGTTTGGGTGAACTCCAGGAGTTGGTGATGGACAGGGAGGCCTGGCGTGCTGCAGTTCATAGGGTCACAAAGAGTTGGACACGACTGAGCAACTGAACTGAACTGAACTAGGTATGAGAAGATGCAAGAATTTGTACTCATAAAAATCTTTACCTGAAAACATCTGACAATCTGAAGGCCTGTTTTTTTTTTCCCCCTCAGAGAACAGAGTGCCTTATTTTTTCATCTCCACCCTGAACTCCTCTCAAGGTGGTGTTGAAGGTCAGTATCTTGTAGTGGTCATGATTTAATCTTTGTAGAGGCAACTGGCAAGGGCCAACTTTCAGTCAGAAGGACCCCTTTATAGCCACATTTTTGACCATGTTTTGGGGGTATTTCATGGTCATTGTGTCCTGCAGTGCTAAGGCTCATTCCCAGGTCGAACAAAGATTCCATTGACAGGCCACTCAATGTATTGTCACTAGACCAGGCCTTGTAAGTAGCAAAAGTCTCTGGACCATACCTCTCTTACCAGCCTCTTGGTCCAGGAAAATATTTCCTCTTGTTGTTTCTTCTCATATCTAGAGTTACATTGTTACAATTATTGATCTCATATGGAACTGCATATCATCATTTTATCACAGGCTCAGTCACACATTTGGTAACGTAAGAAATAATCTTCTGAAGCAAGCTACATAGAAAGTAATATAGCTAGCAGTTATTAGTTAGGTTGCAAGCAAGAATTTAAGTCAAGAACTTTCTTTGGGTATAGCCTGATATACTCCAGGTCATCACACTCAGTTAAATGATTATAGCCAAGTGTTAATCTCCTGGTTGTACGTCATGGAGCATCTGACCTTTATCTAAAGATTGGTTACTGAGATAAGCTTTAGAAACAATCTTCAGTTCAGTTCAGTTCAGTTCAGTCGCTCAGTCGTGTCCGACTCTTTGCGACCCCATGAATCGCAGCACGCCAGGCCTCCCTGTTCATCACCATCTCTCGGAGTTCACTCAGACTCACATCCATCGAGTCCGTGATGCCATCCAGCCATCTCATCCTCGGTCGTCCCCTTCTCCTCCTGCCCCCAATCCCTCCCAGCATCAGAGTCTTTTCCAATGAGTCAACTCTTCGCATGAGGTGGCCAAAGTACTGGAGTTCTGTTTCTGGGTTATTCTGTTCTACTGATCTGTCTAGTCATACATCTGATGTAGGTTTATACTATCTTTAAAAATAATCTAGTTTTATATTACCTTTTCAAAAATTCCTTAACTTTTACCTTCCAGATGAACTATAATTATAGAATCTATTATACCTCTTAAAATGGAAATTTTAATAGTAGTACTATTCACTATGCAAAGGTTAAGTATCTCCAGTCATTAGTTCTCTTCCTGGGGGGGGTGTGTGTGTATGTATGCACATTGTGTATGTGTGTGTGTGTGTATAAAATATATAATATATAGATAAATAAAATCACAATCTTGGTCACCTCATTTATAAAAGACTTTCTTGCTTCATGCATCACTGCACTGGCAAAAACTTCCTGGACACAATTAAATAAAAATTGGGATAATGGGAATTCTAGATTTTTATCGATGTATCTAATGCTTCATTAGGTTGTAACAACTATTTATAGCTTGCTGCAGGTAAAACATTTCTGTCCTGATCTCTTTGTAAAGACTGTCGTCCTTACTAAATTTTACTGCCTCATCCTGTGTTTTCTATAGCATCCTGTGCACAGCTTCATCACAACACTTCCTATGCCTGTTTTCTGAGCTGTACATTCTTTAACGATAGGTACCACAATTTAGTCTCTGATTTGTAGAGGATGGGAGGAGAGTGGGAGGGAAGAAGGGAAGGAGGGAGGGAGGAAGGAGGCAGGCCCAGTGCCTAGCCACTCACCGCACAACCTGAAGGACTGCATTCACTCATCTGCCATGTAAAATGCATCCTTGGAGCACAGAAATAAGACGTTCACTTGTGCGCCTTAGAATTCTGCCATGTGGTACTTCTAGTGAACAGCACACATTTGCTACTCAATGCCAGGTACCAGTGATGAACTCTGACTGTCAAAGAACCCAGGAGGAAATTAAAGCCTTGAATGATAGACTGCATTCCTAAAAATGAAAAGCACATGCTAGAACTGTGATACCAATTACACAGAGATTAAATTAGGCTCCTGGATGAAGTTTATTTTCCAATTGACAACTTATATAAGGTAAAACAGTCTCCAAACTAGACAAGAAACACTTATTTATGTGGTTGAAAGAGTGAATTAAATTACAGAGTTTAAACATTTGAGAACAGTCTGGGGGGAAAAAAACCTATGTAGTGCTCAAACTGTACTTTTAAAAATACTATTTTATTTATCCTCATGTATGAAAAAAGGGATATACTACCATGCATACATACATACCAATAATGGAAACAGAATTCAATAATGAATCACACCTAAATTTTACAAAGAATAAACAAACATTAAAAAAACACTGATTGGTTACAGAAAGCAGAGTGGAAGAAAAAACCATTAGCTATCATCTTCATTTCCATTAAAGAGCAGCACCCTCTAAGAAGAAACAAATTCGTTAGTAAGACTCACCTACAGTGCACAACAATATATACAAATGAAAGTTAGTGATTGTACTCGTTTCATTCACTTTTCCTAAGCCACTTTATCTTCCTCACACTCAATGCAAAGAAAATAATATGAAGAAAAATATGTCCTCATTATTCACAATAAAAAGAGTCTGCCTCATTCTGCAGGCCTGGCATATGGTATAAAAGAGAGCACTTCATGGCTCAAGGGGATCAAAGTATCATTTTGATTCTGAGCCACCAAAGAGGATCTCATGCATATCTGGTGACTGGACTAACTCCACAGGAGCTGTGATAGACAGAACCATTTCTGTGGTATCCCCAGATCTCACTAAATAAGAAACAGCCCTACACAAAAAAAGATACCATCAACTTGTCCATAAATTCTATCTGTAAGGCTCTTTTTCTAGAGTAAAGTGGGAAAAGGGGGTCCTTGAGTACATGGATACAAGTGTCACTGTGGCCTAAAGATTGCTGGATTGATATTGTGTCTGATATGATGAAGAAAATTCCAGATTAAGAAACTTCCACAACTTGTTCTACCAGGCTCCTCCGTCCATGGGATAATCCAGTCAAGAGTACTGGAGTGGGGTGCCATGATACTAAAATACATAACCTTTAAAATAAAAAGTAACACATATGTATCATTGGTAGTGCATGACTTATACCCTGGGAAACTCTGCTCTATGGAAAGCAGTGCGTGTGCTCAATTGCTCAATACTGGAGTGAGTTGCCATGTCCTACTCCAGGGAATCTTCCCGACTCAGGAACTGAAACAGTGTCTCTTGTGTCTCCTGCATTGGCAGGCAGATTCTTTACTATTGTGAAGAAGTTACTGATTTATTCTAAAGAAAAGAGAGCTGGTGATCAAGAGATCTGTAGCAACTAATTTCTCTCCCATAAATAACCTCATTTATTTTACATATTTATATATTTCAAGCCAAAAGATGGGATTAGTAGCAATAATAAATGTAAATAACTATCATTTGACTTTCAAGGAAAATCCTGTATCTGTCACAACAACAAGTGTGTCATTTGAGAAATCACAGTTGTTAAATAAGCTAAGGGCACCATCTACTGGAGGTATTAATAACAGTGACCTGACTTACCCTTTTCAGGATAACATATATTTTACTATTTAATCTTTTAATCTAATTGTTCATATTAATTAATTCCTGAAGTAAAATGTGAAAAAAAAATCACTACAGTTTAACAACCAATTTGAAGGTGAAGATGTTAAAATTCCATCACTTTGGAAACCAAAATTTAGAATTATAAAAACAAACTATTCTACAAAGAAGAGAGAATAATAGTTGAAATCATCAGCAAACCATTTGATAATTATGAACTTACCTGGTAGGTGTTATAGTAACAGATGATACTTTTATTTTTTGAAAGTCCGAGTTTGCTCCCTTGGTCTGTTGCAAGGGCAAAAGTTGATAAGAAACCAGGTCTCAAAGCATGCTCTGGAGCATTATCATTGGCCACTTTGATGACAGGCACTCCATCTCTATCTGACACAACAATAGCATGGAGCCCCTCAACAATCGGTAATTTTTTATACAGGAATCGTTTTAGATCATCCGCCATGATGAACCCCTTTCTCCCGCAGGATCAATCTCCACGCCTGGGTTTTTGGGTTGCCTGCTTCTCTGAACTGCCACTTCAGGGACAACTTCTGGGACAGGTTCCCAAATATGTTTATTTACTTTACCAAAATAACCAAAAGATTTTGAAAGCAAATATAAATCACTTAAAGGCAAAGAAATTCATAATCTGTTATCAAAAGCTGCATTCTAAGAAAATTTTGTTCTCTAAACAGAGAGAAGACCAAATTCCAGTCTGGTACCAGCTTACTGTTAGTAACAAAATTTGTTTATCTGCTTAATCTTAGAAAGTCTTTTCCATAAATTTTGAAGAACTAGCAGTATTCTTCTAAAAGCATGTGAGCAAAGCCATAGAAGGAATGTTTAAAATCTGATTCTGTTGCAATTGACAAATAAACCTGGTCATAACACTTTCATATGATAACTAGAATTATAATTGACTATATTTTATCAGGGCATATCATACCTATATGAATTTCACATAATTTTAGGATATCTATATTAGTAACATCAACCATACTGTATAACCTAAAAAGATTTATCACCCCTTCAACAGTACTTCTCATGTAATTTAACATGTTCAGTGAACCCAGGTAGCTTAATAGCTCTTTGGGATGTCTCAGAGGGCCTCTGAATTATCCCAAAGTTAGCTAGAAGTAAAGTTATTTAGGAAGTTTTGTTGATAAATATCAAAAGAATTTATAACACTCAGTCAGGTAGGATCCTTTAAGTCACTGTTTAATAATATTTACTTAGCCAAAGGTAACAAAAGATTTCAAAGGTAAATATAGAACAGATCAATTAAGAGTAAAGAAACTTAAATCTATTATTAAAAGTAGTTTAACATCTGAAGAAAGTATGTCCTCTTAACAGAGAGAAAGGCTGAATTCAAGTTTTGCACCACCTTACTTTAAACTCATTTAGGTAAACTTAATTAAATTTATTTTAAACTTAGTCCTAACCATGCACAAAACTTCTTTTCAGGGTCCACTTTCCACAAACTTTTTAATCACTTTCTGTAACAGCCACCTGTTAAGTCAGGCATACTTTCTCTTCCCTTTACAAAATATAATTTTATTTTTTATACCTTTTTATTAAAAACATATATCCTACTTTCCATATTATATTAGCAAACAAACATTAATACTAGATATTTATTTTAAACTTAGTCCTAACCATGCACAAAACTTCTTTTCAGGGTCCACTTTCCACAAACTTTTTAATCACTTTCTGTAACAGCCACCTGTTAAGTCAGGCATACTTTCTCTTCCCTTTACAAAATATAATTTTATTTTTTATACCTTTTTATTAAAAACATATATCCTACTTTCCATATTATATTAGCAAACAAACATTAATACTAGATATTTAATATTGAATATTTCCAACTTCATATGAATCTGAAATTTATTTGCTTGATTTGTAAGAGCTTACTTTTCTTTGGGCCAATTAAATTAGAACTCATTTAGAACTTCAACAATACTATCAGAAAAAAATACACTGAGATATACATAAATTCAGGCAGATGGACAGACAGAGATCTTATAGCTTTTTGTTTGAGATTAAAATATCTCTTTGATCCTTTTTTTTTATTTCTTTGTTTGAAGTTATAATTTACTCAAGGCTGAGATCTCAGGCAAAGTTCGCTGTGTATTTCAAGGACATGGAAAGTATAAACTTCAAGCTTTTTCCTAGGCAGGCCTTTTAACAAGCTAGTTGTTTTTAATTGCATATGCAAAAAGAATCAGTTTTGCAGTTTCCAAAAAGAAAAATTTCTCTCACTCTGTTCAATCAGTAATCACACACAATCATTCAGAGGTTATCACAATGCCTCCCTTCTCCTGAGTCCCCAGGTTTCCTTAACTGTTGCTCCCTTCCTGGGAGCTCCAAGGAGGTTGTGTCACAATGCCTCCCTTCTCCAGAGTCCCCAGTTCTCCCTATCTGATACTCCCTTCCTGGGAGCCCCAAGGAGGTGATCAGTCTCCTCTTTTGCCGGTTGGGGTAGGACCTGACTAGGGACTGGCCCCAGGGCCTTGTCTGATCCTGTGGCCATTCCTGCTGAGTTGGTCCATCCCTCCAATGAGTCCAGTCAGGGTGTGGCCGTCCGGAGAGTCGGAACACCTGTCTGAAAGAGGACCTGGAATACTGTCAGGTGGCGTGTCTCCTTGTTCGTCTCGAGGTTCCTTTGTTCCATCCCGGCCAAACCACCAGTCCTGTGGCTCAAGGGGTCATTGTGGTTGGAATCTTGCTGAGGCCTCTGGAAATGATGCAGAAACCAGTACTCAAGAAACCAAGCACCACACTCGGAGAGGTGGAGAAGTCAGGTTATGCTGATGGGCCCAGAGGAGTTAACACTCTAAGCTCTAAGCCCCAAACAAAGGGGTTACAGAGCTTTTATACGTGGACAGACATGATTAAGCAGGTTTGTGGGTTTGTGGGGGCTGGACAATTGCAAATAGCAGCACAAGGGTGAGTGAGATAAGCTCCAGTTCCTAGCATTGTGAGTCTCCACTTTCTGAGACCTATGTGATCCAGACTTTTCAAGGAGCTGAGTTACAGAGGCAGAAGGAACAGGAGGTTATGTAAAAATTTAACTTTTCCTCTTCAACATGACAACAAAAGCTTTCTTATGTCACATCACACTGTTAACTATGTCAATGGCGGCACTACAACATAGGTGGAGGGCTGCTAACATCCAGTCCATATTCCATATTAGCTCCCCATGAAATTACCACAAATAGACACACAATCTAAGCAAAAACAGTTTCCTTGCTGTGCAAATGAGGTTCCGAGGTAAATTCCCCTGCTGCTGTAGTGCATGCACGCCCAAGTCGCGTGTGACTCTGTGACCTCATGGACTGTAGCCTGCCAGGCTCCTCTGACCATAGGATTTTTCAGGCAAGAATACTGGAAGAGGTTGTCATTTTCTCCTGCAGGGGATCTTCCCGACCCAGGGATTGAACGTGCATCTCTTGTGTCTTCTGCATTGGCAGGAGGACTCTTTACCCACTGAGCCACCTGGAAATTCCCTTAGATCTCTTCTAATCAGATTCAAACTCCCTCTATATAGAAATTCTAGAGCCCTTAATGTATTATTTGAAGTTTTTTTGAACAAAAGATGTTTGACATAACCCAAAGAGCAGGGACTCTGCTTTTTTGTTCATTGTCTTTCCCTACCTCCTAGAACAGTGCCTGGCAGTAGTATGTGCAAAATAAAAATTTATTAAATAAGCAAGGAGGAAAAGGAGAAAAAGAGGAAAGAAAAACTCACTTTTCCAGAGGGAAGACAGAAATACAAAAAACCCAAATTATGGAAAAGAAACATATCTCTTCATCAGGAATTGGAAAAAATATAGATATTTCTCTGTTTCTCATTTTCTGTGTCACTTCCACAGTTCAGACAAATGAGGACCTTGGAGACTAATACCTCTGGGTCTGTGAGTGAGTTCATTCTCCTGGGCTTCCCCTGCCTGAGAGACATCCAGATCCTCCTCTTTGTGCTCTTCTCCATCATCTATTTCCTGATCCCATGGGGAATGCAGCCATCATCTGTGCTGTGTGGTCAAGCCAGAAGCTCCATACACCCATGTACATCCTCCTGGCCAACTTCTTCCTGGAGATCTGCTATGTCAGTTCCGACGTGCCCAAAATGTTGGCCAACATCATCTCCCAGACCAAGAGCATCTCCTCTGCTGGCTGCCTGCTCCAATTCTACTTATTTTTCTCCATGTGTGCGGCTGAGTCTTTATTTCTGTCAGTGATGTCTTTTGATCGATTTCTTGCCATCTGTAGACCTTTGCATTATCCTATCATTATGACCCATCACCTGTGTGTGTTGTTAGTGGTCTTCTGCTGGGCAGGTGGCTTTCTCCGGTTATTGACCACTTTGATTCTAATATCTCAAGTGTGCTTCTGTGGTCCAAACACTGTTGACCATTTTCCCTGTGATCTGGCACCTTTGCTGGCACTGTCCTGTGCTCCAGTATCTGGAATTAGGCTGATTTGTCATATAGTGAGCTATCTAATCATCTTTCTCACCTTACTGTACATCATGGCACTTACATTTGTGTCCTCAGTGTGGTGCTACGGATGTCCTCAGGCTCAGGAAGGTAGAAGGCTTTCTCTACTTGTGCCTTCCACCTTGCTATGGTATCCCTCTTCTATGGCTCAGTCATGGTGATGTATGGTAGCCCAGGTTCTGGCGAATATCCAGGGATACAGAAATTTGTGACCTTGTTCTATGCTTTGGCAACCCCTTTCTTTAATCTCCTGATCTACAACTTCCAGAACAAAGATATGGAAGAAGCACTAAAAAAATTTTGAGTGTTTTACCAAAGGAAATCTTTAAAGGATCCAAAAATCGAATTTAACATAATGCATAATTCATGTTTAGGAGGATGCAAGATCATGAGATGAATGAGATTATGCTTTTTTACTTTCATTTTAGTTTCATATATTGGGAAGATGACTTTGAAAATTCCATTAAACCCATGATTTAAGTCTTAAGAAGCTATTATTCATGGACCAGATATGTTTGTACCTTAGATACAGTTGTTTTGAACAATTAAATAAGATTTTCACATATTTCTCTTTTGGTATGCATTACATTTTGCTGACTTATCTCAACATCCTCAAATTCTTCCTTCATCAAAGCCAGTTCTTTTTTTTAGAGCATAGCAAATGCTAATATATTGCAATCATATGAATATTTAGTCAGTAATCCTTCAAATAACCAGATTAGTTCAGTTCAGTCGCTCAGTCGTGTCCGACTCTTTGCGACCCCATGAATCGCAGCACGCCAGGCCTCCCTGTTCATCACCA
>SJYT01015439.1:242792-266704 GCA_006410635.1 Cephalophus harveyi | reverse complement strand
CGAGTCTTTGCAGCCTGCGCCTCCCGCGGCCCGTTCTGACCAAGCGCTGGAGCCCGCGGTTCCCGCCTCTCCAGGCCCAGCCCCCAACTTGTTAGTGGCAGATGCTGGACGCGCGCGGGGCGGGCGTTCCGGTCGAGTCTTTGCAGCCCGCGCCTCCCGCGGCCCGTTCTTACAAAGCGCTGCAGTCCGCGGTCCCGCCTCTCCCAGCCCAGCCCCCAACTTGTTAGTGGCAGATGCTGGACGCGCGCAGGGCGGGAGTTCCGGTCGAGTCTTTGCAGCCCGCGCCTCCCGCGGCCCGTTCTTACAAAGCGCTGCAGTCCGCGGTTCCGCCTCTCCCAGCCCAGCCCCCAACTTGTTAGTGGCAGATGCTGGACGCGCGCGAGGCGGGCGTTCCGGTCGAGTTTTTGCCCGTGTAGTTTCAAGTACTCTTCTCATGGGGCTTTGAAAAGGACTGAAGAATGATATTACATAACAAATATTTCCTAATCTATCTGTAACCATAAGTGTCAGCTCTCATAGATTCCTTTGGGGCTGAGAAAGGAAAATATACATATTCTGACTGACAAAGGGAAGTACATTTCTAATAAATATGGTTTGTTATTTTCAGACACTACTCATATGACATGCATTAGTTTACCTGTGTGGGTTTTTTCAGGATTTTTTCACCTACTTCATAGGATATTTTAAAAACAAGGTGCTGATACATAAAATAGCACAAAGGGAAGAAAGCTAATCATAAACAATAAAAAATTATAATTAAGACTTTCCCCAACAAGATAATATTACCACTTCCAAATTATTTTTTAAAAATGAAATACTGCTGGAAATCAGTCATATATTTGGCATTTAGTTAATGCTGAGTGAGGAGGGAAAAGGTGAGAGAGAGTCAGTGTGACGTAAGGTATGTGTTTCTTAAATTCTGAGTCACTCATGCCTAAGTTCAAATCCTGACTCTGCCACTTACTAAGTGACATCGAAAAGTGAGTCCCTTTCTCAGAGCCTCTGGTTCCTTATCTGTAAAATGGAATGATATAAGTTGAGTATCTGAAAATTTATCCTCCAACCCTTTCCCAACATTCACCCCCAAGGTCATCACATCCTCAAGGCAGTAGCACCTGAGGTCAATGACCTCTCCCTTCTCGTTGAAATAGTTTCTTCATTAAGCTTCCAGGACTCCACACTCTCCTAACTGTATCTATACTCATATTAAATTATCTAAGCACTTGAATTAAAGCGTGAGTGAAGTGAAGTCACTCAATCGTGTCCAACTCTTTGTGACCCCATGGACAGTAGCCTGCACCAGGATCCTCTGTCCATGGGATTTTCTAGGCAATAGTACTGGAGTAGGTTGCCATTTCCTTCTCCAGGGAATCTTCCCAACCCAGGGATCGAACTCAGGTCTCCTGCATTGTAGACAGACGCTTTACCATCTGAGTCACCAGGGAATTAAAGCGGAGTGTCCTAATAAATAAAATAGCAAGAT
This sequence comes from Cephalophus harveyi, assembly GCA_006410635.1. NCBI lineage: Eukaryota > Metazoa > Chordata > Mammalia > Artiodactyla > Bovidae > Cephalophus > Cephalophus harveyi. The sequence continues at coordinate 265,221 of SJYT01015439.1, read as the reverse complement.
CCAAGTAGAAACTGCCTTCAAGAAACATACTTCAAAGAAACAAGAATGAAAAAAATATATGAGTTTTGTATGGCAAAACCAATACGGTATTGTAAAGTAAAATAAAGTAAAAATAAAATTAAAAAAAAATATATATGTATATGAGTTTAAACTCCCTCTTCCAACAACACAAGAGAAGACTCTACACATGGACATCACCAGATGGTCAACACCGAAATCAGATTGATTATATTCTTTGCAGCCAAAGATGGAGAAGCTCTATACAGTCAACAAAAACAAGACCGGGAGCTGACTGTGGCTCAGATCATGAACTCCTTATTGCCAAATTCAGACTGAAATTGAAGAAATTAGGGAAAAGAACTAGACCATTCAGGTATGACCTAAATCAAATCCCTTATGATTATACATTGGAAGTGAGAAATAGATTTAAGGGCCTAGATCTGATAGACAGAGTGCCTGATAAACTATGGTTGGAGGTTCGTGACACTGTACAGGAGACAGGGATCAAGACCATCCCCATGGAAAAGAAATGCAAAAAAGCAAAATGGCTGTCTGGGGAGACCTTACAAATAGCTGTGAAAAGAAGAGAAGTGAAAAGCAAAGGAGAAAAGGAAAGATATTTCCATTTGAATGCAGAATTCCAAAGAATAGAAAAGAAAGAAAAGAAAACCTTCCTCAGTGATCAATGCAAAGAAATAGAGGAAAAGAACAAAATGGGAAAGACTAGAGATCTCTTCAAGAAAATCAGAGATACCAAGGGAACATTTCATGCAAGGATGGGCTCTACAATATACAGCCTTGACGTACTCCTTTTCCTCTTTGGAACCAGTCCGTTGTTCCATGTCCAGTTCTAACTGTTGCTTCAGTAATATCAGATAGAGTATATTTCAGAGCGAAGGATATTTCAGGGCAGGGGGATAAGAAAAGTCATGCCATAATGATAACAGATCAATTAATCAACAGGACATAAAAATGCTAAACATTTATCCCTCTTGTAACAAAGCTTCAAAATATATTAAGCAATAACTGATAAAACTGCAAGGAGAAATAGGCAAACTCAGAATTAAAGCTGACTATTTTGATCCCCCCTCTTAATAATTGATAGAACAAGTAGAGAAAATATAATCCAGGATACAGAAGACATAAACAACACTATCAACAGAACTGACCTAATTGACATTTATTGAACATTCCTCACAACAACAGATTATACCTCCTTTTCAAGTGTACATAAAACGTTTACCAGAAGAGACAACCTATTGGACTATCAAATAAGTCTCAATAAACTTAAAAGGATTCAAGTAATATACAAGTAATTCAACTATGGTCTCTGACCACATGGAACTCATTAAAAATCAATATGATAAAGATCTCTGGAAAATATATAAATATTTAGAAATTAAATAAAACACTTCTAAACAACTCATGGGTCAAAGAAGAAATCAAAAGGTAATATCGAAAGTGTTTTGAACTGAATAACAATGAAAATTTTGGAGATGCCATTAAATCACTTAAAGGAAGTTTAAAGTAGTAAAGAAAGATAAAGTTCTCAAATCAATGATTTCAGCTTTCCCCCTAAGGAAGCTATAGATATAGGTGGCAAATAAACACCTGAAAAGATTCTCAATATCATTAGTCATTCACAAAATGAAAATTACAACCATAATGAGCCACCATTACAAACCACTGCAATGACAGAGCAAATGCTCTGATTAAATCAGGTATTGAAGATCGGAAACAACTGGGATCTCACACAACCTAAAAGTTTCTTAAAGAGTTCCAAGCACTGTAATTCCACTTAGAAATATGTACCCTCCCCCTAAAATGAAAGCCTGTGTTCATGTCAAGACTCGTACATAAATGTTAACAGCAGCCTTATTTGAAATCACCAAAAATCTCAGATGACCCAAATGCCCATCAAGAGTAAACATACGTTCAAGTTGTGGTATAGTTATACAACTGCACATACCTCATCAATAAAAGGAAAGAACTATTACTACATATTGCAATAAGGGTGACTCTCTAAATAATTATCTGGAGGGAAACAGCCATAGAAAAACAGAAGAAAAGAGTATATACTGTATAAGTCTGAGCCACCAGGGAAGCCTATATAAAACTCTGGAAAATACAAATAATCTGTAACATTTACCTACAATTAAGCTCTAGAAAATACAAACAGACTCCCTGAAGAGTGGGCTTCCCTGGTGGCTCAGCTGTAAAGAATCTGCCTGCCAATGCAGGAGATGTGGGTTCGATCCCTGGGTCAGGAAGATCCCCTGGAGAATGAAATGGCAACCGACCCCAGTCATCTTGCCTGGAGAACCCCATGGACAGAGAAGCCTGGCAAGATACAGTCCATGGGGTCACAAAAGAGTTGGCACAGCGGCTAAACAACACGAGTAACCGCCTGCGGAGCAGGGAAGATACGACAGGGTGGGGGCTCCCAGGGGCACGGGGGCGCCGTTGGGTGATCTATCTGTCCACCACCTTCATTACGGTTACAGTTCCACAGGGGCATACATACATCAACAAAAACTGTACACACGTGTGTGTGTTTATTGTATGTGATTAAACCTAAATAAAATGGTTGACTTCTAAGTAAAAAAGATAGGTTTAAAAAATGATGCTCAAAAAGAGTGCCTGGCTCCATCTAATATCTGACAAACGGCAGCTGCTAGTCTTGGTTCTGGGCTCTCAGTGGGGCTACAAAGTTGGCTAGGATGTGATCCTTGTGCTCAAGGACTCTTCAGCGGGGCTGGGGAGAGAAACAAGTGAACCGATTACAATAAACATAATTGTTTTAGAGTGTTGCTAAATGAAATTTTCAGATGGTAAATGTTACAGGGACTTAATATGCGAACAGAATTAGAATCTTCAAAGTGAAAGGAAGAAAAAAAAATTAAATCTCTTCCCTCCCTCTCTTCCTGTGTGTCCCGAATAGAGATTTCTTAAAGCTATTTCATTCACCATGCATATCATGGTCTTTTATTCTTGCTTTCTTCAATTAGTATATTAGCATTTCTCTCCCCTGCATTATGCATGTGTAGCCTAATCCCATTTTCATTGGCTTTAACTCAGTGTGTGTTTGGGGGCAGGAATGGTTTAAAAGTCTGGAATGATGTTCGCATGACTGTTGACAGGAGTCTCCTCTGGCGCGAGCCAAGTCTGCACTCAGAGGGTCCCCGTGGAATATTTTTTGGTGACAAACCAGTGGAGAGGCCAAGGTGAGGGCTGGAGCCTCAGGGGCAACACCAGGAGAACAGTCTGGGCAGAGGGGTGTGAAGAGGTTCAGACACTGGGATGCCCTTCTGCTCAGGGGGCAGGGGTATCTCATGATACAGGCAGAGCAGCCCTAGATGATAAGAAATGGCAGGAGTTGAGACCAGAGAGGGCTCTGAAGTCAGTTCATGAACAGCCTCATGGACCACGTGAAAGAATCTGAACTCCATCCTATGGGCCCTGACACCCCACCACCTGCCGAAGACCTCTTCCAGCAGAGACGTGAGCAGATGTTGAGAGAAAAAGCACACGAGTGTGTCTGAAACACAAATGCACGTAGCAGCCAGGGTGCACCAGCTCATCCGCGGAAAGCACAGTATGCATTAGAGGGGAAGGTGCCTGCAGGAGAAGCCTGGGTTTTGCTGTTTAACTTATCAGCCTTCTTTGATCATGGAATCCTTTTCCCACAAAACACCTATGAGTTAGCGGAATACAGGTTCCCTGGGGCGTAGTGTAGAGACTGCCTGGCCCGTGCTTCCTCTGTCCTCCTCCCTGGCTGCTCCATCACCCGCTGATGGCCTGGTCAAGAACGGAGAATGCAAGCCTAGGAAAGGGAGGTGCAGTGGAACCCGGGATGCTAACAGCCATAGCTTGTAAAGCAGGATCACAGCTTTCTGAGTTCATGAAGGGCTGGGAGGTCACAAATGTCTCTTCCTCTCCATGAAGGCAATTAAAAAAGCAGAGCCCAGGTGAGGAAGCAAGAGGCAGACGTAGCCCCGGGAGGCTTAAGCCAGCACCTCCTCTGCGTGTGAACCCCTCATGCTGGGGACTCCAGGGAGCCTGACAGGAGGGAGGCGCAGCCCTCGCTCACAGGCTGTTCCAGAAGCCAGATGCGTGTATCAAGTCCCCAACACAGCACAGCTGGGTGAGGAGTACAGGACGGCAGAAGGGTGAATAAATCCAGGGAGATTTTTTGGCAGAGGCAAAGCTTAGCAAACTCCTGCAGGAAAGTAAATCCTTGACAGTCAGATGTGGTCATTCCAGGCCTAAAAGAAAATCCTAGCAAAGGTCCTAAACCAAGAGAGAAAAATAAACAGAGGAAACAGCAAGTCACCCACTGCTTGTAGGGATAAACCATGGGAATGCAGGCAGAGGGCAAGAAGTAAGGAAAGGATGGAGAGGTGTTATGGGGTCATCCTAGAATGAGTCCTGAGGCAGGGGGCAGGATGTAGGCTTTTCCATTGGCTAGGGGATCAACCAGTAGGTTGGAGACACTGGTCCCTGGGACTGAGCACTGGATGAGAAACAGATGAGGGGAGGATGATGAATTCAGAGAGATGCACTGAGCTTGAAGTGATCACGAGGCTTGCAAGCAGCTGAGTCCAGAAGGCATCTGGATCCCCGGGTCTGGAGCTCAGAGGAAAAAGATATGGGATGTGGGGGTCATGGAAATAGGCTAGTGAAGGGGCAGGGCCTACTGGCTCTGCCTCCTCCCTCCTTGGAACCTACCCCCACCCGGGCACTTGCTGAACCACAGAACAGAGCCCACCCAGAGCGTCAGTTGCTGCCAAAACCTAAGCACAGGGTCATGTACCTGCTTCTGCATTTCCTGAACCATTTGCATAAAAGTGTGCTTTGTTCCCACGTCTGGAGGAACTCCTCTGACAGAGAGAGCTGGCCGGTAAAAAGGGAGTGCTTCAAGCACCCTTCACAGATGGTTTTGGAAGAGGCTGGAAAGACAGACATTCCATGAAAGAATTTCCTCCACAAGGTTCTCAAGAGGCCAGACAATGAGGCACATGTGCCCTGCCTGGACGCAGGATGCCACAGAAGAGCGTTCTCCTCTGCCCCCTGCTCTGCAGAGGACAGAGACACCTGCGCATCACTAAGCCAGAGCCTCGTGGAGAGGAAGCGCTCCAGATCAGCTGACACAGAGGTTCTGGAGCCAAAGTCAAGCCTGATGGGTCCTAAACTGGTAGCTTCTGATGAATGACGCAGAGCAGTTCCCTCCATCCCTGGGTTTCCCATCTTAACTGTTGGCCTTTGTCTTTTCTTGGAGGCTGGCTGGGAAGTACTCTTCAAAGCAACTTGCTCTACCCTATGCTATGTGCACTGACTTGCCTTCAACCAAACCCTTTTGAGAATCTCCTCTTTATACAGGGTATTGGGGATTCAGCGGGGACCTGGATCCTGTCCGTGTCCCCAGGGGACTCACAGCCTAGCGGCCACCTTGACTAATGTTCAAATTTGCTATTCACACTTCTTTTGAATCCCCCATCCCCCTCCAAGTTAATGTGTAACTTAATCAAGTGATAAAAATGCAGTTTATGCCCCAAAGCACACCTGCTTGCCAGCGTCCTTTCCCTCAGTAAAGCCCAAGGGTCTGTAGAAACTGTCAGCGAGGCTCACACACTCACAGCCTTTCCCCGCATCCAATTACCCTTCTCCAAATCAAGCAGACCTGTAATATGCAACACCAATATTCACCAGGGAGGGTGCAGGCCATATGAAGACAACAAACAGAAACACGTGCCCTGGAGTGTTTATCTTGAATCCAGGAAAACATATTAAGAAAGTCAAATACAGAAAGAAAAACTGAAGGACAGAGCCGTGAGGAATGAGGGAAGCAGCGGGTGGAGCTGGAGGATCACCACGGAGGCCACCTTGGGGAAAGATGTGGTAGGAAGAGACGCTGACCTGAGCTTGTCTGATGGACTGGACTTCCTCCAGAGAAGTCGTGCGCAGTTCAGGAAGCGAGAGATGGAGTCCCACTGCAGACGCTAGGTTCTGGGGATCATGGTGGAGCTGCTAAATACCTGCCCCTGATTCTTTTCCTCCCATTTTATTTTTTCCGAGCCGTCACATATGCTAAATGGAGAAGCAACTGGGAAACTATTGGTCTGTGGGTCTGTATTTGGATAGAGCTTGGAATGCTGTAAGCATCCTAAGAATAACAGGACTTGTTTCCAATGGGGCCATGCTATACTAGGAAACAGCAGATCTGAATATGGCTTGGATAAGTTGACTTCTGATTTAGAAAACATCTCAGTCATTAACCAGAGGCCACACTGGGGTCTAAGAGTCAGAGCTTTACAAAAGGACCCACCATCAGATCTCAGACTTCAAGAATGACCCTTAGTGGACACCAAGGCCAGCACAAGGGCATCCCCATCAGTATGCATACCAGAGCCCTACTGATTGGTCTTATGGAATCAGACCCTGACCATAGGTTAAGGATCATTGCCAGGGCTACCTGCAGGATGGTGTCATTTGGTGTGAAGGTCTCTGGAGCCAACAGTCTTCATTCAAAATCCCAAAAGCACCTTTCAATAGCTGTATGACCTTGAGCAAGTAATTCAATCTCTCGAGCCTCCCTTTTCCCATCTGTAAAATGGGGATGCTAATAACTACCATACAGGGTTGTGAATGAGGGCTAAGGATGGTAACAAACACAAAATGCCCTGACAAGTACTTGACCTCCCCATAGAAAAGGAAACTCAGAAAGTGGGAGGGGTCACTTCCGGAGGACATTTATCCCAGGGACAGTCACATGATTTGTCTCTGAGTTCACGGTGTGATGTGCTGCTGACTGGGGTGGAGCTCAGCAATCCTCCTGGGTGAGGCTGTTCCAGTGTGGCCCTGACAGGTGTGCCCACACCCGACACCTCCCGGTGGCATTTCCCGCCGCCCAGCAATACCCTGGGGACACTTCACACTGGTTAGTGTTAACCCCAGCCCTGGAAAGGGGGTGGGAGGAACAGACAAGAGAGTCTTTGGAGTGGGTCAGGATTCAGGGGAGGAAAAAGGAAATAAGTTAGAAATGTAAAAACACAGTACTTTTTGAAGACTGACAATATAGAAATCCTGGCTATCTGATTTGAAGGAGCCCTCCGCAAAATAAAGCCAGCATCTGACATCTGCCTTACAGGGCACATGGAATGCCTCCATCTCCAGAAACAAAAGAAACCTATAAAGAAGCTGGCAAAGCCCAGAGGATCAAAGCCTCCCCAGCACCAAAGAGAACTCCGGCAGGCTCTGAAGAAAGCAGCCGTCATGTCCCTTCTCCTAATTACCAGCACAACCATCTGCAACCCCAGGGAAATGGACCTTGCAGGTCTCCAATTGGCCTGTGTAGACACGGAGTTAACAAGATATGAATTTATGGACAAAAACCATGAAAAGTGGGCCTCGCAAGCAGTTACTATCTGATACTATCTGCAAAATAAGGAAATAAGCCACCCAAAACTCTTTCCACCATGGTAGCACTGAGCTAATGAAGAAGCACACATCATAAAAGCATAAATTACCTGCACAATAAACCCTGCATCTTCTAGAATGCGGCCATTAGAAATCAATCAGTTAATTTAGGAGCAACGGAAGGCCACGGGCTGATGAAAGCCTGTGCCAGGAAGCACTTTCAAGAGTCAGCTATATTAATAGCTGGCTGGGGTCATATCCACTGTCCCAGAGGATGCTTCCTGAATGGATGTGCAGGCAGAGGGGGCTCTTCAGGGAAGCTAGGGCGTGTTGCTACAGGCCCCTCCCATGTAATGTCTGTGCCATGAGCAGGCCAGGGCCAGCCAGGGTGTAAGCGGTGGAAAGCGGACCACGCCACCATGAAACCTCGATGTCCCCATTCCTCCCAGGGCCCAATCCAGTGGGAAGGCCACCTGGGGGAGAGATTACCATTTACCCCCTTTACAAGGTTACACTGAACCACTACCTGACCAGCTGCACAGGGGGGTGTGTACACACATACACATACACACACCTATACAGATACACACATACGCATACACACACCTATACAGATACACACATACACATACACACATGTGCATGCATTAAGACACACACATCCGTACACACTCTCACAAATATATACAGGTCACACCCACACCCATGCACTCGTACATACACACAGTCACGTAACACACATACACCTTCAGGCTCCTGCAAGAAGTGCAGCCTGTAGCCCGTTCTGCATTCCTTTGCACATCCCCTCTGCACCCCCTTTCCTGGCCAGCCTCATCTCTCCAGTCTCTGACCCCTGGCAGGTGGCCTCCCCTCACCCAACACATCTGCACCTGACTCCACTTCCTCCCGGACTCAAATCCGCACTGTTTTCCTGGCTCCCGCCTGCTCCAGGGGAGCAGCTTGGCATGCCCCGTCCAACTCTCTCACCTGCTGTCTCGCTCAGTGAAGCCCCGGACTCCCCTCCAGCACCCCAAGTCAGAGCGGAGCCTGACAGGTCACTCTGCACTTTCCCGAGTGGCGGGAGCTCAATGTAAGCCACGCCCTTCACCGTTCTGGAGCTCTTACCTCATTCACAAAGACCCAGTGGCTGTCCTTGGAAGCCAGGTTGGTCTCCACAGCCTGCAGAGAAAAAGAAATTTAAGAAAAAAATATGAACAGAAGCAAGCCAGAAGCTGGCAGACACACAGGACGACTGCTGAGATGGAGTTTGATACACATTGCTCTCGGAGAATTTTTTCCTCACAAAACGCGCCATCCCCCTGGGGCAGCTCTGGCCGCCTGAGCTGCGAGGTGCATCATCTGAACAGGGACATCTGACTTCCTGCTGCTCTTTGGAATTCGCATGCACCAGCCCCGAGCGAGGTTAGAAGCTACAGCTCCTGTAGGCATCACGGGCCCCGGCGGGGACATCCCTCCCTTTCTCATCTCAGAGACTGCCTGCAAACCCTTGTCTAGAGGGTCACTGGGGCGGGGGGATGTCTCATCACTGCCCAAGGCTAGAGACTCGGGAATATGGAACAAGGGCTCTACAGCTGCTTGGCCAGCCAAGCTAAACAATACCCGGGAAGATGGCAGCTCACAGCCAGGGCTCTGAGCTGCCTTCAGCTCTGAAGAACCCATCAAGGGCCCTAGAACTGACTCTTCTTTTGCTCCTGAGCAGTGAACCCCACCCCCCACCATTCTCTACTCGAGCATTTTGTTCTGTTTCTTTACATCACTTGCCATGTCTGTACTTGAATAGTTTTCAGCTTGTTTATTTCTCATTGTCTGTCTCCTTGAACCAGCTGGGGTCTCCATGAGGTCAGGGCCACACCTGTGGCCGTCACATTTGCGTCTCAGAACCTTCCACTATAACCAGCACATCCTCAGTGTTCAGTATATAAAGAATATTGTTGTGGAACATATGAATGAAGGATAGGAGAGCTCAGCAGATGGGACCCAGTTACTTATTTTGCTTCTCATGTGTTTTTAGGAGTGCTCTTTCCCTTTTTAGACTGGAAATCCAACTACTTTAGCACATTAAAAAATGGGGCAGGTGTATGGGATAATTTTGAACATTTAAAATTTTCTGTAGTTTTCCAAATAAAAAGAGTAAGTGTATGTAGATTGACAAAAGAGGAGGAATTGGTAGTTTTCCAGCTTGTCCTGTAAGAATACTCACAGTTAACACGTGCCAAGTATTGCTGAGTGCCAGGCAATGTGCCAGGCCTTCTATGAACCTGGGAGAGAGTTCAGATCATAGTTCTCTTCTATTTTTAATTTTTTTATATTTTTATAATGTAATTTTATTACTCTTTATTTGGAAAGATACAGAAAAAAAAGCAAACGTTCAAAATTATCCCATAAACCTACCACACTTTTTAACGTGTTAAAGTAGTGAAAACTCCCCATGTATCCTTCCAAATTCATCCCCCAGAGACTATTCCAAATGGCCCCTTCCAGAAGTTTTTAGTCACGTCTACATGTGTCTTCATACACTTTTCAAACTGATGTTCTTATCAAAATGGGGTCATGAAACACACATCAGTTTTCAACTATCATTTTTGACTTATCAGTGTATGAAGAATATCTTTTCCTCATCAGTATACAGAGGTTTGATTCGCTCTTCTTAACAGGTGAGGCATAGAGGGGTAAGGAGCCTGCAGGCTCCAGGGACCCAGCATATATATGGCACTGCCATTGTACAGGGCCTCAGTGAGAACCACACTTCTGCAAGGAATGAACGCGTTTGCTGGTCCACACAATAAGCACATGGAAATAGGGCCTGCGGGGGTGCCTCGGCCAGCTTTAGCATCCCAATCTTTCGGACACTGAGGGTGGTCACTGGTGAAGGACACAGACGCTCCTTCTCCCGCCTATGAATGGAAGGGTGCCATCCCCTGTGAAGACAAGTGGGGACAGGAGTCCAGACTGGACTGGAGGGGATGGCCTCCACCAGCTGGCATTTACCACTCTGGTCTCCGTTCGTTCATCTGTCAAATGTACACAACACCTGCTTCCTCTTGTCTGCCTATCTAGGTAAGATATTTCGGTCTCAAGAAGCAGCAAACACACAGAGCAGTGTCCAGGGAAGTCCCAGCCCTTCCCAGGAAGCAGCAATAGGAAGTGCGCATCCCCATCCTCTGTGAGCTCCGTCCTCACCTCTCGACTCATCTACATTCTTACATCCTGAGAGTCTTCTCTGGCCGCAGGAGTCCTTCCCTTAGAGACAGGCACCCACGAAAAGCTCTCTTCCTCAGGATGCAAGAGTTATGTCTAAGAATACCTTGGCCACTCCCTCCCAGCCAGAGGCAGAAGGTACCAAGCATTCCGTCTCCTGCACTTGTACTAAGGAAGCTCTGAGAGAGGCCGTGCCCTATGCCTGGGTCCCTCGTGGGGCCATGAACTGAAGACTCCTTTCTCAACATTCTACAAATTCCATAAATCATACTGCAAAGAAGACACAGGGGCTTCGGAGTCAGCGGCTCTCTGGGGAACCCTTAGACCCTCAAGCAGGGTGGAGAAGGGAGGGCCCCCCGGTCTATAGCTTCCTTCCTCCCAATACACGGACTGTCAGGAATGTCTCCAGAAGCTCGGAGGCCCAGGAGGAGGTGGGGAGGGAAACGTGAGACAGGCGATCTGAAGTCACCGCATCACATGGCCAGGCTCTGACTCGCCTCCATTCCTGACCCCTCAGCATTTCCTTAATGCTCACGAGGAGGACAACCAGTAACATGCTCATCAAATGTGCACATGATACAGAGCCGGGGGTGCCATGACATCTGAGAAAGCTGAAACACTGAGCCAAATCTAAAGAGAAGCCCTACACTTATTTTCCAGGAGCAGAACGGCACATGGGGAGATGAGACTTGAAAGCGAAGACCCATGAAAAGGCAGGGGCTGAAGGTCTGTGCTGCCCTTGGGGAGCTGACTAGTGGGTCAGTCAGCTTGATGGAGGGCACTGCAGACTGGAAGTGGTCACGGAGCTGGACAGTGCAAACTGATGGCCAGTTACAGTCACCAGGGACAGTCCAGGAATGCAGAGAGGCTGGAATTGATCCTTACAGCCTCTGAGAGCTGATTCAGGACCAAGGGCTCCAGTGCTCGGGTAAGGAGATAACAACTCAATATAAGAGAGAACTTTCTGCCACCCCGGGAGCAGCAAGGTTCTCATCGAAGAAATGCTTAAATGGAAGGCAGATAGTTGGACCATGAATGGTATGTGAATATCAGCACGGAGCTTGACCATGGGTGAGGGGTAACACCCCATCATCACTGGCATTTTGCAGCCATGAATCTCAGTCTGGCTACATGTAAGAACCTCCTAGGGAGCTTTGTAAAGTGCAGACCCTGGGGCCCTACTCCTTGGAATCCTCATTCACTGGGAATGGTCATGTGCCTAAGATGCGGTGTTCTTTCAGAGCTCTGAGCCCTGAGTCTTCGCCTCCAAAGCTGGGAGCTCTCTAGTCCAGAATGTGCAGTTCTGTGAATCTGAAGGCGCAGGTGCATCTTTACAGGTGAGAGGTCCTCCACTGTCCCTGCAGGAGCCAGCAGGGCAGAGGACCTCACTCAGCCGCCAGGACATCCCACGCCGCAGGTGAGAGCCCTGGCTACACTGAGGCATCTTCCCACCAGGCCTCAGACTCGTGTGCGGAAGATAATGACGGAGAGAAGTGATCAGAAAACCCCACAGGACAACTGGCCAACTTTCTTGTCCTACTTTCCCTCACCAATTAGCAATTAGCTAATTTGTTAAGCCTCTTTCCCCACATGGAGATAAATAGCACTTGGCTGCAGCCTTTTCCAGAGGGTGCAGCTCGCACAGAAGCTGAGATGGCTGGTGAGAAGGAGATGCAAATGCAGATTTAGCAAGAACACCCTCCCCTCCCTGATGACTGGAGAACTGCTGCCAGCTCCCTGGGCAGAGCCCTAAATGCTCCAAGCCCAGTGGATGGTGTCCCCTTCCAAGTACCTTTCCCTCATCTCTCCAGCCACAAGTGAGGCAGGTGGAGGCCCCCGAGATCTCCCTTTTATCTCAGAGCCAGCAAGGTAAGGAGAAGGCAGGCAGTCAGAGCATGGTCAGACCCCAGGTTTGCCTCTACTTAGCTGAGTGCTCCTGGGTTAGCTACTCCACCTCTCTGAGCACAGCCCCATGCCTGCAGCGTGCTGGGATGCCAGCAGTAGAATCGATACTGTGCCCTGGGCCCCTCAAATCCCATTAGGAACTGAGCGCACTGGCTCTCCATGTGCATCCATTGCCAACGGCAGACACTGACCAACTGTCGGAACTCTCCTTGGCACTTGTGGAAATGTGCACTCTCACTAAGGACTAGGGATGCCACGTATCCAACCCCAGCTGCCCTGTTCCACTATGGGGACTGTTTGGAGTGTAAGCTCCACTGTTTCCAGGTTCCTTCTGCAGGACCAGCCCACAGGGCCTCGCTGCTGGCTGCCTCTGCTTCCATGATCCACGTTCCCACTCCCTTGCTGGGCTCTTCTTAATTCCCCTGGGAAATCTTCTTAATAAATCATCATCACACAAACTCTCACATCAAAGTTGGCTTCTGGGAACCCAACCTGAGACAAGCACCTCCCAACTTACAAATATTGTGAGAACTAAAATGAAATTAAGTTGAAGCTTCCATCCCAGAAAGAAGCTCACTATGGATGATCAGTGAACTTGAAGACCCTCCCCATCCTTTCACTCACATCTCTTGCCTGGTTGTCACTTGATGGTCTTTTTTGAATACATAGAAATCTCTATACATTTCTATATATTACACAGCAATCACTCATGTGCTCCTTTTTTTTTCATTCAGTAGACAGCACTGGCCACACAGAGCAGCTGTTCCAACGCTCCTGGTTACTGGTGAGAGCCAGGAGTCTCATCCCATGACATCACAGAGCCGAAAGTGGCCTAAAGACCAACAATGAACACACCATGCAAGCGTGGTGAGCACTCCTCCTCCCTGAGTTCACAGACCCTTCAAAGCAACACAAAGTGGGTTTCTGCTGCTGTCATCTCAGCCATGCTACAGGTTTACTGCTGGAAAACACGGCTGGCATCTGCAGGAGTGTCGGGCAGCTAGATAAGTCAAGGGCGTCCCCTTCTTTCCACGAGGAGGGCATGGAGCAGACCTGACCTTCTGCTCTGGGTGGGTTCCTGGACGCTGGCCCACTGCAAGTAGGGCAGCTGGTTTCCTCAAACCACGCTTCTCTCCTGCAGCGGGGCACTGAGCCTCCTCACTAGAGCATGCAGTAGCAGGAGATAGAGTCCTGAGCAATTGCATGGGCTCTGCACAGACGTGTGGGCCCCAGAATCTAGGTCTCAATGAACCCAAGGGCTGCTTGTAGTAACAGCAAAAGAGCCCTGGTTAGGTCGTTGCTGTGAGTCCCTAAAAGGCCATGCCTGACCATCAGAGCCCAAAGGCCTGGCTCCTGGGTTCCCTCAATAGACTCACAAGCAGAGAGCTTTAGAAGAAGAATTGAGGAGGTGGAAACTTGTAAAGAATCATGCTGACTCCTGCTGTAACCCCTTGTGAAGGGGAGACCCGAGATGCTTAGGTGGCATGCAGCCCAGGCTAGGGCTGGGACGGTGGACATAAGCAGCCATGGGAAGGAGCATCGCACACAGAGCCTGAACTGGACACCTGCCCTGGTTCTGATAAGCGCACTGGCATAGGCTGACCCCACTTAAAGGAAGCGGAAAGCCGCTGTTCTTCTCATCTTCTCGTCTGTGAGCAGCAGCCCCTGTCCGAACCTCAGGGAGCCTTCTTCCATGGCCAGCGGCATCTGCAGAGCTGCGGTATGAGTGACGTGGGACATGCCATCCTACAGACCCACCAGGGGACATTTAGATCCTGTCCTGGCCACCCAGCTACTTTGATCCCACAGTTCCCATGAAGAACGAGATGCAGACCAAACCCCAGCTCCTGGTTCCCAAACGCGCTGGACAGAAAGCACAGCCAAGAATGGGGTGTGTGGGGCTGCTTGCCTGGAAGGGGCTGAAGAGGCCCCCTACCCACACAGAGGTAAGAATCAGTGCTAGTACACAAATGCCTGGAAGGAAGCAGAGGAGATAGGGGTCCTGAAGGATCAGAAGAAGCAGCTCCAGCTTGGTCCTGTGTCCTCAGCCTTTCATGCAGGACCAAGGTACAGCCATGTCTGAGAGTGAGGAGAATCTGCTTTTGTCAAGCACCAGCCAGATACTTCAATACAACACATGTACTTCACAAGCCACAGGGCTCACTCTATTCACAGCACCCTGCTCACTGGAAAAGACTCTGATGCTGGGAGGGATCGGGGGCAGGAGGAGAAGGGGACGACAGAGGATGAGATGGCTGGATGGCATCACGGACTCGATGGACGTGAGTCTGAGTGACCTCCGGGAGTTGGTGATGGACAGGGAGGCCTGGTGTGCTGCGATTCCTGGGGTCGCAAAGAGTCGGACACGACGGAGCGACTGAACTGAAAGGAGCCAGGAAAGTTCTCATTCGCATTTCACAGCAGAGAAACTAAGATCTGCATCTAGACTCAGACTTGCATAGGCCCCTCAGATTCAGAGACTGAATCTGAACTTGGGCCCTTTTGTCCCCTAAGCTTGTGTTCTTTCCCCTTGAGCATGCTGCTCTCCCAAAAGCCCGGTCACCCGTCGGAGCAAGTGTACAAGCCTCCAAGCCTGGCCCTCTGACCATGGGAACAGAACAATCTCTTCTTTTTTCATATCTAAGAAAATACCCTTCTGAGTCATGGTGCCCACCTTCCCAGGTTAACTTGTCCTCCCAAGTCTGAGACTGTTGTTTCACTTGCCTTTCTCGAGTCTGAGCCTATTTCACTTTATCTTAGCCTCAAGAAATACTAAATGGAGTGGAAAAAACCTCCACATGGAAGCCTTCCAGCAACATCGCTGAGGATTTATTTTACAAAGTGCAAATGCCACTGACTATTTATGTACGTGTTAATTGTTGGCCATGTCTCCATCCCCCTCCCCCAACACGGGGAGCCTGAGATAATGAAAGCTTGTAGACGATAAGCATCTTTTAA
This sequence comes from Cephalophus harveyi, assembly GCA_006410635.1. NCBI lineage: Eukaryota > Metazoa > Chordata > Mammalia > Artiodactyla > Bovidae > Cephalophus > Cephalophus harveyi. Next base: position 249,723 of record SJYT01015439.1, on the reverse strand, counting down.
AACCCCAACTCTAACATTTCAGAACAGTCCCCCCCCACTGGAACCCAAGGCCTGGCATTTTCCCAAGGACAGACATGGAGCTAACTTTAAAGACCCACTGCTGTCTTTGCAACAGCATGCTATTTAGGAACAATTCTGTCTATGCAATGTCACCCCTCTGGAGCATGATCGAGTGCAACGCCCCTCTTTGCAAGGAAGGGGAGGAGCTGGTTGCAAGACTATGGATGGTCCCGGGAGCCCAAGGGATGGTCCCCAGGAGCCCAAGGAGACCAGCAAAATAGCCACCACGAGGCCCAAGTTTCAGAAGATATCCCCAGAACCACCATGAGGAAACCCATTAAGGGCAGTTAGCACTGAGCTGCATGATGCCACACTGTGCTTCCCAGGGGCTGCCTTCTCGGGAAAAGGGCCTGAGCTTCTGGTCCAGATACTCGCCCTCTGTACTCCAGCCTTGCCTCCAGAACCCCTTGGGGCCTTGCTTTCACCAGAAAACTGGTGGATTTCCCCTCGTCTCTTCCCCCTCCCCACATCTCCCGTGGCTCCTCCCTACTCTTACTCCTTAGCTCTTCTGGCCCCATCCTTACTCGTAGATCTCATTGAGGAATCTTGGGTCCTGTATCCCAGCCACACAAGGCCATCTGGATAAGGAATGGCAGAATTAATCTTGTGTAGCTTCCAAAAGTAACTCTGGGACACTGAAGAGGGAGATCTGAGCCTGTAGCCTGGGAACGCAGGGAGCGCCCTGGCTGGGCCAGGCTGGATGGAGGTGAGGGTTACTTACACACTGGGTCCAATGACTGACACTCACTAAACAACTCTGCCACCTGACCCGGAGCTAAGCCCTAGACAGGTGAAACTTCCCTGGGTCCTCAAGACAGCTCACTGACAGGTTCTGAGCCTGTAGGTGGGGAAACTTCCCCGAAGCCTCCCAGCAAGTCAGTGCAGCCGAGGCAGCACAATCCAGCCTTTCAGACCCCAGAGTCCATGTGCTTTTCAGCATATTGTGCAGACTCGGAAACTGAGCAAGGACAAACTTACTCTTGGCCCTTTTTGTAGATGTTTAATGCAAAATCGACAGTTGAGCTGGAAGGCGATGCAGAGAGTGGTGAGGCCTAGCATGTAGAGTTGAACAGACTTCTGTAAAGTTGGGTCCCACATTCTGGAGTTTCCTGCCACCATCCTTCCCCAGAACTCCTGGGTCAAGTGGTCTTCTGATTGTCACAGTGCTTCTGTATATGGAAAGTGGCCTTCAGTCCCTCACCAAGAAGTGAGTTCCCCAAGGGCTGAGGTCTGATGTAGTCACCACACAGCCCTCACAGATGATGAACTTCAGAAAAATGTCTATGGAAGGAATGAACAGGTGGGTCCATACTCCTGGATATTCCCTGGTGCTCAGTATGAGGCAGGTCAGGGGCATAAGTAGGAAGCCCAGTACAGCACAAAGGGATACTGACATACAGGCAACCACAGCTTTGCGCAGCAGGTACCGAATTAATGGAAACCCACACACGTGTCCTCACGTCCCACAGTATCATATGCATTCGATTTCCAGTTTACATTGCGCCATGCAAAGTAAGTCCTGCCTGTATGTGAAAGCAGCATCCTTTCTCTGCAACTCTGAGAGAACTTGAGGCTGAAATGAATGTGAAAGATAGATAAATGCAAGATATCATGACCTTTAGAAGCTGATGGAAACATAATCAAATTTTAGAGCTTTTCTGTGGGAATGTAATTTCTTCACTTCTGCTGAGTTCCGAACCTCCTGATGAAAGTTCCCATTCATCCTATATCCCGCCTAACAATACAATAATTTCTGGACTTGGTTGGTCCATCAATGGCATTTTAAAAGATATTACTATCACATCAGAGAGAGTGTTATTCATGAGATTTGTTTCTTGCACTTGCTTTGATCTCAGAAAAACTATTATGTTGCTATTGGGGAAAAAAAAGAAAGCATAATGGACTCAGTACATGTGAAAATCTGATGGATCTAACAATTCCTAGTCAATCATGACACATCCCTGGCCTCGGTCCCCACTGTTTACCAAGTTTGAGATAAACAGCTCTTCTAAACTGCCTTCCCACTTTGAACAGAGGGCAGAAGGGCCAACCCACGGCCTCTGGGGGATGAAGATTCATTACAGGTCATTTGCTGATCCTTCAGATGAAATAGAGACAGGTTCCAGGGCTGTGCAAGAAGTGCAACTGACTGTAATAAAAAGTGAGAATATGCTACATGTGGACAATTTATGAGGAAGCATTAATATCAGCAGAAAAATGAAATGGAGTCTGCTCACAGGCACGATCTGTTTAATAAGATCAACTTGAAGAAGTGAAGCCAGGCAGTACCGATGAGTAGCAACTGATGGATACTTGGATTTTAATCAATGGTCCCTAATTTCCCTGCCACCTGGAGGGCAGAGAAGACAAATTAGGCCCTCCATGTTCTCACTCTCACAGACACCCAAGCTGTCCTGATGGGAGGGGGCAGGAGTCATCTTTTCTGTCAGTCTTGCATGATGGAGGAGAAAGGTATTCCCAGTCCTTGGAAACGTCTCCATAATCATTTGGGGGATTAGGGTGTACAGTAAAGCCATGGCTTCTGAGCTTATTTACACTTGCTCCGATTTGATGAGAGCGGCCGTCAGTCTCTGCAGTGAGCTGTGAACAATCTCACCACGTGGTCCCCCAGGGGGCAGGGGACGCTGATCTTGGGTGGCAGGTGGCTGCATTGAACCATTTCTCATACACTCTGCTGTTCAGCTCCAGCTTCAGATGATTTTCAGATAGAAGCAAAGCAAAGTCTAAAACTGGTTACATGTTTTCTTATTCTCCCTCCCACAGGCATCTGCATGTTCATACTAGAGCTTGAGCCAGTGCTGTGTGCATCCAAAGACCAGCTCCAGCGACCACAGCATCAGATGCTGCTGAAGGAGAGAATGGGGACTGTCTGAGGCAGAAAAGTCCCTCCCCTGCCACTGGGTCACATGCTACCTCAGAGGCCTGTCCTGCACACGTGGTTTGTCAGCCCCAGAGTCCGAGACCCACAGTGGGACATCCACTGGGAGAAGAACTATACTGTGTCACTCAATTAAAGCATCAGTGTTCAAGGTTAACACCATGACCCCTTCAATTCATGCCAGGCAAGCCATTTCTGCACATACATCTAATTCCTTTTCCCAACCTAAATTGTTTTTAAAGATGGAAGCGTTTGAATTCTTTTTAAGGCAATAAAGTTGAAAGCAGCAATTCTTTACCAAGCTGATAAGAGCTGCTGGGTGCAATTTGTATTCTTTTTTATGAGCCTGACTTTTGGGAGAATGAAATAGGAAGAAAAATGTCTTCTTTTTAGTTCTGGAGACAAGAACCACTTCTTCCTCAGGGTGTTGGGGAGGAGTTCCCTGGCTCAGGAGTTGTCAGAAAACAAGTCGCTGATTCGTGACACAGGAATGCTGGGGTGGGCGCAGGGGCTGGGGAGCTGGGGTATCAACAGCCTCTCATCTGGGTGCTCCGCTTGGGATTCTGGATCCCCTGGAAAATGATTCAGAGTTCATGGGCGGGGCTCCACAGTCTTGGGGAATAAGGAAGAGAGGGCGTGGCAAACTCAGTGAAAAGAAGGAGGAGGAATCCATTTCTTTTAGAATCCACAGTAGAAATTGCTTCACAGCCTTCAAGATGGTTTCTTATCAAGGACAAAGCCTCTGTACAATCGGAACCCGGACCCAGGTACGGTCAGGAGCCTAGGAGTCCTCTGCGCCCAACAGTGAAGCCGTGACACTTTGCATTGAGCTGCTAGAAGGAGTGCTGAATAGATGCAGAAGCCAAATACACATGCGCTTCATCCCCAGGGATGGGGCCTAGCTGCCCACCTTCCACCACTGCTGCCTGCTAAAGAACCTGGAAAGACACTCCCATGAGATGGCATCATCTGGAGAGAAAACTCTCTGAACACAAGGCTTCCAAGCTCAGTACCTGAGGCAGAAGAAACATTGAAGGAATTTACCAGCAACCACATCCTGCAACCTGCCTTAATCTGAGGCACCCCACTGGTTTAATCTAATAATCTTGGTATTAGGCATGACCTTGACCCCCGGGACAGTTTTAAACCTTAAACTCTCCAAATACTCCTATTTCCATGCATGTGTGCATATATATACACAACACACACACACACACACACAAATAACTGTATTTCATTCACTTTGTGGGAGGAAGATGGGACACAAACAAAAAGGATTAATATTAATGCATCAACAAACATAAAATGCCCAACACAGGCATTACTATAGCCCTCTGAAATTCTTGCCTCAAATCCACACTCACCTTTCCATGACCAGATTTTTTGTATGAACTGCTGCTGCTGCTGCTGCTAAGTCACTTCAGTCGTGTCCAACTCTGTGCAACCCCATAGATGGCAGCCCACCAGGCTCCCCCGTCCCTCGGATCCTCCAGGCAGGAACACTGGAGTGGGTTGCCATTTCCTTCTCCAATGCATGAAAGTGAAAAGTGAAAGCAAAGTCGCTCAGTCATGTCTGACTCTTAGCGACCCCATGGACTGCAGCCTACAGGCTCCTCCGTCCATGGGATTTTCCAGGCAAGAGTACTGGAGTGGGGTGCCATTGCCTTCTCCTATGACATGCTTATTCTAAAATGTAAACCTCAACTACATTGTCAGTAATCCTTGCGATAACATGGAAGGGGATCAGTTATAACGGCATCTTAATAGAAGAGGAAAGTGAAGCCTACGAACTATTAACAGTTTATAGCTAAATGGTCAGGTCAGCTCTTCGGAGTCACAGGCAGGAATAACGTCATCTTTGCCCAGCAGGGAGAGCCCAAGTGCACAGCCCAAATCACAGTAGCACAAGACAGCCTGTTCTCACGTCTTGAGTAGCCATCAGTCCTAACAGACTCAAAGGACCAGGAGGCTCAGGAGAGGCTCACCCCCTCCCTGAGTGGTCATTCAGGGCGGACGTGACTCATCTCGTCTCTGACCTCCCTGGTACCAGTCGGCTGTGGCCCAGGGAAGGGCCAAGTGCTGGCTAGTGCCCAGCTAGCAGCACAAGGCCCAGGGGAAGGCCACCAGCAGAAGTGAGAAGCTTCAGGTTAGAAAGCAATTCACTCCACAGCCCTCCTGAAGAAAGAGCAGGGCATGATGGAGGCCCCAGGGAGAAAAACAGGATTCTCTGACTCGTCCACATTGGGGATTAATGAGATTGGTGGGATGGAGAAGTCAAAGAGGAGGCGTCATCCTCAGGAAGAGCCAGGAGGTGAGAAGGAGGCAAGAGCAGGACCCACACGCGCATCTGGCAAGCACGTCCAGGGAATCTACGAGGCACCAGATGCACATGGAGACCAGGCAGCCTCAGGCTCCATCGTGGAGCAGAACAAGCTGGCAGGGAGAGACCAGCCCAGACAGGGAGGGAATTCCACTAGACCAGAGGATAACATGCAGTGATGAAGATGTTTCCAGAAAATCAAGAACTAGATTCTAAATCGTGCCTCTAGCAAGTGGAAGCCCCCATGCTGGGGGTGGGTCCTGGTGGGACGGGAGGGTCTTTCAGTCTAAGGAAACAACATGTGCAAGCCTGGAGCTGAAATGGGGCACTCAGTTAGTAGAGCATGGTGGTTGAGTCAGATTTTCACATTTTATGAATAAGGATGTGGTTCTAAAGTAATTAGAAGAGGTAAAAATCAGTTAGAATCAAAATTAGTCATGGAGGTTTCTTAGCTCATAGATGTAGTACAGAAAAATACAGTTTGTGTAAAGAACCCTATAGCCAATCCTCTAACTTTTACTAACCAATGTTTCTCCATGGCGGCACTCAATTAAAGCTTCATTTCCTTCCCTGGGTGGCTCAAATGGCAAAGAATCTGCCTACAATGCAGGAAACCCAGGGTCAAGAAAATCCCTTGCAGAAGGGAATGGCAACCCACTCCAGTATCCTTACCTGGAGCATCCCATGGAGAGAGGAGCCTGGTGGGCTACATAGTCCATGGGGCTGCAAAGAGTCGAACAAGTCTGTGCAACCATCACTTTCTTTTGCTTTCTTCCCCTGAGTGTATTCACTAACTCATCACTCACCTGCCCAGCCCTGTGGTGTCATGTACCTTGCCCTGGCCTGTCACATCGCGGAGCTATCCAAATGTCCTGACCAGAATCTTTTCCAGCCTTGCAGGTTAGAAGGGAAGACATATGGTTAGAGCTGCATTCCAGAAAGGTCAGACCAGCCCTGTGGAGAAGCCCTTGAGACCACACATCCGTTCTTTCTAGCAGTTTCTTTCTTACTGCATGTAGCTTCACTGTGCCCATGGTCTGTTGATGAGGCAGTCATGGCATCACCTGGCTCCAGTACCCCTCAACTGTAGTTAAATGTGCATGTGAACCGTCCTCACTGATGGTCACACTGTGGCCCATAATCGGGGGTGCAAGGGGTCACAGCACGAAGCATGAGTTATGAGCTGAAATACTGCCAGGCCCCGTCAGCAGGGCCTTATGCTACGCAGTCACATCTGGCCTTTACCCTGTGAACTGGGAGCTTCCAGATTGTGGGCTACTAAATGGAAAAGGCTTAAGAGACAATAAAAGTTCTCCTATTAAAAAAAAATCTACGCTGAGAAACTTTGAGATATATTGTATTTATATCCCTACCTTGAAGAACCACAAAGGCATTCACAGAAATGTCCTCAGAATGCTACGGGCTGAACTGCGGCCCCTCCATATTGATATGTGGAAGCCCTTCAAAATGCAACTGTTTGAGGTCAGCCAGAAAGATCGTTCAGGTTTTTCCATCACATGCTATGGAAAACATGAGCGAACATTTTGGCCAACCCAATATTTAGAGGCAAGGTCTTTAAAGAGTTAAATTAAAATGACGCCAGTAAGATGGGCCTAATCCAGTTTGCCTGGTGTCCACTTCTAACAAAGAGC
>SJYT01015439.1:103705-240957 GCA_006410635.1 Cephalophus harveyi | reverse complement strand
GGTCCCATCACTCCATGGGAAATAGATGGGGAAACAGTGGAAACAGTGTCAGACTTTATTTTTTTGGGCTCCAAAATCACTGCAGATGGTGATTGCAGCCATGAAATTAAAAGACGCTTACTCTTGGAAGAAAAGTTATGACCAACCTAGATAGTATATTCAAAAGCAGAGACATTACTTTGCCGACTAAGGTCCGTCTAGTCAAGGCTATGGTTTTTCCTGTGGTCACATATGGATGTGAGAGTCGAACTGTGAAGAAGCTGAGCACAGAAGAATTGATGCTTTTGAACTGTGGTGTTGGAGAAGACTCTTGAGAGTCCCTTGGACTGCAAGGAGATCCAACCAGTCCATTCTGAAGGAGCTCAGCCCTGGGATTTCTTTGGAAGGAATGATGCTAAAGTTGAAACTCCAGTACTTTGGCCACCTCATGCAAAGAGTTGACTCACTGGAAAATACCCTGATGCTGGGAGGGATTGGGGGCAGGAGGAGAAGGGGACAACAGAGGATGAGATGGCTGGATGGCATCACTGACTGGATGGACGTGAGTCTAAGTGAACTCCGGGAGTTGGTGATGGACAGGGAGGCCTGGCGTGCTGCGATTTATAGGGTCGCAAAGAGTTGGACACGACTGAGCAACTGAACTGAACTGATACAAGTTCTATAATATATTTGTCCAAACGCTCAGCCATAGAACAGTCTTTCAGTTCCCCTCCTCCCCAGAGAGAGCCTCTCAGTGCCCCCTCTCCGCTGCTCCTGTGTGGACCCTGCCCTCCTGCTGGATGACAGGGGCTGTCCTGAGACTCTCCTTATCTGTTCTGCTGGCTGGATTGTCCATACTTGGTTTTACTTTTTTTTTTTTTTCTGAAGCTCATGCTACAACATCTTCCTAAGAAAAGGTTGATAGACTTGGGCTGTAAATTTGCAAGTCTATGCATGTTTGGAAATTTTTTAATTTTTTTCTATCACATTAATTGATGATTTCACCTAGACATAAGAGGGGAGTGGTGGCATTAGTGGTAAAGAACCGTCTGCCAGTGCAGGCAGACGTAAGAGACACAGGTTTGATCCCTGGGTAGGAAAGACGCCCTGGAGGCAGGCATGGCAACCCACTCCAGTAATCTTTCCTAGAGAATCCAATGGACAGAGGAGCCTGGTGGGCTACAATCCATAGGGTTGCACAGAGTCAGACACGACTGAAGTGACTTAGCACACACCCACTAACTCAACCATAGAAATAGTGTTCCTCCAAGGTTTTTTTGCATTCATCATTAACCCTAAGCATCCTCATGTCATTCTGATCCATCTTCCCTTTATGTCACCTGCCCATCTTCCTCCTCTCCTCCTTCTTTTCTTCTTCCTCTTTCCCTCTCTCAATGACCCACCCCAAGCCCCTGTCCTGCATTCCTGCCTTTCTCTCCTTGGTGCTTAGAAACTTGGCACTGAAGTACCTTAATGTGAGACTTCTTTTCCTCTATTTTTGGCTAAGAGCTAAATGGTTGATAGGACTTTTTAGTCTGAAGACATATTCCTTTTGTTTCTAGATATTTTCTTGTTTATTTCTTCGATATTTGCCTTCTCTTCATTGTCATCTGTTCTTTCTCTAGAATTTCCGCTAGAAGAACATTGAACTTTATGGACTGAACCATGAATTTTTGTCAAGTTTTATCAAGTTTTCTCTCTCATTTTATATCTCTTTACTTTTGCTTACACTTTCCTCAACTTTGTCTAATAGTTGTATTGGATTTTTAAAAACTCAGTCTTATTTTTTTGCCTTCAGTTGCTATTTTGTGCTCTCTGTTCTTGTACAGAGTTTCTGTTCGTGTCTTAAGCAAGAAATATTTTTAATTTCCTTAAGATCATCAGTGACATGGTTTTTGATGTTTTATTCTGTTCCCTGAACTAAGTTTGGCCTGGATCCCTTTTTCATTTTTGTCTTGTACTCTCTCTCATATAAGAGATGTCCCTCAAATGCATGATAATCCTGGGTTGTTCTTTCATGTTTAAAGTGAAGCATTCAAATGCCATTTGCAGCAACATGGATGCAACTAGAGATTATCATCAGTTCAGTTCAGTTCAGTCGCTCAGTCGTGTCCGACTCTGCGACCCCATGAATCGCAGCACGCCAGGCTTCCCTGTGCATCACCATCTCCCGGAGTTCACTCAGACTCACGTCCATCAGGTCAGTGATGCCATCCAGCCATCTCATCCTCTGTCGTCCCCTTCTCCTCTTGCCCCCAATCCCTCCCAGCGTCAGAGTCTTTTCCAATGAGTCAACTCTTCGCATGAGGTGGCCAAAGTACTGGAGTTTCAGCTTTGGCATCATTCCCTCCAAAGAAATCCCAGGGCTGATCTCCTTCAGAATGGACTGGTTGGATCTCCTTGCAGTCCAAATGAAGTAAGTCAGAAAGAGAAAGACAAACACCATTTGATATCACTTATATGTGGAATCTAAAATATGGCACAAATGAATCTATCTATGAAACAGAAAGAGAATCACAGACATAGAGAACAGACTGCTGATTGTCAAGGGGAAGAGGGCTGGAAGAGGGTGGAGTAGGAGGATGGGGTCAGCAGATGTAAGCTTTTACATGCGGATGGATAAACAAGGTTATGGATAAACAAGGTTCTACTGTATAGCACAGAGAACTGTATTCAATATCCAATGATAAAGCATAATGGAAAAGAATATTTTAAAAAACTATATACATGTATAACTGAATCACTATATGCTGTATAGCAGAATTAACACCACACTGTAAATCAACCATACTTAAATACAAAAAATAAACTGGGGACATTCAAAAGCTCACTGGAGGGCATGAATGTGGTCTGTAGACCATGGACTGGAGGGCTTCCTTGCTTTTGCATTGTAAGGCACCTCTCTCCTCCATAATTTCAGCTTCTGCAAGTCTTTTCTCCAGTTCAGATTCTCCAGAAAAGATTCTTCCTATATCCTACCTGAAGGGTATTGGCTGGCTACTGGCATTCTGAGAGCCGGAAAAGGAAGGAAAGGTCCCACCGCTCACCAAGCGAGTCTCTGTTTAGCTTCTGCTGGTTTCTGCCACCTGCCTCATCCCACTCTCTGTGGTGTCCGGGTTCTAATGCTCTCAAGCAGGTGGAACCACAACATCTTTATGATCGGGCACTGGGGTTATAACAGCCTCACCTCAGCTGAATCAGTTACCTTCCGCCACCCACTGTCTATTTTCCAAAAACTAGCCCCAAGATCTCACCCACTGCTGTCTCCTCCCAAGGACTCTTTGAGCTTGTGGGTTTTTAACACTTAACATCCCTGTTATTTTAAAATAGTCTTGGGGAAAGAGGGGTTAAACATGGGCAACAAATCAGAATTGTCTCATCAATCAGAAATCAATAAAACTGAAGTCACTCAGGTTAGCAGTTTCCTTATATGCTCAAGATAACTACAACAGGTTTTTGTTGTTGGCAACTGAACACGCTGACCAACCCAAGAAGGCTGATGGAGGGCCCAGTAGGGATGAAAATGGCCTGTGCCAGGGCTGATGAAAAAGGGCAAGATGAAGGGGAAACTAGATTAAAAGGAACATCATTTTTCCTGCAGTGAGCCTGGAAAGCTAGCTGAGAACTCAAACTCCAAAACTTCTCATGCAGAACTTATTAACTTATTTTCATAAGCTTTGGGGCAGGGTAGGGGGCAAGGGTGGCTGAGACTGCTCACCCAGACTTGGAGATGAAAAGGGGACAGCTACTCTTCTCGGCTCTAGTCTGTAGCCCCTGGAGGCTGTCTGGGGCAGTGTGTTCTTTGCACGATCATGTTGCTGAAAAGGTACAATTTCATAGAGAATTCTTGATCAAGCCCACAAGCACATTTTGGGCTCAGGCTCTGTTTATCACTCCTAGAGGGGAAGGATGTCAGAGCCTTATTCAACAGCTTCATTCTGCAGCCCATTTAAATAACCATACATCGGGTAACCCAAGGTAAGGACAGGGGAGGACCCATCTGCAACCTGGGGAATGACATGATATCAATCGGATGTGTGGGAGATTTGGGGATGCATAATAGCCTGTTCAAAGGAATAGTTCAAACATACTGACGCGCTTTGATCAACACATCCCTCTAGAAGGATGAAAGAATCTGTAGAATTCAGAAACCTGGGCTCCTTTAACATAAATCCAGGCTGAGGGTTTCCTAGGCATGTCCTCTCTGAGGGTGAGCCTGAAGGCAACAAGGGAAGCCATGGATGATGTCTCTTTCCCTAGTCAGACCTGTTCTGTTGGGAAGAGAGGGGTGAAAAGCAGGTGTGCATGGGGTCTGTGGTTGGGTGAGCTGGCTTGAGGGGGCCCAAAAGGGAGATGGGAAAGCAGCCTGGAAGGTAGGAAAGGCTTCATGGAGGGCCTGGGCTAGAAGCATGAGAAGGCTGGGAAAGACTTAAAGGATGAAGGAGGCCATTAAAAACCCCAGGTAGGAAGAGGGATGATGAACAAAATGGTGAAGACAAGAGAGTGCTCTGCCCTCAAAAATAACAATAAGGACGCAGACAAAGGGCTCTGAGTCCAGAGTGCCCACAGAATGCCCCCAAATAGAGGCTGGATGTATCCCTCCTGACAGAGACGGGAAATACAAGACAACCCCAGCATGGCTGGGGATAGCAGAGGTGGCCACTCACCTAGGACACATACAGCTGAAAGGATGCACCAACAGGCCAGGGGGTGGGACAGAGACAGAGTCTCGGGGATCCCTCTGAGAGAAGAGATTCACGTGAGTGGCCCCTGCACCATGCATATGGCAAGGTGCGTGTATATTTCCCTCCAGGGCTAAGGTTTCTACAAAGCCTAAACTTAAGGCTTCCTTTTTGACTCCAGTACACAGCACACTATATTTACATTAACAAAATCATATGTTCTTCTCAAACAAAGAAAGCCGCGTCACACATCACGTTCTGCACAAGCATGGTGAAAAGTATCTCTTTTTTCTTTTTCCTGAATCCTTTTCTAGTAAAATATCTGTGTGTCTTTCACGGCAAAAATTGCAGTTAGTGTGAAGAGGGCCCTGAGAAGCCCATCCTGGCCTAGATATACACAGGCAGACAGGAGGCCGGTGAGACTGGCTGGGGTCACTGGCCAGGCCAGGCCTGAGGGTCTGGCAGCCTACCTGTCGCAGGAGGACTTGGTGGGAAGGGGTTGTCTGGGGGCTCCTCTAACTCCAAGATGTGGTTGGCGAACACTGCCCTGCCCACCACTAAGCCCTGGGGACCGTGGTTCATATAACACCACCACGAAACTTAAAGGCTTCCTGAGGCCTTCTGGCTGTTTTCAAAAAGATGAATTCTAAAAGGCATTCATGCCCTGGAGAAAAAGGCTGGGTGTAGACATCAGAGAAGTGAGCTTCCCAAAGTCCAGAGGAACAGCATCTGATACTGGGTGTGTGCCAGTCACAGGCTGGGCCTCAGAGAAGCACGGTGCGTAACAGATGACCTCGCCGAATCCTTACAAGAGCGCCCCTGACGAGGCTGCGTGTGTGCTGAGTCGCTTCAGTCGTGTCCGACTTTGCGACCCTATGGACAGTAGCCCGCCAGGCTCCTCTGTCTCTGAGATTCTCCAGGCAAGAACACTGGAGTGGATAGCCATTCCCTTCTCCAGGAGATCTTCCTGGCCCAGGGACTGAGCCCACATCTCTTACGTCTCCTGCACTGGCAGGTGCGTTCTTTACCACTAGGGCTACCTGGGAAGCCCTTTCATAATAGCCATCATCCCTGTTATTAAAGGTGAGACAGTTGATGTCACATGACCCACCCCTGTTCACACAGGAAATAAGAGAGTGAGCCAGAAGAGGATCCCAAGTCTGCTGGTGGCCACAGACTCAACTGCCTCCCAAGCAAACTGAGGCAAGGTGAGAAGCCCCGAAGGAAGGCGAGAGAGCATCAGAGACGGAGTTCCAACCTGGGCATCACAAATATCCTCCCACGAACCTGCCCCAGGATGGTGCCTGGGGCTGCCCGGCCTCCAGACAAAGGCAGCGGGGAGAGCCAAAGAGCATAGAGCACCAGCCTGGCTCCCCACCAGCCCCAGAGCTTTCCAGCGACCAACAAGCAAGCGGCCGTGTGAAGGCCCAGCATGGACGGATCACAGCTTAGTCCATCTGCCTACTAACACTCGCAAAAGAGCTGCGGTTCACTATTCAAAAGACATGGTTCACTATTCGTGGCTAATTACACACAAAGCAGGACGGATGGGCCAGGCACTGTACTAAGTGTGTTCCGTGTATCGATCCCCTTAATTCCCTCAGCAATCCTACAACGCAGGTACAATTATTACCCCACATTACAGATGAGCAAACTGAAGCACAGAGTGTTTAACTTGTTCAAGGTAGCAGGGCTAGACAACAGCAGAGGCCAAGCCCAGACACTAACCATTCTGTGCACTCTCTCTCCTCATTCCAAGCACTGCTCTGAGTTTGGGGCATGCCTGAGGAATACTCACAAAGGCCTGCTATGTGCCAAGCCACTGTGACCTGGGAACACAAGCAAAGCTGCGGTCACGCTTACCTCTCAGGATGTCACCATCATCAACACAGACACACATCCAGGTCTAACGAGGCAGGGGCTCTCGGGAGGGGAAGGACGTACGGGGCAGTAAGGGAACACAGTGAAGGGCATCTAACCCCCCCTCAAGGAGTCAGGGAAAGTTTCTTGAAACAGATGATGCTGGAGCTACATCTTAAAAATGACCAGAAGCGACCCAGCAAGACAGTCTAAGAAATACCACTTTTTAATTCTTCTAAAGCTTTTAAGCTCTGCCTTGTGCCAGGTCAAATCCCTAGGAGGCTCCTAGTCTAGGTGATATCATTCCGGCTTTCCCCAGAAAAATCTATACGGAACTAGAATCTCACATTGTTTATGCCTTTGGCTTTCAGCCAAGGCTGATATAAGAAGCCGCCGTATGAATCACATTTGCATTGTTTGTAAAACTGCAAGCAAAGACACTATCCATTATGTTGTTCTATGTCCCTTATCTAGAAGTTCATGTGATAAATGCCTCCCAGAGCACTAAACTAAAAAATAAAATCAGAAATAGAAGCCTCTCTCCCAGGGGCGTTCATCTTCATAGTAAGCACTGAAGGCTATGCATTCTGTCAACGTCTACTGTTGCCTTGCCTGCCAGGAAGCTCAGAACTGAGGCTAATATTAAGAGCTTCCATTAGCCTATGTTTTCTGGCCTAAAGTTCCACTGCCCTTGGTTATTTGGCTCTTAACAATGTACTTTTATGTTGATGAATTTATGGTTTTATATTGTTTTAAAGGGCTTCCCTGGTGGCTTAGATGGTAAAGACTCTGCCTGCAAGGCAGGAGACCCAGGTTCAACCCCTGGGTTGGGAAGATCCCCTGAAGAATGGAATGGCAACTCACTCTATTATTTTTGCCTGGAGAATTTCAGGTGCAAAGGAGCCTAGCAGGCTATAGTCTACGGGTCACAAAGAGATGGACACGACGGAGCGACTCACACACACACACACACACACACACACACACACACACACACTGTTTTCAAACTAGACCTATAGTTACCAGTGCTACTGGGACACAGTGCATGTGGAAAACATCTGAGTAGGCTTGCTTATCACTCAAAGCCATGCTGATCCCCAACTCATTAATACTTACAATTTCCCATTATTTCTTTAAACCCGCAGTGTCCCTTTATACCCAGAATGGATGAATACACATCTGCAGTAAAATATGAAAGGGCCAAAACAGCCCCCATCTGCCACCTGCAGGATGGGTCTTCTCAGAACACAACAAAGACTCGTCCCTCACACCTCTCCAGGCACGACGCCCTCCAGGACTTCAAGAAAGCTCTGGAGACATGTTTTTGGGGGGACTCCAAGCATCAAGGCCAGATGCTGAGAGGCATTTGAGATACCTGCGGGGACGGAGGTGCACGGCCATCTGTCAGATGTGTGTGTTGGTGTTTCTGTGTGTGTGTGTGCGCGCGCGCATGCACGCTCAAATCCACCCTAACTCTCATGCCCCATCTAGGCATGACCGATGCTTTTTTATCCCCATCCACAAAATGAGGTTGCTATGAAGCGTTTCAGAGATGATGCGTCTGACAGACGGTACCTGACGTACAGCGGGCACTTAACAGAAACTATCTCACCCTCATTGCTCTCTCCAGGCTAGACGACAGTCTCCATGAAGGGGAGGACTGTGAATGCCTCACTGTCTCACTCTTGGTGCCTAACACAAATCCTAGCCCTAGGAGCTATCAGGTAGATCCTAGTCTTAGAATACTGGGATTCACGTCCTTAGAACACCAGTATTCAAGAAAAATACCGCTTGAATGAATGAATGACAACAAAGAACGGTTCTGAACAGATGATGCAACACAACGCTGAGCCTTAATTTTACTCCTCCTTTCACTCAGATGTGCAAAGACAAAACAGCCTCTTTGTTTTCCAGAACATTCTTCACGAGTCTCCATCCCCACGCCTGGGCACTAAGGAAGCAGACGTGGCTATAAAAGACACAATCAGTCAGACACAGACAGTGTCTCAGTCGCTTTCGGTTTAGCTGGCCTCCTTGGCAGATGCTCAGTATTCTATATATCCTCTCCTTGCTGCTGTCCTTCTCCCCATGGAGAGGCTTCATGATCTCACTGTATGGAGCTCTCTCCTCGGACGCAGCTAGTCTGGTCTGGTCTGGTCTGCTACTCGGCCCCACGTGCTGGTCTTGCTGGCAGGGTTGCTGGGTGGTTTCCGAACAAGTGAGCTCCTGGTGGACTTGCCTGGCTGCCTTGACACCCATGGTTCTTGGATCCGGGTCAAGTTCCAGCCATGTCCTCCTTTTGACCGCAGTTTGTATGGTCCCCATGCAACCCCTGCAGGAAGAACATTCCATCCTTCTCTACGGTGGTTCTAATCCAGCTATTTTCTGCCTTTCACAGGGGACATTTTCAAACATTCAGATCCCTTACCTACTTCATCACACTTTCTGGCCCAGCACTGAGTAGATGGCTGAGTGACCAGACCAGAGTCACCGTGTATCTTCCTTCAGTTCAGTTCAGTTCAGTCGCTCAGTCGTGTCCGACTCTTTGTGACCCCATGAGTCGCAGCACGCCAGGCCTCCCTGTCCATCACCAACTCCCAGAGTTCACTCAGACTCCCGTTCCATCGAGTCCGTGATGCCATGCAGCCATCTCATCCTCTGTCGTCCCCTTCTCCTCCTGCCCCCAATCCCTCCCAGCATCAGGGTCTTTTCCTATGAGTCAACTCTTCACATGAGGTGGCCAAAGTATTGGAGTTTCAGCTTTAGCATCAGTCCTTCCAATGAATACCCAGGACTGATCTCCTTTAGGATGGACTGGTTGGATCTCCTTGCAGCCCAAAGGACTCTCAAGAGTCTTCTCCAACACCACAATTCAAAAGCATCAATTCTTCGGCGCTCAGCTTTCTTCACAGTCCAACTCTCATATCCATACATGACCACAGGAAAAACCATAGTTTGACTAGATAGACCTTTGTTGGCAAAGTAATGTCTCTGCTTTTGAATATACTGTCTAGGTAGGTCATAACTTTTCTTTCAAGGAGCAAACATCTTTTAATTTCTTGGCTGCAATCACCATCTGCAGTGATTTTGAAGCCCAAAAAAACAAAGTCTGACACTGTTTCCACTGTTTCCCCATCTATTTCCCATGAAGTGATGGGACCGGATGCCATGATCTACGTTTTCTGAATGTTGAGCTTTAAGGTAACGTTTCCACTCTCCTCTTTCACTTTCAACAGGAGGCTTTTTAGTTCTCTTCACTTTCTGCCATAAGGGTGGTGTCATCTGCATATTTGAGGTTGTTGATATTTCTCCCAGCAATCTTGATTCCAGCTTGTGCTTCTTCCAGTCCAGCGTTTCTCATGATGGACTCTGCATAGAAGTTAAATAAGCAGGGTGACAATATACAGCCTTGACGTACACCTTTTTCTATTTGGAACCAGCCTGTTGTTCCAAGTCCAATTCTAACTGTTGCTTCCTGACCTGCATATAGATCTTATGAATTTCTGTTTTCAGCCACTGGACTGCCAGGAAAATCCCCAATGGGGCTTCTACTTTTTTGGGGGGGGGGCAGGGGGTGCTGCTCTGGGTCCTCCTTGCTGTGCACGTGCTTTCTCTAGTTGTGGAGAATGGGGGTTACTCTCCAGTTGTGGTACATGGGCTTCTCATTGTGCTGGCTTCTCTTGTTGCAGAGCACAAGCTCTAAGGTGTGTGGGCTTCAGGAGTTTCAGCACGTGGGCTCAGGAGTTGCAGGCTTAGTTGCCTTGTGACATGTGGGATCTTCCAGGACTAGGGACTTGAACCAGTGTCCTCTGGATTGCAAAGTGAAAGTGAAAGTTGTCAGTCAGGTCTGACTCTTTGCAACCACATGGACTGCAACCCACCAGGCTCCTCTGCCCATGGAACTCTGCAGGTAAGAATCCTGAAGTGGGATGCCATTTCCTTCTCCAGGGGATCTTCCCAACCCAGGGATTGAACCCAGGTCTCCTTCATTGCAGGCAGATTCTTTACCATCTAAGCCACCAGCAAGGCAGATTCCTAACCACTAGACCATAAAGAAAGCCCACTTTTCTCAGAGACTCATCTGCGTCTCAATTTTCAGGTTTGTGTTGAACACATAGTAGGCAGCATAGAAACTGAAGTGAGCTGCACTGAACTATTAATAAACATAATTGAAATGATTTGCATTTGATAAGGATCCCTCCTTATTTCTGAGTTTATATAAGGAAAACTAAATCTTTTGAAAACTAGTTTGTAGAATCCATTCAAGAGAAGAACTTGACACTAGTTTGAAAGGAAGAGTGGACAGTCGATATTTTTATTGAGCTAGTTTGATATTCAATTTAAAAGATGAAAAGTGAAAAGGAAAAGTGTTAGTCGGTCAGTTGTGTCCAACTCTTTAAGATTCCCCTGGACTGTAGCCTGCCAGGCTCCTCTGTCCATGGGATTCTCCAGGCAAGAATGCTGGTGTGGGTTGTCATTTCCTTCTCCAGGGGATCTTCCCCGCCCAGAGTTTGAACCAAACAAATCCCTGGAGAGTGGATTTCGTCTTGAGAGATACAGCAGGCCCACATCCTGCTCTGCTTTCACAAACCCTCATTCACTCTCCTCTCTCACTTGAGGCTACTGGTTCCTAACCTGCTGGGAAACTTAAAAAAAAACAAAAAAAAAATCTGTGTCTAGGCGCCACCTTTTCCAACACTGACATCATTATTCTAGGAGGGGCCTGAGCAAGCCTTAGCATTTCAGACAAAAGCAAGAAGCTGGAGAGAGACTGAGAACAATAAGAAGTGAAACCTGCCCAACAGACACACAAAGTCGAAATGTACAGTGGTCTGGGGGCATTTGCTACAGGCCCAAAGAGCAGTGCCCTCCGACTGGCCCCTGGGGCATCAGGCAACCAAAACTGATACTCAAAACACTCACCTATATTCCCAAGAAAAGGACCCTTTGTCTTTGTATCTAATAAAGCTGCTGTGGGGCCCTTGACCTTTTTATCCTCCCCACTGGCTTCAGCCCAAAGTTCTACCTGACTGTCCTGTCATGGCCCATTATTCATAGCGGTCTCCTCTCTAAATTGAAAGTTTCAATGGCAAGGGCTGTCTGATTAATTCTTGGAACCCCCATTCCCCAGCCCAGTGGTTCTCAGTTCAGTTCAGTTGCTCAGTCATGTCCGACCCCATGGACTGCAGCATACCAGGCCTCCCTGCCCATCACCAACTCCCAGAGTTTACTCAAACTCACTTCCATTGAGTTGGTGATGCCATCTAACCATCTCGTCCGCTGTTGTCCCCTTCTCCTCCTGCCTTCAATCTTTCCCAGCATCAGGGTCTTTTCAAATGAGTCAGTTCTTCTCATCAGGTGGCCAAAGTATTGGAGTTTCAGCTTCAACATCAGTCCTTCCAATGAATATTCAGGACGGTAGAGGCAATTTAGTGCCCCCCCCCCACCATACCCCAGGAACATGTGGGAGTATCAGGGACTTTTGGTTGCCACAATTCCAGGGGGGTGCTACTGGCACCTAGTCGATGGAAATCATGCTGCTAGACATCCTACAAGGCATGGGGCAGTTCCCCACCATAGAGAATAATCTGGACCCAAAAGTTAGTATTACCCAGGTTGAGAAACTCTGGTTTAGTCTAGCACTTGACACACGTGTGCTAAGTCACTTCAGTCATGTCCAGTTCTTTGTGACGCTATGGACTGTAGCCCACCAGGCTCCTCTGTCCATAGGATTCTCCAGGCAAGAATACTGGAGTGGGCTGCCATGCCCTCCTCCAGGGGATCTTCCTGACCTAAGGTCGAAACAGCACCTCTGGCGACTCCGGCATCGCAGGAGGATTCTTTACTTCTGAGACACCAGGGAAGCCCAGCCCTTGATACACTTGGCACTAAATATCAGAAAGATATTCCCATCAGGAACTTTCTGCTTGGGGCAGGGAGGGATAAATTAAGATTTGGCATTTATAGGTACCTACTGCTGTATATAAAATAGATAAACCACAAGGATGTACTATGCTACTGTACAGCATAGAGAACTATATACAATATCTTACAACAACCTGTAATAGAAAAGAATCTGAAAAAGAATATGTGTGTGTATAATTCAATCATTCTGCTATATGCCTGAAACTAACACGACATTGTAAACCATCCATACCTCAATTAAAAAAAAAAATGGAATTTCTTCTTCTCCCACATAATCATCATCCAGATAAGACCACCGTGATCTATAAACATCTAGGCTGCTCAGAGCAGATTTGTTAGCTATCTGGTCTCCATTTGACAAGCTTTTGAACTTAACATATTAGGCAGCACAGTTCTCTCAGGAGGTCTGAATGCCTCCATTCCAATGACAGTCCCAGAGTTCTTGTCAAAAGAAAGGTAGATGGGAAAGACTGACTCCCCAGGGCTTGTTCTCCAGGAAAACCCACCTACATTAAGGGGGAAGATACCTGGACACATTTATCTATAATTAGGGCTAAATACTGAGGAGGAACTTCCAGCTGGACCCCCTTCTTGGATCACTAGCATCTAAATGCTCTGAAGGGATTATACTCCATCCTGTAGACCTGCTTTGATCCTCAATTCTTCAGTTGTTCATAAATTTTTAAATTTTTCATTTTTCTTACTGGTGTTCATATTATAGCTCAAATTTATAATAACGATGAGATAAACTGCTATTTTTATGTGAGCACTCGGTTTACACTAGGCGATGGGCTCAGAATTTTATATAGCTTAACTCCTAGAATGCTCACCGCGACTCTGTGGGTATTTTCTATCATGATGTTTATTACACAGATAAGAAAAATGAGGTGCAGACACGTGATAATACATCATGATACAACACAGCCAGGATTTCACCTCAGAAATGGTGAGTAAACATGCTGAAAATGTACAAAAGCCTAATTCTGGTCAGCAGAATCCAGAAAGCCAAACAACTGTCAACAACCCAGTCCTCTATGAGACACCACCTGTAACACATAGCAACAGACTGGAAATATGCCAGAAATCAATTCTGTTAGCCGCTATCTGGACAACTGAAGATAGTCACTCAACCCCGGACTCAAAAAGCTTTAAAAAAATTTTAGTGCACTAATGCCAGCAATAAAATAATCTCCATATTGGATCCAAGGAAGTCATGCAGAAATACATTATGTAAATAAAATCCCTTTTTAAAATTAGCTTTCTCAAAAAACAAAAATAATCAAACATATTTGACCATACGTATTCAAATCTGCCAAGGGCTCTTTACTAGCAGAATGGACAGTTGTGGGCCCGGAAAGCGGGGCCTTGCCAAATGGCTGTGCCCTCTAGCCAGTCTCCAGAGTAGGTCAATGCTCAGCCCCAGTTCCACCTGGCACCTGGTTTGTGGCATTACCTGTCAACTGCCCTGAGCTGCCTCAGGGGACCATAATCTGCCACCTGTGTCAGCAACTAAGTCAGGTCTATGCCTTCCTACCTCAGCTACACAAGGAAATCATGCCGGGCGCCCAACGGTGCACACCGAGATTCCCTTACTGGTTCGTAGAAAATATACCACTTGTGTTAGCTCTCTGTGGACACTGCAACACACTTTACCCCAGATTTAGCAGCTGAAACAACACATATGTATCACCATGGAGTTCTACAGATTACACGTCTAATATGAGTCTCGCTGGTCTAAAATCAAGGTGTCCGCAGAGCTGTATTCCCTTCTGGAGGCTCCAGGATAGAACCTGTCTTCTTGCCCGTTCCAGCTTCCAGAAGCAGATTCCATTCCTGGTGGTACCTTCCTCCATCTTCAAAATCAGCAATATTGCATCTCTGTGTGCCTTTCTTCAGTAATCACATCTTCCTCTGACTCTTGTCTCCCCATCCACTTTTAAGGACCATTGTGATTATATCAACCCACCTGGATAACCCAGGATAATTTCCCCAAAGTCAGCTCATTAACAATTTTAATTCCATCTGCAACCTTAATTCTGCTTCACCATGTAACCTAATACATTCACAGGTTTCGGGAGTTAGGACACGGTTGGGGGTTGGCGGGAAGGAAAAGGTGGAGAGGATTACTCTGCCTGCCAGAGCACCTCTCAGATGGGGCAGCCAATTGTCAGGTGACTTGGCCCCCATGATAATTTCTCAGTTGAATTTCACAGCCTTTCTACGGGACACATCATTTCCAGTTTGCCCAGTCTCTACCACTGTTTTTTGGCCACATTATGCATGCGATCTCAGTTCCCTGACTAGGGTCAAAACCATACCCCTGCTTTGGAAAAGTGAAAATGAAGTCGCTCAGTTGTGTCCAGCTCTTTGCGACCCCATGGACAGTAGCCTACCAGGCTCCTCCGTCTGGGAGATTTTCCAGGCAAGAGTAGTAGAGTGGGCTGCCATTTCTTTTCCAGGGGATGTTTCCAACCCAGGGATCGAACCTGGGTCTCCTGCACTGCAGACAGACGCTTTACTGCCTGAGCCGCCAGGGAAGCCCCACTTTGGAAGGGGGCTTCTTAGCCACTGGACTGCCAGGGAAGTCCCCCTACCACTCTTGACTGTCTTTCTTCACCCCTGACCCTCATTTACATTACCTGCCTGAATCTAGGAGGAATTTGGGTTTTCCAAACCAAGTCTAGCAAATCTTCAAGAGAGGCCCAGGCTTGCTTAGCTTGGGCTCCTCTCTTAAGAGTGGTCTTATGAATGGACCCCAAGAATCCCTGGCACTGGGCCATCTGCAGTCCTCCCAAAAGTTATTGGAGTGAACAATGAATGCAGATTCTGGGATACACACACACACACTGATGTGAGTTCCAAAAAAGAAACTGGAGAAGCGTTTGTTTCCACTGATGTCTGGGTGACTTACAGCTCGAGACATATATATCTCCAGAATGATTTATAGGAAGTTTATAGACCCTAGACTTTTCCCAGCTGAAACCCAGTGACTGCTTCCACAATAACTCATTGAATTGATCGCTTTAAATTTAAAGGGGCACTGGGAGAACTTTGGCGGCCTGAACTGTTTAAATCTTGTCCTCTGCGAAGGGTTCTGCTATACTTCTGAGTGACCTGGACAGAGCACTGCAGGCCCGTGGTAAAACATGGCGCCGGGGAGGTGGGGAACAAAAAGGAGTCGGAGCCAGCATGGAGGCCTGGAGAAGACGCCAGCCAGAACCAAGGATGGCAATGCAAGGTGGAGGCTGGGGGCCAAAGGGAAAAGCTGCGGAGATGGCAACTCAAGTAACAAGAGTGTCCTGGAAGAGTGGCACAGAGGCAGGAACCCTGGTAGGGAATAAGCATTGCCCTGGCAGCGGAAGGCAAAGCAAGGCAGGTGGAGAAAAAGTTTATCAAGGACCAACACATGCCAAGTACATTACATCAACCTATGACATTTATTCATTTATTCTTCAAACCTTGGAGGACTGTTTGGTCTTAATAATCAGGAAGATATAGGTTCAAATCCCAACTATAGCATATGCTAGTTGGGTGTCCTTGGGTAAGTTAATTAACCTTTCTAACCCTTCTCATTTGTATTTAGAAATTATTATATTTATATATATATATATACACACATATAATCTGTATTTAGAAATCATTACCTATGTATATATACATTATAGTATACCTCACAGAGCATGCACCTTTTAAAGTATGCTTTCAAAGTATATTTAATAGCATGGGGAAATGCTCATTAACAATAGGAAAAGGCAAAAAAGTAGGTGACAAATACTAACACAATTCTGATTTTGTAAAAAGAATATATATACTTTGAATCTATCTGCACATAAGCATATGAAAGAAAACATATAAAGATATTAACAATGGTTATTTTCATGGTGGGAATTTGGATGATTTAATTTTTAAATATACTTTTCATATTTTTCAAATTGCCTACAATGAACATGACATACTTTGAAATATTTTCTAGATTTGCATTTTTATTGCAAAAGTGATCCATGTTCAGTGTAGGAAATTAAACTTTGTTACCACTGGGAACAGCTTGTTATGAGTCCTTCCAGATGTTTTTCTACGCATATCTAAATACATCCATAGAGGGCATGCATTTCACAGGCCACATACTCAGGTGTGCAAAAGAGGGCAGCTTTAGTTCTCTGTAACTAAATTTTGTTTCTATTTTGAGTCCCCATTCCACCTAGGCAGAAACTTCATTTTAAGCAATAGAGAAAAAGCTCAGGCAAATAAGGGTTTTCTCTGTGAATTTAGGGCTTCCCAGATGGTGCAGTGGTAAAGAATTTGCTTGATGTATTGAAGGAGACACAGTGACGCAGGTTGGATCCCTGGGAGGGGAAGATCCCCTGGGATAGGATATGGCAACATACTCCAGTATTCTTGCCTGAAAAATTCCAAGGAGCCTGGTGGGCTACAGTCCATGGGTTTGCAAAGAGTCAGACGCCACTGTGGATTTAACTTACCCACCCGATCTTCTCCCTGAACTTGGGCCTTCATCCTGGGGAGGCTGACACCAAGGTAGGGGGATGGGGGGTGTCTGTCACTCACTTATCATCTGACCTTGTTAGTGTAACTGGTGACAGACTTTTCGCCTGGCCTTGGTCTGCAGGATGTACCCTAACAGACTCCAAACGGTCAAGTTTCCCAAATCTACTTATCAACGATGCTGAATACTTGGGGCACCCTCTTCTCCACCGGCAGCCCTCGTCTGGTCTAACAGCTTTGTGTTCTCCATTCTCAAGACTCCTCTTGAAGGGTGCCAAGGGAAACCTTTTGGATGCTCTTCCACTCATTCCTGGGAGGGGCTTTCTCAGGCTCTTTCTCTGGCTCTGAGAGAAATTTCTGTTCTCCTGAAGCTGCAGCCTCCTGACTCCAGGGGTGTTTTGGGGGCCGCCACCCCACTGAGCTCTGGTATGGCCTCACATCACCACTCTTCTTCACTCAGGGAGAGCCTCGAGGACCTGAGTCCTTCTCAGCCATCCTCGACTTCCCTGCGCTCCGAGATCAGTCTCCACTCAGTCTCCCTCCTCTCCAGGACCAGTGTGATCTGTGATCTTTAACTCCTCTGCGTGGGACGGATGACAAGCTTGGGTATCTGAGGTTAATAACCTCATGTCAGGAGCCCTTTGCCTCCGGTTGGAGACTACATAGGTCTTCTCTTGTAACCACTATTTCTACTGTGGAGTATAAAAGTCTATTTTAAAATTTCAAAGTTGGAAACCAACTCGGGTTCTGGGGCTTCAGGTTCTGTACATGGCACCATTCCGCTCTTAGAGCAGGAGCAAGAAAGGACCTAATTGCTGCCTGAAATTGGAGGGTGTCAGTGAGCTTGGCATAGAAAAAACATAAAAACATCTGTTAATGTCTTAAAATATTAACTTACTGTATTTGTGTATTTGGGTGTGTGAAATATAGATGCATAGTTTAATAATAGTACCACAGTGGGATCAGACCACTCATACTTTCCACGGTGTTCCTTTATTCACTGAGCAATAGGTCTTGGAGTTATTGAGCTAATACATTCTTTGTAACAGTTGAGCAATAGTCTATTGTCCCATTTGGTTATCTAATCCTCTGTTTCAAAAAGTGAGTACTTCCCAATTTTTCACTCTTATAATGCTGCAATGCACACGCTTGTTCATATCTCTTGTTCAACTGATCAACTCTTCTGGAGGATAAACTCTTAGAGGCCAATTTTTTATGTCAAAGGATATTGCTAAATAGCTTCCCACCAGTAAAATATATATGGGAATATTACAGGTTAAAAATTCAATTCCATGTAAAAATGATAGTTCATTAAATAAATAAGTATAACAAAAATACTTGAATAAATCAGGATAAGGTAAACATATGTAAGATATATATCATATACAAAACAGTATTCTAAACAGGTTAAAGCTCTAAATAGGAAAGAATAAAATGGCTAAATCAGGAAGAAAAAAAGATAGTAGAAACATGAGCATTACCTCATACTGGAATGAGGAAGAACCTCTTAAGAAAGAGAGTTTTTAACACAGTAAGAGATACCACAAATAAAGCCAAGAGACAAATGAAAGGTTAAATAAAATATTTACAAGTGATGACAAATTTCCAACTGTATTTACAAATGTATGACAAACTGGTTAATATCACAAAACAAGGAGCTCCTATAGAGCTGATGAGGAAAAAAAAAAACAAAAAACAAAAAATTGCAAAAAGCAATGCAGGAAAGACACTGGAAAGGTAGGCTGCAACCAGTAGCCACCCAATTTCTCCTTCATATCAGGAGGTAGAATCTAATTCTCCACGGTCCACCCCAGTCTGGATTGGCCATGTGCCTTGCTTTGACCAGTGGGAAATTAACAAGCATGACACAAGCAAAGAAAAGTGCCAGATATGGAGCATGCCCTGTCTTGCTGCTTGGAGGAACTGTGTACCAACTACCCTGTGAATAGGTGCAGGCCAGCCTGGTAGATGATGACACACAGATGGCCCACTCAGCCTGCATCCCTCATCCCAGCCAACAGTCAGCCAACCACCATGCGCCAGAATCATTTAACTGACAGCAGCTAACCACAGACCCACGAGGGAGCTGAGAAGAGTAGGAGGAACCCAGCCCAAACTGCTGATCCCCAGAATCACAGCTAGATGAATAGCTGCTGCTGTAGGCCATTAAGTTTCAGGTTGGTTTGTTATGCAACAAATGCTAACAGGAAGAGCTAATAAATAAAAACATGGGCAAACTCACAAGCAGCAAATTTAAAGAAAACATCATTTTTTACCCATCGAGGTGACAAAAATGAAGAAAAATGATAACTTCAGTTCAGGCAAGGATGTGAAGACATAAATACTTTCATTCACTGCTGACAGGAGTGTAGACTGCTGCAGACTTGTATGAACAGTAATGTGAAAACACCTATTAATATATTTTGTGACCACTTTGGGGGAGGGGTTTATCTTACAGAAATATAAAAATGTATAAAGAGATTTATTGGAGCATTGTCTAGATTGGTGTAAGTGGGGGAGAAATTGTTAAAGAAATAAGAAAAAAAAGAAAGGATAATGGGGAAAAGGAAAGACAAGAGAGAAGGACAGAAAGAAGGAATGAAAAGAAATTCTAAGAAAATATGCATACCTCTGAAAAGGAAAATGCTTAATAAAATGCAGCCCATGCATATTATAGATAATCATATAAATATTAAAGGAATGAATTAGATCTATATCTACCAATTTGGAGGAATTAACTTGATTTACTGTTGAATTTTTAAAGCAGCTAATAATGTAATGTATATAATTCTCTTTTTCTAAAATAAAAAAGATGTACATTGCTTATATTTTAGCAGAATAATACTGACATGCTTTCATATCACTAATTCAGTGACCCTCCTAAAGACACAGGAATAACACATGTCATAGCAAATTATAGAAACATGGGTTAATTTGTGGCTTTTGAGTCTCAGATTCTGAGGTCCTTGTCTAAACCATGACTACTAAACATCTTGTGTTTGTCTATCTATAAAACCTGTGAAGCAGGTACTCCGTTAAATACGTACTTAACTGCCTGAGATTTATGCACATGAATTACTAGGCAGTCTGAAACATACTGGCTTCCCTGATGGTTCAGTGGGTAAAGAGTCAGACACGACTGAGCAACTGAGCACATAAAACATGAAAAAATATAAATACAAAAGGGAGAGCCAAAAGGAGATATAAATTATTTTAATCAGTTTATATTATATACAACTCATTAAGAGTACAAATCTTTTTGCTATGACTAAAAATATGTATCTTCAATCATAAACAATTTTTAGTGACAGCTGAGCAATTGAAAATACTTTTTTTGTAAACTGTCATTTAACTCTGTATAATACAGTAATTCAAAGACCTGTTTCCAGTTTCCTTTATTTCAATGCTTGATTTTAATGGTGATTATAGCTGAAAGCGGTGACTTGCAGAGTCTCAAGTGTCCAAATTAAAGAAGTTCATCTGTGGTGGCTTTGGTGTCTCAATCTCTGTCATTAGAAATTATGTCAAAAGTTCACTGAACTAGTTTCATCCACCCAGAGATGTTAATCAGCTTTTCTTGCAAAGACTTCAGAACTTAATGTAATTTCATGTTTTTAGAAAATCATTTAGACACACAAATTCTGCACTTTGGAAGACTTTTATATATGGGTTGGAAAATATTGTTTCCTGTTTTTTTTTTTTTTTTAATGCCAGACATGAGAAGGTTTTTTAAAAATATTATTTATGGGTGACATATGCTGTTTGTGGCAATGACAATAAAATAATAGAAATATTTCCAAACATTCACTTTCAGAATGCCTTCCAAGAGCAAGAGTTCCTTTCAAAAAGCAATTGCTTTCTCATGAATTTTTAAACACTCTCTTCCATTGAAGGAACCAATTAAATATGTTTAACTTTTCAAAAATACCTGCCAGGTAGCATTTGACTAATACTGTCATCTCAAACAAAGGTTGGTAAACTTAAATGCCTTTCTGTGAAAGAAAAGGTATCTTAATATCTATTTCAATGAGTCTTTTAAACACTTTGCCATGAAATCATCAGTGAAGCTTTGGATGATAAAAGAGATTTCAAAATGTCTTCCATTCCATTACAAAGTACTCTAAAGAAGTCTACCATTTAAAGGTTTTGTTTTTAGCAAAGCAATCAGCTAATGGTACCCATGGCAGGTTACATGGGATGGAGTGGTCCCCGCTCCATACACTCCTCACTGTCCATTACACTTGGTCCAAGTGCAAACTCACATCAAATATTAGGAAAACATAGTTTCTTTCCTTTTGAATTAAAAAAAAAGAGAGAGAGAAACAGACATTTAAAATTTTTCCTCTCATACCTCAAGGGATCAATTGTACAACCCACTCTGGAGATCACTGCCCTAAATGAGCCATTTAGAAAAACACCTTCTATCCCACAAGGAGATAAAAACACGTTGCTAGGGCAAGAATAGACAGCATGAGGCACTTCAGAATAGTCAATGGGGTCGGTCCCTGAAAGCTGTGGTGTCCCTACATTTTGGGCCCTGGCCCCAACTAAGGCCAGCCCTGAGTATGTGCGTGCGTGCATGCTAAGTCACTTCAGTCCCATCCAACTCTTTACAATCCTATGGACTGTAGCCCACCAGGCTCCTCTGTCTGTGGAATTCTCCAGGCAAAAATACTGGAGTGGGTTGCCATGCCCTCCTCCAGGGGATCTCGCCAACCCAGGGATCAAACCCACATCTCTTACGTCTCCTGCATTGCAGGCGAGTTCTTGATCACAAGCACCACCTGCCCCACTGGACTTTAATTTTGTTAGGGGGCTATGATGCCAAGAAGCCTAGTGTTCCCAAGCATCTAGAAAGAAGGATGTCGGGCCCCTGACAGAACCCTGGTCACACTCCCCAGCATGGGGCCTAGAGCTGCCTGGTGACCTGAGAGTTGTGGGCAAGGACAATCGTAGGTGCTGTTGAGAAAGACACAGTGCAAGTGCCAAAAACTAAAGATGTGGAGATGTGAATGGGGCAGGAGAGATGATAGGAAATTCAGGAAGGAATGTGCTGTAGCTCAGAAGAAGGGAGGTAGACAATGAACCCGGACCAGACCAGCCCCCTCCATCAATCCCCACCATCATCACCATTTTCACCACCAATCAGAGACTCCTCCACAAGGGAAGGGAAATTCACCTTGGCTAAGACAACTTTCTCAGTCTCTAGGCAGAAAGGAAAGCTTAAGATAAACATTAAATGGGGAGGGAGGTGGGAGGGGGGTTCAGGATTGGGAACACGTGTACACCCGTGGCGGATTCATGCTGATGTATGGCAAAACCAATACACTATTGTAAAGTAATTAGCCTCCAATTAAAATAAATAAATTTAAATTTAAAAAAAGAAAAATTTTTAAAAAAGATAAACCTTAAGCTCAGTTGAAAGTGCAGAAAGTTACACTGTTTTCACTTCTGCATTTGTGGTTTGAGACAGTCACTCACCACACATGTAAAGATCTGTGCTTACACAGAGATATAAAAGGATACACTCTACTGTGAGCAGGGGTGAGTTCAACAGGCTGGGATCAGAGGGTGGTAGAGGGTAGGGGAGGAATCGCTAGCTGATGCTCGCTGATGTTTTACTTGTCCTGATGGTCATCTGTAACTTTTATAACTGGTGTGTGCTGTGCTGAGTCACTTTAGTCCTGTACGACTCTTTGCAACTCCATGGACTGTAACCTGCCAAGCTCCTGCCCATGGGATTTTCCAGGCAAGAACACCAGAATGGGTTGCCATTTCCTCCTCCAGGGGATCTTCCCCACCCAGGGATCAAACCCCCGCCTCTTATGTCTCCTGCATTGGCAGGCAGGTTCTTTACCCTCAGCGCCACCTAACATATATATTTAAAATATATGTGTTGAGCAATTACCAGCAGCAGACCGGCTGGTTTGGGGAGTGAATTTGTGATCACAGACTCCCCTAGAGGACTCAGCCACATCCTAGAAGTAGGGTGGGGGCTTGTGGTTCACCCCTAGGTCATCAGAGAATAGTTTTGCACGGAAAGCCTTGTGATGTTTCTACAGGAGGTTGTGCCATGGTTAGGAGCACAAAAAGCAGGAACCAGATGCTTCTGTCAGAGTCACAGAATTTTCTCAAGAATGTTTAGCACAGAAGAGGCCCACCATGTCTCCTAAGGAGGGAGGGAAACTTGAAAACATGTGAAAAGTATACAAGCCTTGTTACAGACGCCTCACTTCCCTCTGAAGGGAAAGAAAAGAGGTTCAAGAATCCTAACGCACCAAACAGCTTCCCTCGACCTTGTTCTTGTTTGTTCTCTCTCACCCAGACATCAAGGCTGAGCATCTTGGAAATGCTGCATAAGAATTTGGAGGATGCTAAATAATGCTAAGGATGATGAGCAACTGTCTAAGAAGTCAGCTAAGCCAAAAAAAGAAAAATAAAGCTGAAAATGACACTGCTATACTACATTAAAGGAGAGTCTGGCATAGGAAGAAAGGAAGAGGTCCCCATTATAATGTGAGACCCTGGGTGGAATCCTGGAACAGAAGGGATATCAGCGGGAAAACTGCTGAAGTTCAAAGTCCATGGTTTCCTTAAAGGTAATGAGCCAAGGTCAGTTTCTTAGTTTTGATAAATGAACCATAACTGAGTAAGATTTGATTAAATGAGATTGTTAACATAAGGGGAAACAGGGTGAGTTTCATATATCTCTGAAAACTCTCTGTACTATGTTTAATAATCAAAAACTATTCCAAAACATCCCAAGTTCTGCATATTCCACCAAGAGAGGAAATCCTTCCGTTTGTTCTTTTTTTTATTGTAAACTGTACATCCTGGTTGAACTGATGGCAGTGGCAGGAGCTTTAAGTGAGGTGACACCCAAATAAGCAAGG
Source organism: Cephalophus harveyi (assembly GCA_006410635.1). NCBI lineage: Eukaryota > Metazoa > Chordata > Mammalia > Artiodactyla > Bovidae > Cephalophus > Cephalophus harveyi. The sequence goes on along the minus strand of SJYT01015439.1, from coordinate 217,118 downwards.
GAAAGGGAGGGGCGGGCCAAACAATGAAACAATGAAATGCTCCTTGACCCCAGGGTTTTAGCAGAAGTTTGGAGTCCTGCATGAGAGTCTGCAATGTGTGTCCATGTACAAAATAGTGTTGTATTTTGTTTTGTTTTAAGAGCAGTTGTCAAAAATGAAAAGACCCAGAAGAGAAGGATGAGGAGAAGATAGCTGAAGCTAAGTCAACGCTTAGTTGTTGGTTCCAGTGTACCTTTTCCTCTAAAGGAATGACCTGCCCTATACACCTCTCCCTTGCTAAAAAAAAGACCACTGAAATGACACGGTTGCATAAGATGATTTTTGTACAGTAAAGCTAGTATTAAGATAACCTTGCATTTCAGTGATATTTGCAATGCCATTAACCTTGAATGGTACAGTTTGGGACTGTAAATTGGCATGACAGTTTAAGGCAGATCGCATATAATACAAATTATATATGGGTTGGTAGTTTTGTATTTGATATATAGCTTATATTAAATCATTGTTCTGTGAACTGAATACAAGTTTATAATTTTTAAAAAGTTGTAACTGTCTTGTTGACATTCTGAATGCTTGGAAGTATACACATTTTTTTAATTAAATGAGAAATGTACTTTAAGGACAAAAAGAAATGTATATGTGTATATATATGTGTGTGTGTGTGTATACATATATATATGTGTGTGTGTGTGTGTGTGTGTATATATATAAGTGAAAGTCATTCATTCAGTTGTGTCCAACTCTTTGTGACCCCATGAACTATACAGTCCATGCAATTCTCCAGGCCAGAATGCTAGAGTGGGTAGCCTTTCCCTTCTCCAGGGGATCTTCCCAACCCAGAGATCGAACTCGGGTCTCCTGCATTGCAGGCGGATTCTTTAGCAATTAAGCTATCAGGGAAGCCCATATATATAAAACCTTCTGCCTAAATGCCTTGATCATTCTGAAAGATAGTATGATATTTATTGTTGTCGTAATTTACACTTTAGTTATTACTTTTATAATAAAGAAAAGGTTTACAGAAAGAAACTTTAAGCCCACACACAAACTGGAGAAGGGTGAAAAGATGTGAACATGATGGCTAAATCTGGGCAGAAAGGATAAAGGAAAAGCCTTCGCTGTGAGAACAGGAAAGATGCTTGGGAGCGAGCGAGGGAGGCAGAGATACTAGCTCTTGCTTGGCACCAGGGTGTGGTTTGAAACAGGCTTTTAAATATTTATGATAACTCTGTGTGTGTGTGTGTGTGTTAGTCGCTCAGTCATGTCCAACTCTTTGTGACCCCATGGACTGAGGCATAACTATTATTAAAATAATATTTATAAAAATTTCAAAAGAGTTTTCACTGAAAACTCCTCTCTATTACCCAATCTCATTTCCCAGAAGTAACCACGGATAGCTGCACACCTGAGGGCATCCTTCCAGACTCTTTCTGCTGCTAAGTCACTTCAGTCGTGTCCGACTCTGTGCGACCCCACAGGGAGCCCACCAGGCTCCCCTGTCCCTGGGATTCTCCACACAAGACTCTTTCTACATATATACAAATATAGAGAGATGATCCTAATGGAAATGGAATAATACAATACATATTGTGGTATAATTTGCTTCTGTTTTCGTGAAACGATAGATCATAGATATTTTCTACCCTGTGTATATAGCTCTAATTCATTCTTCTGAAAAGCTGCATCGTATTCCATTTTATGGGTGAACCTTAAATTGCTTAGCCAGTCTCTTATTGAATTTCACTTACAGTGTTTTCAGTTTCTTGCTATTATAGATGATGCTGCCACACTGTTAGTGCTCCGACGAGCATGATCTTTACAACAAGCCCTCTGAGCTACCATCCTGGCCTTCCAAAAACAAACTCTATGCTTTGGGATGGATCATTTCACCTCCTTGAAACACAGTGCCCTCATTTTATTAGAAATAATATCTGCTTTATAGGGAAGTGTATAGATTAAATGAGTTTACATTAATGAGTGAAATTACATGGACAAAAACATCTAGCAGTTTCCTTGATAACTGTGTTATCAGGAGATGGAGAGAGTAGGGAGTGAGAGAGACAGAGAGAGAGAGATGGATAGAGAAATAAAAATGGATGGACATATGGCTTAATGGATGGACATACGGCTTAATGGATGGACTGATGGATAGATGGATGAATGGATGGATGCACAGACTAATAGATAAACAGATACCTGGTAGGTAAGGAGGCCCAGTAGGAGTTATTCCTCACTAACAAGGCATACGAGGAATTTTAAAATATTCCTCTTTTTTTTTAATATCCAAACAATATTCCTCTTTGTCTACTCACAGAGATAGGGAGCAGACAAAACAGAAGTGATGCAAGAGACAGATCCTCTAAGGTGCCTGTGTGAGTAATGCATCCGGAAGTGACAGTAGCCGGACTTAGAGGGCAGCGGAACAGATGGCGCTGCCGCAGACCTGAGGGAAAGCGGCTCAGGCAACAGGAGCGGCCAGCACATGGAGAAAAGGCGGCCTGTGCTTTAACAGCGATTAGCCACGGAGGGTCAAGCTCCACAGAATAAAAAATGTATCCCAGCCTGTGACCAGTGAGATCGTAAAATACCCAGAAAAGCAAGATTAAGACTCTTAAAAATGACACAGCTGCATATAGAGGAGGGTCCCAGAACTCAAAACTGACCACACTATAATAAGTAATCCTGGCAAGGAGCAGAAGCAGAGAATATCTCAAAGACCTATAAGAAAAATTTAAACTTAGAAGCACAGCCTTGTAGTTACCTTTGATTCATCCTCTAATCCAATCTGTTCCCAAACCCTGTAAACCTTAAGTCCGATACAAACTTCCTGCATGAGAGATCACCTTAAACCCACTCTTGGTCATGCCAGGCCTCTCTGTGGTTTACAGAAGAAAATCTATAGTCCTGGCTTAGCATCCAGAGTCCTCCCGAATTTGGTCCCAGCCTGACTTGTTCCACTCCCCTCAACAAACCCTACACACCGATCACACAACCAGTCAGGAGTCCTCTCCTGAGACAGCGATTGCCCGACCTGCACCCTGCACCTGGGGAATGCGCAGCGGACACCTGGGGTCTGGATACCTACTGGCACCCCCATTCCATTTAGAAATGGTACTAACAAGACTTCAACTGATTCCCATTAGATATCAAGCACAAGATCCTACTTCACACCTGGGCATTGCAGGCTTACATCCTCCTGATCACAGTGACCAGTGCAGAGAATAAGAACTCAGGCCAGGCCAGACACAGCCTTTCCAAGAGAGGTGACAGATGAACCTGGGGACAGACTCAGTTTCTATTTGCCTTGGGATCAGAAGTAATTAAAATGTGGGTTGGGGCTTCCAACCAGCATCCTACCCATCATGAGGGGAAACTGGCCTCTGAGCTCTGTAAGGGCAGAGGGTTTCTCTCTGGGACATGGTGCCTGCACATTTTTTGAATGAATAAATGAATGTGACAGGGTCCATTTAGATCAGCGGGTACGTAATAAGACAGGGAGAGCCAGTATGCAGAGAGAGTTCTGAGCGTGTGCCCTTTAGACTTCCAAATTAAGTCCGCTCACACGTTCCATGTCTATCTTTCTGCTTACACTAACTTGAGTTGGGTTTCTGTCACTTACAACCAAAAGACCTGACCCTATCACGCTCAGAAGTTCAAACCTCTCCAGATTTGTTTCATATGCTGCTTCTGTCATGCAGGCTTCCAAGACGCTCCCAGATTAAGGTACCCTCTATATTTTCCAATTACACTTACATGTTATCTAAACCTTCCAGTAACATTTATTTTTCCATCTTGATTTAAGATGGCTTACACAGCTGAAGCAGACACCGTCGGCGCCCCACCTAGAAGCAACCCCAGGACCGTCCTGTGGTCCAGCAGCTATGGCCCTGCCTGGGAGGCTACAGGTGCTGGGCTAACAGCTCTCACAATGTCACAGAGCTACTGAAGCCCAGACTTGCCCAGGAGTCACCCAAGGGCCACATCCCCATTCCACAGCCAACCTGCTGGAGAACAAGAGCTGGCCCTCTCACCTCAAGGCAACAACACTCCCCAGCAAGATTCATGCTCCTCGGGACTCAGGTTCAAGATAGGTTTCTCCCGAAACCACATTCTTGAATAGCTCCACCCCTTCCTCTACCCGAATCTCTCACTCCTTTCTGAGTATCTCCTATTCCTCGATAAATAAAGTGCTAACAAGTCTCCATGCCAAGCTCTGCTTTAAAGAAATCTGTTCTAAGGTAACATCCCAACTTCCCTACAAATCTCTTAAAAGCCAAATGTATACGATCTTTCCTCCTGTCTCCTGTAGCGCGGTGCCTCTGTAGCATTCTAAAAACAGACAGGAGGTGGTTGTGTGAATGAAGGAATGAAGAAGTAATTGCATGGAGTTAGCAAGTTTTAATAAATAAGGAGTAGATGTTATGACACAAACCTGTGAACAGAGTATAAAGAAGCAAACTTCTAGAACAGGCAAAAATTTCAAAATAATTCAGACAACAACCAAAATGGCATGTTTTTTTTAGTTGAATCCAGAGGAAAATCTAGACAGGGAAATTTGAAAATCCTTTTTGTTAAACTGATTTTCCTTAATGTTTCTTAAATTCCCAACTCATCTAAATTCCCCAATTTATCTTTGATGAAATTGGCACTTAGAAATCAATCTCAGTGTTCCTGCAATGTCTTGAATATCTACACAACAACCTGTTTCCTTAAGCAGGTTTGTTTTCCTCCAAGCTTACCTCCCTCTCCAAAAATACAAGTCTTCTACCACCAACAGAACAAAATAAACAAACAAAACCCTAGGAACAGGGTCTTGCAAATTGAATCTCAGTTCTGTAGGCTCCCAGGTATGCATTTTTCCCTCTACTGAGCTGGACTATCACCTTGGGAGAATTGTATCATTCCTAGTGTATCTTGTGAGAAGAAACTTCCCAATCACATATAACTAAAAAAATCTTCCTTGTTGTACAGAATCCTTGAGTTCTGGGGTACTCTGGGCTTCCCACCATTGAACTCTATCCCCCCAACTCTGCTTCAGCCCCTGAGGGGTTAATCATTTAACCATTTCACAGCCTCTTCTTCAGGTTCATACGCGTGAAGGCACAGGCATAATAGTTTCCCAGCACAGCGCATGCACACTCATAGAAACCTTCACAGAGAAACATCACACTTTCTGGTTTTAATATTCATCAGCTTCTTAGCCTAGAGTTCCTAATTCTCAGTGTGGGACAATGCTTTCCTATTAAACATTTTCCCCTAAGCCTCATTACCTCTCTGTGGTAGAAAATCATTGTGATGCTTCTTCAAGGCTGTCCTTGTAGGGAAGAAAATTAATTTACAAAAGAGGGCAAAATAATTTCCAAATAACAAATCCTTCTGAATCTTGCAATTTGCCATGACATAACCAAGTCGGATAGAAGAAGAGGCTGTGGCTGCTCCACAAATTACTGGGAGTAGCTGAAACTGACCTGAAATTAACAAGTGCAGAAGACCGAGGAAAGAGGGGGAGCCAGTGGGAAATCCTGGCCCCAGAAAACCGCAGCATGAAATGCCATTAAAGAAAATCGTAACTGGATGGCACTCTCAGAATAGGGGGGTGAAAACGAAAAGAGAGGAAGGATATTCAATTAAATACAATGTAAACTAGAAAAAAAGACTGCACTTTCACTGCAAATCCATGACTGCCAGTTACCGCACCTAATGAATATAAACACCTCTCTCCTTACCCTGTGCCCTACCTATTCAGTGAACTGAGAGTAACTTACAGTCACGGGAAATCTTCCAAACCTAAATCTACATGAAAATTTAAGTCGTAAATACAGGAAATACAAATGACCCTTTCAACAGCACTCTAGGCATGCAAAAAAAATCTTTATACCTTTTATTTTAAAAACAATTAACTCTTGAAATACAGATAGCTGACTTATGACATATTGGAGGAAGCTGTCCTGAAATTGATGTTACTCTACCATGTGGCTGCTCTGATAAATTGTGTGCTCGCATATTAGCAGAAAATAACAAAATCAGATGATCGGTGTCCCCACACCAGCCTCCCAGGTCCTCGCAAGCTTGCTGAACTGTGTTAAACCCCCGAAATGCAGATCGAGGCAGTAAATTAGACTAACCATTGAAGTCGTGTGAACTCACTTACTAATCGTGTGATCTAGAATAAATCGCTTAATCTCTCTGAGCCACAGTTCCCCACTGTGTTGTTGTGAAACTTAAATGAGGTCATGGATATAAGGTGTCAAATCCATTGCAGGTGCCCACTGAACATTAGTTTTTTCTCCTTTCTAGTACCTGCTGTGAAATAGATGTAAAGGATCGGAGTCCACAGGCGCAAGAATACTAAATGCTCTGGCACATGCATGTCGGTTCAGCCCCGTTCCCTGAGCAGATGATGCATGATCGAGTGGAGAGGACCACTGACCCCTGCTCACTGACTCACAGTTTCAGAGGTTGAGCAGCTGGGACTTGAAGGAGAGATGCCATCCCCCTGTCCTCTGGGTAGTGCTCACTTAGTAGGAACTGGGGCAACAGTAGTCCAAACTCCCAGGGACTAGCAATCAGCACCACGGTGGTAAACCTCTAGCTGTGACCAAATAGCACATGGAGATCCCAAAAGGCCCCTGAGAACCTGCACCCAGGTGACCAACCTCTAGCCACAGGAGGCTAGTAAGTACCAAGGGCCTACATGCAAGGGCCTCTTTCAGGAGTAAAACTGGTGAAATATGTCGGGGTGGGGGGGGGGGGGTCTGACAGGCTTCCTATCGCCCCTCCGCAGTCAAAGCCAGAACAGAAGGACCTGGGAACAGAAACTCATTAAGGGCATTGCTCCACTGAAAGACACAGGGAAGAGAGAAGGACAGAAAAGTGTTCCCAGGCCTCCAGGATACGCAAGAAAGAACGTTCTAGGCGGCAATGAAAAGGGTCCAGTGGGACAGAGAGGTCTCTATCAGTAGACACGCAGAGGCCTCCGGATGCCGTGATGCGTTCACTCACTCAATCCATCTCCGCTGAGCATTTATGCATCCGACACGTTGGCATGGTGGACGGTGCAGGTGGCCTGACCCTGAGTGCTTCAGTGGGCACCTCTCCCCCTCCCTCCCCAGCTCTCAGATACTGCCACACCCCCAGAGAAGCTCCCCCAGTTCAGCTTCCACAAGAGGGCCTGCTGGCCTGCTACCAGACACTGTGGGCCCCCAGACCCTGTCTAATCCTCAGTATAGTAAGGGAATTGGAATCTGACATGAGTGATCGTTTCTTGTGAATTTGACTGACTTGAGTCACCTTTGGGCACCCAGGCACCCTGGCAGGGTTGATTCTCAATACTGCCCTTGAGTGAAGGACTCCAGTCCAGATATGGCAACTCAGGATCTGTGATGCTCAGGTTACCAAGCAGCCTCACTAGCCAGCCAGAGGTCTCATACGCTTTCTCCTTCAACATCCATTACACCACATTTCATTATCCACATACTGTTTCTTATTTTATCAAAATAATTTCCTGAATTGGATTATAACACTACTGCCTCAAATAGTCTGAGCCTACCTGGCAAGTCCCGGGCTCCAGGGGTCCAGACAAACGGCCTTACAATTGGATACCACTGACCACCTGAGCCTTTAGTTGGCTATGCCAACTCCCTTCCAGAACAATTCCTACTCCAGAAAGCACCTTCTAGCTCAAACTTGCCCATCTCTCTTCTCCAGACACTCTCGAGCTGCTGATGGTTATCCCTTTGAAAGTTCATGAAGATCCTTACAACTCCAGTATATTACATAAATGTCATGTATAAAGAAATAGATGCTCAGGTTTTCTCTTTCCGAGTGGGAGCAGGTGGGGATTAATGCAGTTTTCCCCCTAGGGAGCATCTTAGCCTGATTTGTGTTCATGCCATGTGGTCAGATCACCATAAGCTGCCCAAACATTCAGTAGCAGCATAAGAACAGCCCCTCCAGAGGCCAGCTTTCTACAAACTCTAATTAAAAGAGGTCCACTGAGCTGAACTGAAAATGCCCTTCCTCATATTGATGAGGTCAGTGCAGGAAAGAGGCAGGAATGGGAAGCATCAATCAAGTGGGTCCAGGAAGCTACCACCATCACTGATTTTTTTTTTTTCAGGGCAAATAACAGAAATTAATTCTAATTAAAGTTGAAGAACCATTGGGAGGAATCTGGGAGCTCACAGAATCATTGCCAAAGACTGGAAAATGAAGCTCAGATACGAGACAGCTCCAGGAGGCTGGAGAATAAACACCACAAATGGCCTGAGAGCAGGAACACTGTAACCAGACCGCCCCCAGCTCCACGCCCCGAGATGAGTGAGCTCTAGCCAGGTCTTTGGTCCCCAGATTTTCAAATCCACAAGGAAGTATGTCACATGAGATCTTGACATTCCAGTCTCTGGTTGTACTAGGGACTGACAAGAAATACTGGATCCCTTTGGCATCTGTTTAGTGGGCAAATCTCCTACAGACTACAAACAGAAACAAAAGTCATCTCTCCAAAAGGAAAGCAGAGAACAGTGAGGGAGACAAGGTGACTATACCCCTGGTGAAAATGAAGATAAGAATGTCCTAATGCTCAGAGTCCCCACGGCAGGGTGGCACCCCAGTTCCCAGCCAGGGCTGGCCTAGCAAGGCCCCCGTCTCCTCCGCAGACTCTCTCCCTGCATCCATCCTAAAGGTGAGCCACACTTCCCCAACTAATCCTTCCCCAGTGCTTAGGAGACAAGGGGTTAATGGAAATGCAGCAAGACTTGGGGTGTTTCTTGGGGCTCATCAGGTGAACCTACCAATCAGAGGTGCTTCTGCAAACCTAGCGTCACCTGCCACAATGGGGCCGGCTAGAAGCAGGGACCTTCCCCCAAATTGAGCTCCTTTGGGTTAAAATGAGAACAAAATGTGTGAAACTACTAACGGAGGTCAAGAAATGTGCTGGCTAGATAGGGCTGGTGATGGCAGAACCCAGCAACCAGGCAACGACAGCGACCCTCAGCCAACCTGGGGCCACAGTCTTCTGGAAACCCCACCCGACACCCAGCTGCGCCACCCAGGGCTGCTCGGAGACCCCACAGGGCTCCTCTGCGGATGTTGCTGCAGTCTGGATCTTATTTCATAGGGGACTACTTATTGACAATGGTCTCTCTCGATGGAGCACAGTCTTTGAAAGCACAGGGACCCAGTCTGATCTTACATGTGCTCCCACAAATGTCACCAGCATTTAACATCTGGTAATTAGAAGTGGAAACATTAAATCTGTGTGTGTTAGGTGCTAGTCAATCTCTCATTCCACCTTATCCCAAGAAACCAGTGACCTGCTTTACATCACCAAGGATCAGATTAGTCTTTTCTAGAGATCCATATACATGCAATCATACATATGGCACTCTTTAAAATCTGGCTTCTGTTGCTTAGCATAATGTTTTTGAGATTCATCCTTGCCTCTGCAGTTAACAATACAGTGTTTTCTTTTATTATGTCACAGTTTTCTATTACCTGAATATATCATAATTCCTTTATCTATTCACCTGTTAATGGGCATTTGGATTATTTCCAGTTTTTTCTGTGAAGATTAAAGCTCTTCTAAATATTCACGTCCAAGTCTTTGTATAGAAATGTATTTTCATTTCTTCCAGGTAAATATTTAGGCACCAAATAGTAGTTTCATAAGGTAAGTTTGCTGCTGCTGCTAAGTCACTTCAGTCGTGTCTGACTCTGTGTGACCCCATAGACGGTAGCCCACCAGGCTCCCCCGTCCCCGGGATTCTCCAGGCAAGAACACTGGAGTGGGTTGCCATTTCCTTCTCCAATGCATGAAAGTGAAAAGTGAAAGTGAAGTCGCTCAGTCGTGTCCGACTCAGCGACCCCATGGACTGCAGCCCACCAGGCCCCTCCGTCCATGGGATTCTCCAGGCAAGAGTACTGGAGTGGGGTGCCATTGCCTTCTCCAGGGGATCTTCCTGACCCAGGAATTGAACCCTGGTCTCCTGCATTGCAGGCAGATTCTTTACCATCTGAGCCACCAGGGAAGCCCAAGTCTACACTTAACTTTATGAAAAATGGACAGACTATCGCTCAGAGTGACTGAGTCACCTTCCATTTTCAGAGCACAGTCTGAACATCACTCTGGCCCACAGACACATAGGGAGGTGTTTCTCTGGGGCTGCAGGGTATGCAGGCTGGAAAAGGCTGTGACATATCACGGTGGGATGAGAATTCTCAGCCAGGTCTGGAGAGCCCACCTTGCAGAAGCCTTCTTGAGCCCGCAACTCTAAACTGCCTCTGTCCCTCCAGTGTGCACGGCGACAGCGTCTACCAGCACTGGCCATGCTGAGGAAGAGGGAGCACCATACGCTTCTGCCAGCCAAGGGTTCAAGGGCAGAGCTTCATCTCATTTACCTGAGAGTCTCTCCTTCTAACCCTCACCCCTGAGAATTTTTCCCCATGCCTGGCATTACACACGGGTGATGAACAATGGCATGACTGAATACATGAACAGAGCCTGGGTTAATCACTTCTCTCTGCGTGCCTGCCTCACTCAATTGGAACATTGATTTCTCCACTTGGATGCACAACTTTGAGCACTGATCCCTCTCCAGGAGCACATTTCCTTCAGTCTTTTGAGAAGAACACTAGGCCTGATGGCTTGGGGAGGAAAAGGGGGCTTCTCAGAGCCCCTTACAGGCCTTGCTTTCTCCCTGAGGACTGAGAAAGGGAGACCCCCCTACCCCGGTGGGGTCTTTCGTCTCGCGCACACACACAGGCCAGCACACAGCTCTCTTGTGTGGCTGTCCCGGTCCTGGGAGGGAGGGCTCCAGAACTGTGTCTCATGCATCTCAGGAGTGGTCCCTGCCTTGGTTGAGTGGCAGGATCATTCTAAGCCCAGATTTTCTACTCTGGAAAGAGCAGCAGTAATAAAACATTCACAGCATTGCTCTGAGGACAGAATGAGATACTGTATATGAAAGTGCTTTCAAAACACTAAATTACTCCCTAAACTAAAACCCTATTACCATGCGTCATTTGGTTTGCCTCACCCTGCCTGTTGCCCCTTGGTCCGGCTAGCACCACCAGACTCATCAGCTGCGCTGAGCAAGTACTAGTGTATCTGCCAAGTCTGGAAAAGCCAGGAACAGACCTACCGTTAGCACCCACTGTTAAAATCTCTCTGACTCCACCTCTTCCTTCCCTTATACCCTGCTACTGCTCTAGTCCAGGCACTGGGCATCATTTCTCTGTGTAATCTGTATGGCAATAATAGCACAGAGGAGGAGGGGCAAACAGCTATATTGGGGTAGAGTTTTAGTGGCTCACACAGTAAAGAATCGACCTGCAATGCAGGAGAACCAGGTTCAATCCCCAGGTTGGGAAGACCCCCTGGAAAAGGGAATGGCAACCCTCTCCCAGGATTCTTGCCTGGAGAATTCCATGGACAGAGGAGCCTGTCAAGCTACAATCCATGGGGTCCCAGAGAGTCAGACACAACTGAGCAACCAACACTTTCTAAAATTAAGCTACTATTAATCTGAACTAGATTGTTTTAAATTAAGATATTAATTATAATCCCCAGGGCAACCACTAAAACAATAACTCAAAAACATCTGTAATAAAAGATACAAACAAGAGAACAAAGAGGTCACACTAGAAAATATCTATTAATGCACATTAAAGTAACAATGGAGGAAGAGAGGGATAAACACATGAGGCATACAGAAAACAAATGACAAAATGGGGAAAGAGGAAAATTATACTTTAGCAAGAATTACATCAAATGTAAACAGACTAAACAATTCCAGTATATAAAGCACTGAAAGGATCCAACCAGATGCAGTCTACAGAAAACAAGCTTTAGATTCAGAGATAGAGGTATGGCCGAAGAAGTGGACCAGAAAGACTCTGAGCTCGCCTCCTGCCACAGGCACACTATAATTACAATTTACAGAGCAACTATCTGTGAGAAGGTCCTGAAGACTAGCAGAAAAGATTTGCCGCATCTAAAGATACAAAGAAGGGACCACAGGGAGGCAGATTAGGAGGGGCAGAGATGCAGTATAGTCAAGACCCACTCCTCCAGGTGATGACCCACAGCGGGGTGGACAATCACAGTGGAAGAGGCTCTCCCCCAAAGAGTGATTAGAGATATAAAGAGAGATTAGGGAAGAATAGTGTAGTAGGAAAATTAGTGGAGAAAAGAGGCTGAATAACTTGGTTTATGCGGAAAACCAATAAAACCCTAAGACAAGGGGTTTGCACCGCCTATGTAGGCCACAGGCATCTTCCCGGTCTCCCAAAGAAGCAGACACACAAAGTGCCTCCCCGTTCAGATCTTAGAAGCCCAGGGAAAATTAGTAGGCCTGGCGAGCCTCCGCGCTCCAGATGGGAATTCAGCCAGAAATGAAAAGAACGAGAAAAGACGACACGAGGGAAACCAGTCCTTCCAGGAACTGGTCCGTTTCTTTATTTTCCAGGGCTGCTTTTATACTTTAAGTCATACATAGAGATAAATGGAAAATACAAAGGCACGCGGGGTGAGCAGTCCTGACCCTTACTGAAACCACACTTTCTTTCTGCATTCCTTCCGATATACAAAGTTCTCAGGTGATTTACATCAATTTCTGGCCAAGAGGCCTGCTAACATTTTATGACCCTTTCTGATGATGATTAGTCAACCAGAAAACTTATTTTCTCCAAAGATCATTTTTCTTAAGTCAGGCACCACCCTCCAAAGGCACCAGATAAAGTTGCATTTCTACAGGGCAAAGGTGCAGTGGGCTATAATCAAGAAAAGAATTTACTTAGCTTAAGGTCTAACGTGATTAATATCAAGGTTAATACTTATTTCTCCTATATGCTAGTTATATCAATAGTGTGTATAAGGGGCAAGGGATATGGAGGCTTAGCAGCAAATATTGGCTCAATAACTAACTCGCTAATACTATACTAGTAATTTTCTAACATCTCAAAAGAATCTGTATTTAGAAAGTTTATGGCATCTCGTGCCTCTCACGGTTGGAAGGCTGTGAACAATCACTTGTGGCCGGACAAACCTGTCAGGCAGGCTAGAGAGCCATCAGAGGAGTTTTTGGACTGAAATACTCTTGTCACGCCCAGGAGATTTATTAACTGGAGCTCTAAGTTAGCTCCTTTTCAGAGAGGTGGTGGGGGATAGCCCCCTGTAATGTCAGAAGTGTAGGTGAAAGCATAATGCAGTAAGGTAGGCAGACTCTGGTTTTGGGGGTAGATGCTCGAGAATGTCCAGGGGGATCCCTGAGGCCTGAACCCACCTTTGCATATGTCAGGCCTCCTTCCTCATGACCTTTGCCATGGGCGAGATTCCTCACGCTGGAATACGGGAGAGAGAAAGAGCTGTAAGAAACAGACTCCACTCTTAAAAGGTGCAAGCAAAATCTCACACACCCCGACTCTCGGTACAGAGGCAGTAATTTGAAAGATGACTAGGTTAGGCCACTACATTTGGACTACTTTCTCATATCATCTACAAAAACAAACTCAAAATGGATTGAAGACTTAATGGAAGACCTGATACCAGAAAGCTCCAAGAGTAAAGCAAATGCAGCACACTCTTCGACATCATTCTTAGAAATTTGTTTTGACTATGCGACCTTGGGGAAGCAAAAGCAAAAACAGGAAACAAATGGGACAACTCAACTGAAAACTTTTGCACAGCAAAAGAACTATAGACAAATAAGAAGGCAGTCTACAAGGAGAGGATATTTGCAAATAATACATCTAATTAGAGGCTAATATCCAAAATATAACCAAAAATGACTCATATTCAGAACACATATTTTAACAATTTTACAAATCAAAAAGAAAAAGAGCAACACCCATTGGAAATGTACAGTGGGCAAAAGAGCTGAGATATCCGAATGATCAGTAAGAATGTGAAAAGATGTTCAAAATGTTTAGTCATTGGGGAAATAAAAATTAAAACCACAGTGAGACCCCACGGTATTCCCCTCGGTAGACCTAAAACTAAAAACACTGACAACAGTAAGAGTTGGCGAGAATGAAAAATATCTGTAACTTTCATACATTGCTCGTGGGAGTGAAGAAAGCTCCAGATATTAGGGACAGTATCTTCTAAAGCCAGGTGGCACTAGTGGTAAAGAACCCGCCTGCCAGTGTAGGAGACATAAGAGATGTGGGTGCGATCCCTGGGTTGTGAAGATCCCCTGGAGAAGGAAATGGCAACCCACTCCAGTATACTTGCCTGGAGAATCCCCTTGGATGGAGAAGCCTGGCAGGCTATAGTCCATGGGGTGGCAAAGAGTCGGTCATGATTGAAGCAACTTAGCATGCAGACACTTGATAATCCTGCAATCCTATTTCTACGCATATGTATTAGAGAAATGGACCCCAGTCGACACCACCAAAAGACAAGGACAGGAACACGAACATTACAATACCACAAAACTAGAAATAACAATTATGTCTGTCAACTGGAGGATGGATAAATAAATTGTGGAACATGCATATAATGGATGGAGAAGGCAATGGCAACCCACTCCAGAGTTCTTGCCTGGAGAATCCCAGGGACGGGGGAGCCTGTTGGGCTGCCGTCTATGGGGTCGCACAGAGTCGGACACGACTGAAGCGACTTAGCAGCAGCAGCAGCATATAATGGACGGCTACAAAGCAAAAAACCCATGGGAGATATAACAACATGGGGAATCTCTAAGGCATTACATTGTATGACAGAAGCCAGACATAACAAGAGTATGCCCTGTATGATTTCATTTATATGATACTCAGATAAAACTAACTGATGGTGATTAAAAGCCAGTGGTCACCTCCGGGTGAGAAACAGATGAGAAATGACTGAGACCAGAGCACCACAGAAGCATCTGGAATACTATTACGTTCTATATCTTCATCTGGGTGGTCGTTACATAGAAGTGAGCATATGCACAATTAAAGAAAAAAACTCTAGTTAAAATTAACATATTTATGCACTTGACCAAACCATGATTTCAAAGTTTTTAAATCACATCATCAAAGATTAAAATAGACTGAATAATAATTTAACAAAATAAAATAAATTATATTAAAAAAATAACTGCACCAAGAACTCCAGCCTGGCTCTGCCCCAGAAACACAGCATGTCTGCGTCCCCACGTCCTGAAGGTCTTATGCCGTGCTGCAATTAAAGCAGTCAAGGATTTCCTGAGCATTTTTTACTGACCTAAAATACTAATGATTCATAGTAAACTTTCAGTCAACTAAAATTCCTGACTTTCTTCTTCCCATGCCCAGCTAAGACCTACTGTCCTCGTTCTGTCCTTATGAATGTTTTAAATGTTTTTAATGTCATTATTATCACTTGTTACTGCAAACCGTAACAACCTTAATGAAAGTCAAATGCAGTTCAGAGAGGAAAATTTTGGCTTGCCATACCACAAATCATCGATTTCCAGGAACCTCCAGTTCCTGTCCACTAACATATTTAATTTTTATGTACTGATAATCGCCTCATTAAATACAAATTTGCTATTCTTTTTAATATACATACTGCTAGATCATAAATATTTCCCATCTCTTCATCGTCTTTATAATTATCATTTTTATTGCCTTCAGAATAGTCTACTGTGTGGCTACACCCACAATTTACCTAACTACTCTGCACTGAACATTCATGCTGTTTCCAATTTTTCACTATGACAGATAACACTGCAATAAAACCCTTATATACTCATCTGTCTTACTTAACTATATTTATACTTTTAGGCAAAATTCTTAGGAGTGAGTTCATTGGGTCTAACATATTATTTTAGGTATGCTTTGCAAAGTGATTTCCTAATGGACATAGTCACCAAAACCATATAAAGGCAAGAATTTTATCACAGTCTTGGCAACATTATTATAACTTTTAATCAAATACCATAGATATGAGTTCATGGATTTTGTCTCATTTGGCAATTATCTGAGTCCTCCAGGAGCTGTCCATTTTGCCATGTTAGTTTCTAAAATTCTGGCATTTAACACGGGGTCAGCACAGTGAAGGAGCTCAATAAACACCTTTTGAGTGACCTGAACGTCATTTCTTCTGCTGTCATTGTTCACTCGTGCCTTTAATTCCACTATTTGCCTCATTGATTTGAATGAGGCAAGGTAAACACTTCCATCTTGTTATATTTGTAACAAGGGCTCTTTCTTCAATCATTTCTGTCTTTTTCGTCTTTAATTGTAAAATAAAGTCATGTCTATTTAAATTCCTTTTTTATTGAAGTATAGTTGACTTACAATACTTTATTAGTTTCATGTGTACCATTTAAAATTTAGGAAATTACCTGAAAAAAATCTTGTGGTCTATTTTTTGCCAGTTTTCCATGATTTAAAAAATATGCTTAGTTCCTTGGTACTTCCCTGGTGGTCCAGTAAGACTCTGGGCTCTCAATGCAACGGGCCTGGGTTTGATCCCTGGTCAGGGAACTAGATCCCACACACCACAACTAAGTACAGCCAAATAAGCAAGTAAATATTTTAAAATAAAATTTAAATTTAAAATATTTAATTCCTTAATAGGACTATTATTTTTGGCTCATTATGAGATGTGGGGCTAATTTTCCTAATAATAAATTCTACTAATATCTTTTATTAAGCCATCCTTCCTTTATCCATGGCATTTGATTCCCCTTTTATCCATTGCATAAATTCAGTTCAGTCGCTCAGTTGTGTCCGACTCTTTGCGACCCCATGAATCACAGCACCCCAGGCCTCCCTGTCCATCACCAACTCCCGGAGTTCACTCAGTTGCTTTTTCCATGATCCAGCGGATGTTGGCAATTTGATCTCTGGTTGCTCTGCCTTTTCTAAAACCAGCTTGAACATCTAGAAGTTCACAGTTCACGTACTTTATGTAATAGAATGTTTTTCAGCTGTAAATCTCTGCTTTCCACCAATATCTCTCTAATTTAATTATTCTTGGTTTATGTCTTCTAAAATCTGCTAATACTGGCCCTCTTCATTATTTCCTGTTCTCTGAATATTTTACATTAACCATGTTTTTTCTTTCTAGAATAATTTCCTAATTATTTTTTTAATCCAATAAGAAAATTGATTGGGATTTTGATAGAGATTGAACTACAATTATAAATCAAGAATAGACTTTTTTATATTTAGCTAAAGACTCTACCCAAGAATACAGTAAGTCTTCTTGATTAGTCTTCCCTATTTCTTTCAATCAAATATGATGAAATGCCAAAGAACATGGGCTGTGGAGTTGTATTATCTGGGTTGGAACCCCAGCTTGGCTATAAATTGTATATATACAGCTATGTGCATCAGTCAGCACTGCTAAGTGACAACCATAAACTCTCATTTAGCAGCACGCAACATTGAGGATGAATTTCTCACGCCAGCAGATTTCTAGGTCACCGGGATGACCTTGCTTAATGTGTCTCTTTCCTGGATCCAGGCAGGAGGGCAGTTAGTACCTGGGTCATGTTCTCATCCACATGTGATCTGAAGCAGAGGGGCAGGTGGAATCATGTTGCCATTGAAGGCCTAGACTCAGAATTTGCACACTCACATTTGCCCGAATGTCATTGGCCAAAGCAAATTCATGGCCAGATCCAGCATCCATGGGTCATGGAACTAAATGTTATCAATGAATATTTAGGAAAGGGAATGAATATCCATTGTACAACAATTTAGTCCACCACCATATGACCTAGGGAGACTCACTTAAAGCCCAAATCTCAGTTTTCTTCTTTTGTAAAACAGATTATCATTTACTCATCTCATGAGGCTGCCTTGTGGACTAAATGGAATAATGTCTGAAAATCACTCAGCATTGTACCTGATGAGTAGCAAGAGCTACTCATTTACTCAGTAGTAAATGTCAAATATTACGATTGTTTTTAATTACAGAGCAGATACTCCAATTGACCTTTTGAGCCCAGGTGGAGACTTTCCATTTTTCCACATCAGATTTCAAGCCTGTTATCTCTGACACATTGTTCCAGTGACTGGAGATATTTGGGATCATCATCTATCAAGTAAATAAATTCTGATTGTACTACACTAAGTAGGTTTCCCATATATTACCTGGCTGGCTTGTGCAGGGCTGATGAAATAGCTTTCCCTGTTGACTTGCTGTAATTTGCATGTTCAATCACTGTGCCATTGCTCTTCATGGGTGGTGAACGTGTTCAGGGAGACAGGACAACCCTGAAGCCTGCTTCTGGTTGACATAAATCAGTGAATCAATAACCTCTAAGTACATGCACTTAAAGTTAACACACCCGCCTAACTGTCCTGCTTTAAATTCTGTTTTTCCATTATCTTTACAAGGGCTGATCAACAGCCTTGTGTACATCTGAATATGCTGCCTTAAGTTTCTCCGCTCCTGTTGTGTGTCCTTGTCGTAGGTATGAATTTGTCCAGAGTCTCTGGATATGGCTCTGCTGGTCTCTTTCAATCTTCCCTGTCTCCTCTGGGGAAATTCCCAATTATTTGTCCACATTCGGTTCAGTCTCTATAGCCTGAAGAACCATCTCTTCCCTTGTTTAGACAAAAACACAGAGATTTCTTTGAGCCTTTTGAAATTTCCTTTACCAAAGTGTAGGATGAGCATATGTGTTTGTCCAGCTTTCCCTTCCTGGTTTCAAAAACTAAAAGATCATCTGGGCAGGGCTTCTTCTTGGTGCTGTGTGTGTCTATGTAGTCAGTCGCTCAGTCGTCTCCTACTCTGCGACTCCACAGACTGTAGCCCGCCAGGCTCCTCTGTCCGTGGAATTTTCCAGGCAAGAATACTGGAGTGGGTTGCCATTTCACACTCCAGGGGATCTCCCCAACCCAGGGATCAAACCCACATCTCTTGCACCTCTCTCTTCCTTCTACTTTGCCAAAAAATTTTCTCTGCATCATCCCCATTTAGAGCCAAGGTAGCCATTGTCCTCACTGGATTCTCTGTTTTATGGGAAATAAAGTTGTCGAAAAGCTATATGATGCCGATGATATCTAGCAGAAGCTAGTGCATGGCTGGGATCAGCTTAGGGGTCAGCCTAGAATTTTCAAACAGAGGATGCTAGCTAGCTTCCCTGTGGATGATGGGCTGAGGCCAGTCTGTAGGAGGCTAAAGTTGCCGCCCACAGTTCTAGGGATGGACTATTTGGGGTTCAGATTTGCAGGCAGTGGGCCCTCCTTCAGCCAAGTTCCCTCTAGACAGGGGCCCACCCAACAGGTGATCAAGAAAATCAAGCTGTGTGAAAGGCCATCTGTTCTAACAACTAGGTGACTTTGTGCCCTAAAAAAGACAAGAGGGATTTTTTCCCCTATAATATATAGTTCACCTACATAAAAAATTAACATTTATATGTCTTTTCTTTACTATTCTTCCAAAATCTATCTATCCAAAATGGTGTGCCATATGTGCAAGGAGGCCTTGCGAGAACTCACCTAAGGCTCAGGGGCCCTCTTTGTTTCTGTTTACTTGTCAGCTGACTGCTGGGTTAGCAAATGCTGTCTGATAGATGCTAATGCCTTTGTGTTGCGTGTCTTGTCTTTCTTAGAATCCTAACATGTCTGTGCTCTTCTCTTCCCTTTTTTTTTTATTAATATAAAAGCATTTATTTCTCTAATTTGATTTTCAGTTTTTTGTTCTGTTTTCAACTAAAAATGAAACAACCAGAGATCAAACTGTGATCATTTACTGCAGCAATTAATCTGTCTTTAAGGCCATGATCTGCTGAGCACTGTGATCCCCGTTAATCACGACTTAGGACCATGTTCCATCAATACAGCACAATTACCAGGGCGGCTCGCAGTCAACTGTTTAGAATCACTGCCCCAGGAGTAGAGATGCCTCCAGACGGGGTGAAGGCATCTGAGTTATTGCTCACGTGACACATGCCTGACTGTCTGCAGACAAGGGCGGCCCCTCAGCAGCTCCCACTGACCTTGAAGGAAGGTGCCAGACCCTGGCTCCTCCCAGAGCTCACTGGTGGGGCAAACTACTGCTTCCTTCCTTATAACGTCTGACCCATCCATCTAGCTCCTTGCTTCCCAAGACCCTTCCAGGTGTGTGCAACCAACCGAAGAGGCACTCACATCCCAGCGACACCCAGGAAAACAGCCCTCCTGTCCCTGCAGCAGCCAGAGCAGGAGCAGCAGCTTCTCTCTCAGCCTCAGCCTGTATCTCCTAATCTCTGTGTCACTTTTCGTAAATGTCTGCCTTCGGGCGTGACAATCTTCAAAAGCTCCAGATGACAGGCAAAAACAGAAACACAAAGTTATTGAGGCCCCAGGAAAATATAAAACACTGGCACAGATTTGCTCCAACCATACTGGAAACTGATCTGTATGCTCTGGGACCATGAATGATCTGAAAACATCAAAGGACACATTCTGCCTCTCCTGGCCCATAGGGAAGGCATGGAGGGAAGTGTATTCCTGCTGGAGGCACTGGCCCGGAGACCCCAGAGTAGTCCTTTCCCTCTGACAAAGCCCAGCTCCCAAGGGAGAGAAGAAAGCCACGAAGCCCACGCAGAAACCTAGGATGACGAAATCCTGGAACACACTCTGCTTAACATCTGACATGGGGTGCAGCCCTGTCCACTGAAAATGCAGTTAGGATCCACATTTTTAGGATTAATATAGTTTGAAGAAGACTACAAAGAGCAGACTCATTGGAAAACATCCTGATACTGGGAAAGACTGAAGACAGGAGAGGAGTTCCAGAAAAACATCTTCTANCTCTGCTTAACATCTGACATGGGGTGCAGCCCTGTCCACTGAAAATGCAGTTAGGATCCACATTTTTAGGATTAATATAGTTTGAAGAAGACTACAAAGAGCAGACTCATTGGAAAACATCCTGATACTGGGAAAGACTGAAGACAGGAGAGGAGTTCCAGAAAAACATCTTCTACTGCTTTATTGACTATGCTAAAGCCTTTGACTGTGTGGATCACAATAAACGGTGGAAAATTCTGAAAGAGATGGGAATACTAGACCACCTGACCTGCCTCCTGAGAAATCTATATGCAGGTCAGGAAGCAGCAGTTAGAACTGGACATGGACCAACAGACTGGTTCCAAACAGGAAAAGGAGTACGTCAAGGCTGTATTTTATCACCCTGCTTATTTTAACTTATATGCAGAGTACATCATGAGAAATGCTGGGCTGGATGAAGCACAACCTAGAATCAAGGTTGCCAGGAGAAATATCAATAACCTCAGACATGCTGGTGATACCACTCTTGTGGCAAAAATCAAAGAACTAAAGAGCCTCTTGATGAAAGTGAAAGACGAGAGTGAAAAAGTTGGCTTAAAGCTCAACATTCAGAAAACGGAGATCATGGCATCTGGTCCCATCACTTCATGGCAAATAGATGGGGAAACAGTGAGAGATTTTATTTTGGGGGGCTCCAAAATCACTGTAGATAGTGACTGCAGCCATGAAATTAAAAGAAGCTTTCTCCTTGGAAAAAAAGTTATGACCAACCTAGATAGCATATTGAAAAGCAGAGACATTACTTTGCCAACAGAGGTCCATCTAGTCAAAGCTATAGTTTTTCCAGTAGTCACATATGGATGTGAGAGTTGGACCATAAAGAAAGCTGAGCACCGAAGAACTGATGCTTTTGAACTGTGGTGTTGGAGAAGACTCTTGAGAATCTCTTGGACTGCAAGGAGATCAAACCAGTGAATCCTAAGGGAAATCAGTCCTGAATATTCATTGGAAGGACTGATACTAAAGCTGATGCTCCAATACTTTGGCTACTTGATGTGAAGAGCTGACTCATTTGAAAAGACCCTGATGCTGGGAAAGATTGAAGGCAGAGGAGAAGGGGACGACAGAGGATGAGATGGTTGGATGGCATCACTGACTCAATGGACATGAGTTTGAGTAAACTCTGGGAGTTGGTGACGGGCAGGGAGGTCTGGTGTGCTGCAGTCCATGGGGTCGCAAAGAGTTGGACACGACTGAGCAACTGAACTGAACTGAACTGACAGGAGGAGAAGGGGGTGACAGAGATTGAGACAGTTGGATGGCATCACTGACTCAATGGACATGAATTTGAGCAAAATCTGGGAGATGGTAAAGGACAAGGAACCCTGCTGTGCCACAATCCATGAGGTTGCAAAGAGTCAGACACGACAGTGACTGAACAACAAGGTTTTTTAAAATGCTTAGAAACGTAACTGGAACATGGTAGAAATTCAGTAAATATTTTCCTTCCATCCTACAGCCTACTGTGGTTAAAATGCAGATAGCAGAGAAGCATAGACTTAGTCGTGGGTGGGTCACCCAGGGAGGAGCGAGAGGAACAGACTGGGATGAGCCCGTGACTCCAGGGCTGACCCCGAGGATGCACACCCTACCGAAAGGCACCCCACGTGTATTGCAGAAACTGCTATGCCAGCCATCCAAACACAGCTGAGCTGGGTTCACCCCAGAGGCAGTGAGTTTTCAACTGTGCAGGAGAGAAACTTCTGAAAAACAAGGGAATAAAAATAGCTGTAGAACATGTCTAACAACATAAAGGGGGCATGTCAGAGCAACGCCACCAGGCACACCTGCTGAGCCTAGAAACTCCCCCCTCTTGCACGAACACACTCAAGGCTGCCCCTGCAGGACTCAATGCCATCACAGGGTCCCCTTCACTTTCCTGGATTAGATCACAAGTCCCAATTCCCATGCAGAAACATCAGGCTAACGTACATATGGCAAATACGCACAACTTGATAAAGACCCTCCACTCAAAATGAAATCCAGTCCCATATTTAAACAGAGTGCCAAGAAAGGACCCCAGTGTGCCATCGTGGACCACACTCTGGAGCCTGGGCAAACACCTGGCCCATCCAATACACTGGAGGGTGAGCGGGTCTGATAACAGTCATACACTGCAAGGCCCCATGAGGGTATCCACATCAGGCTGGACCAGAGGGACCAAAGAGTCAGAAAACTCATTCAGCTCTCAGAAAGCATTTGCTAAACTTCCAGGACTCCCCCATATGGCTGAGGTTATCCCTATAGTTCTTGCTCGCTGTATAAAATAAAGCCATCAATACGTGAGGCAGGGATGGGCATTCTCCCAGACCGTGGAGCACCTTCCCCACGCACTCAGTGATGAAATAGCCCTGGAGACACATCCTTGGGGCTCTGGCTCAACACCATGCAGCTCCCAGGGTTGCTCCCTTCGCCTCTGACTGTCTGGTGGACTTAAAGACCCAGAAATGCCACAAAGTGCGTCAGCCAAACTCTAAAAACATACTGTATTTACTTCTGAATAGTTTCCCCAAAGAAAGTGGGATGGCTTATCACAAAGAATGTGCTTAATCGACTGGTACAACATAAATAAAGCATAATAAATTAGAACAAGGGAAAAGGGGAATGCGATTGTGCAGGCTTGAGAATTAACAGTCTTGACCTTCCTGGCAGTGAGAGCAAAACAAGGAAATACATTCGGTTCCATGGATCATGATGCCAGGGAAAAGGACGCAAGTATTCCCTAAATTCTGAAAGATAACTCTCCAACTGAGGTAATGGACAATTTCTTCAAGGGAAAAAGTAAACGCTTGTTATACACTGACTACATGCTGGGAATGAGACAGGGCCCCTGATGCACAGGGCCCCTCAGCTCTAGGGGCTCTGAACACAGTCCAGTGTGGATGAGGTGGACAGCAGCATGCTGGCCAGGTCCAGCTCTGACTCGCCCCCGGCCCCCCACGCGGGACGCAGCCTGCCCGCCGTACGCGGTGGCCATGTTCCTGTGCATCTCTCCTGCATCTTCACAGCAACTCTGCAAGGACACGGTTCTATCTCATAAACAGAGAAACCAGGACTCAAAATCCGTAAATGTCTGGGCGAAGTGCAAGCCAGTGAGTGACACCCGAATGCTCCTACTCCCATATCCAACTTCTTTCTACTATACACCAATAGCGACGTCAGCCACAGAGGCTGTGGTGAATTCCATACTGCTTGTTGCTTGCAGGGCCCTTGACAAAAGCTGCCACTTTGTGTAGGGAACTCTAAGTCTGGGGACATAATGAAGGCCACACGCAGAGCTTTTTGATAGTCCGGCTTCCCCTCAAGGATAGAACTGAGGACCAAAGGGGAAAATGACTCAGGCTGTGCATCCGCCCTCTCCACATCCTGAAATGCTCATCAGCATCACCAGGAGAGCCCCCTCCACCCCACACATGGGCATCTCCAAGAGTGGGACCCGGCTGTGCTGATGCTTCAAAGGCTCCCAAGTCTTCTAATATGAAGAGAGAGGATGTATTAGCCTGC
The DNA here is from genome assembly GCA_006410635.1 of Cephalophus harveyi. Taxonomy (NCBI): domain Eukaryota; kingdom Metazoa; phylum Chordata; class Mammalia; order Artiodactyla; family Bovidae; genus Cephalophus; species Cephalophus harveyi. Next base: position 192,857 of record SJYT01015439.1, on the reverse strand, counting down.
TGGGGCTGTGTGACAGTCTACCACAGACTGGGTGGCTTAAACTACAGAAAGTTTTCTTTCCAGTTCTGGAGACCAGAAGTTCAAGATCAAGGTGTCTGAAGGATTACCTTCATTCTGAGAGCTGTGTGGGAAAAAAATCAGCTCCAGGACTCTCTCCTCGGCTTGTAGATGATGGATGTCTTTTCCCTGTATCTTCACACAACATTCCCTCTGTATGTTTCTATGTCCAAATTTCCTTTCATGACACTAGTCATGTGGGATCAGGGCCCACCCTACTGACCCTCTCTTAACTTCATCACCTATAATAACTCCATTTCCAAATAGGTACACATGCTGAGGTACTGAGGTTAAGACCGACAGATCTTTTTTATTAGGAGAGGGGATTCAATCCATAAAAGAAGGCTATGGCACAGACAGGTATGGTCTGTGACAGATGCTGGTGTCCACAGGGATCAGGAAGGATCAGGACGCCAAGCAAAGAACCGGCTCGCAGCCAGGTTCCAGGTCTGTCCGCTGCCTCTCCTAGCCACACTCATCTTTTGCCAAAACACCTTCAGTAGCCTCCTGGCTGGTCTCCATTCATCCAAAACTCCACCCGCATCAAGGCTCCACAGAGCAGCCAGCATGAACTTTTCAAACAAACACAAATCTGATAACAGCAGCCACTGTTTAAAAGCCCTCAGAAAGCTGCCCATTAATTTCAGAAGAGAGACCAAAGCCACTCCATCCTTATCACTTTCCAAACACTGCACTGGGTCCTGAACCACTCTCCCCTGCCGTCCTCCCTGACCTGGGACTCACAATTAAGCTCCTCTCACCCACCATATCCAGCTCAGACATCTCCTTTCCCAGGTCTGCTGTATGAGACCATAGCACCCAGCATAACCACGTCAAGACTTCTCTGCCCCCATTAGACCCCCACCCCACCCCCAGCACTTAGAACACTGCCCATCTCCTGATGGTAGCTCCATATTTGTTAAGTGAAGACCAAGTGTGACAGTGATTCGTTTAAGTATGTTAGCCTGGATCACTTTCTCTCTCTTTGTGAACGCTTGTTAAATCCTTTCTAGGCTTAAGGCACTGCGCTAGAAGCTTTAGATACAAAGACAACTTTTATTTCCACATAATACATGAGGCTGCTGAATTTTTGAGACCAGAACGGATTGTCTAAGGTCACGCAGCTGACACAATCTGACTCCTGATACTGAGTTCTCAACCACAAAGCTCCACTGGCTCCCCGGGCCGGGGCTTATCCAGGGCAGCCCTGATCTCCTCCTTCTGCAGCTCATCTCTGAGTGTTTATTGACCAGGAGAGAAACCTCCCTGCTCCTTCTCCAGAGAAATATCCTTACGTTCCCACCCAGAGGTTATGGAGCAAAAGGCTGATAAGAGAGCAATAATGATAACAGAAAGTAGTACGGGCTGTGCCCCAAGTCGGGTCAGAAGGGGGATTCCCCTCCTGAATACACCGTGATGAACTGAGCCCTGGATCTGAGTTCCCAAACGAGGCATTTGATTCTGCTTCTGCAGGATATGGGGGCAGGAGCTTGGGCGAGTTGCATGGCTTCTCTGAACCCTGTTTTCCTCCTTGTAAAATGGGAGCGAACGTTGAAGTGCATCTCACAGCGAGGACTCAGGAAATCACAAATGCCTGGCTGGCTGCGGGCACCAAGGCAATGGCGGCAGTCCCTTCCCGCCTCCACACGCAGCTTGCGCAGCCCCAGTGTGAAGGGGCCACTGGCTTCCACTAAGGCTATGGGACAAAAGGCTGTGTGAGGATTAAATCTCAGTTCGGCCATAGCCAATGAGCACAGTGTCCGGCTTCCCCTCAAGGATAGAACTGAGGACCAAAGGGGAAAATGACTCAGGTTGTGCATCCGCCCTCTCCACATCCTGAAATGCTCATCAGCATCACCAGGAGAGCCCCCTCCACCCCACACATGGGCATCTCCAAGAGTGGGACCCGGCTGTGCTGATGCTTCAAAGGCTCCCAAGTCTTATAATATGAAGAGAGAGGATGTATTAGCCTGCTGGGGCTGTGTGACAGTCTACCACAGACTGGGTGGCTTAAACTACAGAAAGTTTTCTTTCCAGTTCTGGAGACCAGAAGTTCAAGATCAAGGTGTCTGAAGGATTACCTTCATTCTGAGAGCTGTGTGGGAAAAAAATCAGCTCCAGGACTCTCTCCTCGGCTTGTAGATGATGGATGTCTTTTCCCTGTATCTTCACACAACATTCCCTCTGTATGTTTCTATGTCCAAATTTCCTTTCATGACACTAGTCATGTGGGATCAGGGCCCACCCTACTGACCCTCTCTTAACTTCATCACCTATAATAACTCCATTTCCAAATAGGTACACATGCTGAGGTACTGAGGTTAAGACCGACAGATCTTTTTTATTAGGAGAGGGGATTCAATCCATAAAAGAAGGCTATGGCACAGACAGGTATGGTCTGTGACAGATGCTGGTGTCCACAGGGATCAGGAAGGATCAGGACGCCAAGCAAAGAACCGGCTCGCAGCCAGGTTCCAGGTCTGTCCGCTGCCTCTCCTAGCCACACTCATCTTTTGCCAAAACACCTTCAGTAGCCTCCTGGCTGGTCTCCATTCATCCAAAACTCCACCCGCATCAAGGCTCCACAGAGCAGCCAGCATGAACTTTTCAAACAAACACAAATCTGATAACAGCAGCCACTGTTTAAAAGCCCTCAGAAAGCTGCCCATTAATTTCAGAAGAGAGACCAAAGCCACTCCATCCTTATCACTTTCCAAACACTGCACTGGGTCCTGAACCACTCTCCCCTGCCGTCCTCCCTGACCTGGGACTCACAATTAAGCTCCTCTCACCCACCATATCCAGCTCAGACATCTCCTTTCCCAGGTCTGCTGTATGAGACCATAGCACCCAGCATAACCACGTCAAGACTTCTCTGCCCCCATTAGACCCCCACCCCACCCCCAGCACTTAGAACACTGCCCATCTCCTGATGGTAGCTCCATATTTGTTAAGTGAAGACCAAGTGTGACAGTGATTCGTTTAAGTATGTTAGCCTGGATCACTTTCTCTCTCTTTGTGAACGCTTGTTAAATCCTTTCTAGGCTTAAGGCACTGCGCTAGAAGCTTTAGATACAAAGACAACTTTTATTTCCACATAATACATGAGGCTGCTGAATTTTTGAGACCAGAACGGATTGTCTAAGGTCACGCAGCTGACACAATCTGACTCCTGATACTGAGTTCTCAACCACAAAGCTCCACTGGCTCCCCGGGCCGGGGCTTATCCAGGGCAGCCCTGATCTCCTCCTTCTGCAGCTCATCTCTGAGTGTTTATTGACCAGGAGAGAAACCTCCCTGCTCCTTCTCCAGAGAAATATCCTTACGTTCCCACCCAGAGGTTATGGAGCAAAAGGCTGATAAGAGAGCAATAATGATAACAGAAAGTAGTACGGGCTGTGCCCCAAGTCGGGTCAGAAGGGGGATTCCCCTCCTGAATACACCGTGATGAACTGAGCCCTGGATCTGAGTTCCCAAACGAGGCATTTGATTCTGCTTCTGCAGGATATGGGGGCAGGAGCTTGGGCGAGTTGCATGGCTTCTCTGAACCCTGTTTTCCTCCTTGTAAAATGGGAGCGAACGTTGAAGTGCATCTCACAGCGAGGACTCAGGAAATCACAAATGCCTGGCTGGCTGCGGGCACCAAGGCAATGGCGGCAGTCCCTTCCCGCCTCCACACGCAGCTTGCGCAGCCCCAGTGTGAAGGGGCCACTGGCTTCCACTAAGGCTATGGGACAAAAGGCTGTGTGAGGATTAAATCTCAGTTCGGCCATAGCCAATGAGCACACAGTGTTAAGAACTGACCAACAGGTGGCAAGTTCCAGTCCAACCCCCGGAGGAAACGACCACCAGCAGCCAACTGAGAGGAATGTAGCCAGCCACTTCACACCCTCATCTCTGCAAGCACCACCTCTGGTCAGATAAACAGCCAAAAGGCAAGACTTGTTTGATTGTGGCTCTACCGTACACGCGGAAATGTGCAGGCAGTGGCTGTGGACTGAGTCACTCTAGAGAAAAGAGGATTATTAGCCTTTGGAGAGAGAAACCCAGCGGCGCCTGGCTGCCAACAGCGCTCACTACTCAAGGGGCTCGCTGCCTGTCCAGCCGTAGATGGGAGCCGGGCCGCCACTAGGAACCTTGGCAAAGGACTTCACGCTGCTGCTGCTGCTCAGTCGCTTCAGTCAAGTCCAACTCTGTGCAACCCCACAGACAGCAGCCCACCAGGCTCCCCCGTCCCTGGGACTCTCCAGGCAAGAACACTGGAGTGGGTTGCCATTTCCTTCCCCAATGCATGAAAGTCAAAAGGGAAGTTGCTCAGTCATGTCCAACTCTGCACAATCCCATGGACAGCAGCCTACTAGGCTCCCCCGTCCATGGGATTTTCCAGGCAAGAGTGCTGGAGTGGGGACAGCAGCCTACCAGGCTCCCCCGTCCCCGGGATTCTCCAGGCAAGAGTGCTGGAGTGGGGTGCCATCGCCTTCTCTGGGACTTCATGCTGGTCTCCTTCAAATGGTGCCAAAGCTCCTCTAAGCTCTGCTTCCTCCCTGCCTGGGCTCCCCGGCAGGCTGGTGACTTGTGCCCAGACGGGCACATTTGGAGGTGCCGTCTACAAAGATCAGGCCTTCTCTTCCTTTACCGTCACCTTTGTGCTCTCCCACGCCAGCGCCCCTTTGATCCTGGTGTTTGTTCCAGGAGAGCTTCATTGACCAATTCCAGGGAGTCCGGACTGCGCCAGCTGCCATTGCAGACACGGAGGCTACGACAAGGGTGGGACAGACATAGACCCTTTCTGTCATAGACCGGTGGGAGAGAAAGTCAACTGACCACCACACCGGCATCTGATACAGTATCGAGTCGTGATAAATACTATGGAGTAAAGCAGGGGACGGGCCAGAGGGGAGTGGGGTCAGTGCTGTTTCAGGAAAAGCAGTCAGGGGCGACCTCTCTAACAAGGCAGCATCATGCAGAAGGACCAGCTAGATAAGGAGGTGAACCTGTCTGGGGGGTAGTTAGGGATCCAGTTAGAGAGGTCAATGACAAGGCCCTGAGGTGGGAGCCTGCTTGGCGTGTTTGAGAGTCATACAGGGGGCACCCAGTGACACAGGGGAGAATGGAGGATTCAAGGCCAGAGGGGGCAGCAGCCGTTTCATGAGAACCTTGGAGGTGCTGAACAGGACTTTGGATGTTATTCTAAGTGAAAATGAAAGCCACTGATCTGAGCAAAAATAATCTGAGTTATATTCATGAGGGTCAATCAGGTACTCTATGGAGATTTATCTCTAGACGTAAAAGGTGAAGACTCCTGTGTCTGTGGTTAATTAGGCAGGAATGGAAGGTGGCCTGGGTGGTGCTGGCTCCTGGAGAGCCCAGTCTTTGACAGATGTGTGATTTGAGACAAGTCAGGGAGGCTTCAGACTTTCCAGGTGAATCAGTGGTAAAAGAATCCACCTGGCAAGGCAGGAAATGTGGGTTCAATTCCTGGGTCAGGAAGATTCTCTGGAGGAGGAAATGGTAACCCACTCCAGCATTCTTGCCTGGAGAATCCCATGGACAGAGGAGCCTGGTGGGCTACAGTCCGTGGGGTCGCACAGAGTCAGACACGACCGAGCTACTGAGCATGTACACATGCACATGGGGCCTTCTCTGAGCTCGCTGTCTGCTTCTGGACAGCCTCACGGTCACATGGGTTTTCTTGTAAGAATGCAATGAGATAACGGATGTAAAGGGCTGTGCACCACGGCCGCCTCTTATCAGGGCTTTCTTCCTCCACCATCATCTCTATTCTGGGGGAAGACTATCTCTCCACAGTGGCTGTTGTGGCTGGAAAAGGTTCTCCCTCAGAGGACGCCCGAGCTTCTCAGCAAGAGCACCCCATGGGCAAAAAACAGGAAAGCTCAAAAAAAATGTCTTAAATCAAAGCCTTAAAAACGATCATAAAAAAAGACAACCTGCTAGTTTTATGGCTCCCTAAAAACACTTTAGAAACACACGTGGCTTTCTCCCAAGGCCCTCTGCTGTTGATCCAATTAGCCAATCTGAGTCCCAGATTTCCAGAGGCCGGTGGCCCCAGAGAGGCGGGGAACTGCCCAAGAGGGAGCAGACGCTGGCCACGACCTGGGTGCAGCCCTCTCCTGCCCGTGCCTCCTTGTCTGCCATGAGTGTGACCAGACAACTTCTGTTGAGTTACTAAGTGAGGAAATAGGGCCTCTCCCCCCACATGCTGGTGGACTCTGGGCCTGGGGTAGGACTCAGGTCAAACCAGGAACACTGGGAGAGCCAAAATGCAGAAGGTGGGGAGGGGAAGATGGGAACAGGGCATGGGTGTATGCGTTCCCTGGGTGAGACTGAGGCCAGCATGACCCTGAGTTCACAGTACTGCACGGCCTTGGAGAGGAGCCCAGCTAATTTTCACAGCTGCCCTGTAAGATGAACAGAGCAGAAACAACTATTCCAAGAGAAAATCTGCTCACCTCTGGGCTTACAGAGGGGATAGGAAGACTGAAGACCTCCTTCCAAAATGACCAAGGAGTCCCAGTTGCCCAACCTCTCCTGGGCCCGTGGGTCACATCCTGGGATGTCAGACCGGAATGGGCCTCTGGCCCTGTGGATGGTCAACAGGAACTGGCCAGGCCAAAAAACGTCCCACAGAGTCTCCACAGCAGTGCTCAGCTCCTTCCCTGGCCAGGCCTCCATCAGGGTGAGGGGACCAAGACTCAAAACTGAGGCCGTGGCCTTGGGAACTGCTGAGAGACAAGGGCTTCTCCTCTCCATCTCTCGCTCTTCGCCACCCCATGGACCGTTGCCTGCCAGGCCCATCTGTCCGTGAGACTCTCCAGGCAAGGATACTGGAGTGGGTTGCCATGCCCTCCAAAGGATCTCCCCAACCCAGGGACTGAACTCTAGCCTCTTACATCTCCTGCACTGGCAGGTCCCTTCTTTACCACTTGCGCCACCTGGAAGCCCTAGTAGGCATCTATTAATGCCACATGGGTGCCTGGGGCCAAGGCTACAAGTTCCTTATTCCAAGGGCGAATCCCCAAGCTGAGGGTCCTGGAGAAGGTGCACCACCCCCCCACCAACCGCCGTGCCTCATCTCCAGCAGCTGCAGGGGGTCCAGAAACCCGAGTTGGCAGGAGTGCCGGGCAGGACCCCAGGGAAAAGCTTGCAAGAACTCCGGTCCTGATCAGAAGCCAAGGAAGAACATCAGAGCCGGCTGGCTCTCAGAAGCTATCAGACCTATCGCATTACAGGCAGAAAGGGAGCGGGAAGTGCCCTCCGACAGCAACAGGCTCAGGACCTACTCACTCATGCTCCCTGACAAAGAATAACCCCCACTCACAGCACCCTGCCCCGCGTCCCAGAGGCCAGCCGTGGAGCACCTGAGTAGCTGGCAGGAAGGCCAGCAAGGAGGCCTCCTGCTCTTAACACCCTGAACCGGATTCAGTTCATCCTGATTAACACCCTCTTGGGTGCTAAGAACTAGGCGAAGCTCCATCATTCACACCTGAGTTTCTCAACGTCCGCTCTCCTGATATCCTGGGCTGGATCATGCTTCCTGGAGGAGGGCTGACCTCTGCACTATAGAACACTGAGCAGAGCCCTGGGCTCAACCCACGAGATACCACAGTCCTCTATCCTCCAGTCAAGATGATAAAAAAAACCTCTGCCTACATTGCAAAATCCCCTCTGGAAGGCACAATCAACTTGAGCTGTGAGTGACTGGTATACACCATTTAATCCTTATGATAGAAACCTTCTACCCCAAGCTGCAGTGAGAAAGCTGAAACTCAGAGAAGTTTCCTGGACTTGCCCAAGGTCACCAAATCAAGTGGCAGAGTTCCATGTCTGAACCCAGGACTTTCTGATATAAAGTGCAGGGCACTTTCCACTATATGACTCTATCTCCTGATACAAAGAGCAACAGTAAGTCTCTCTACCTCAGTCTCCCCTACTGCAACCAAGAGGAAAATGTCTGAATTCCATAGTAAAACGGAAGTAATCTCCGTGGATGTAACCAGACTATGGCCTTCAGAGGTAGGGCTCACTGCACAGTACAGGGAACCCACGGGTGGCCCTCCTTGTAGGAGCCACTCTCAGCACAGGACCAACATCCCCAGGGCCCCAGGATGGCTGCTTCGTGCATATGAAGCCCCTGGAACCCATAGTCCCTACCTGGTTGATCAGGTGTTTGTGCCTGTCCCCACCGTGCTCCTCTGTTCCACCCATCTCTTTATCTGCAGAACCTAATCCCACATCTCCAGACACAGCCCCCCATGACCTCCCAGATTTGACCTGCCCAGTGGGAGAGACAATAGTAGGACAAGCCAGCTGTTGTCTGCCTGTCTCCCCCACGGTCAGGTTCACAAGGGGAAAAGGGCACAATCTGGCCTCTCGGTACAAATTCTGACAAAGTTTTGAACAATGGTTTCATCTCACAAAGCCTTCATTTACTCCCCCAGAGAACAAAAATAATAACATCTGCCTCGCAGGGACAGAGTGGAACTCAAACCAGACACTGGAGGCTAAAGGCCAGCACGGTGCTCAGTAAACCATCCACTTAGTGGAATTATGGAGCACTAGGCCCGACCAGGAGAGCTCTGCATGCCTCCCAGGTGTTTCTGAACTCATGGATAGACTGGGCGGATATCTAAATGTATGCTAAGAAGTCCATGATAAGTCAGGCTCCCCAATTTAATAGAAGACAATCTGAAAGGTAATGAAGTTGTCTCAGACTGCCTTTGTCTTAAAGGCAATCGCCTGCAGATAGCGAGCCCAGAATATTTTCAAATGAGATGCCCTGGGAGAGCCCTTGGTGGGTGCCAAAGCAGTCAATCTAATAGGAAAAAAGAAATAATAAGAATACAGATCGTTGTCCGAGGCATTTGTCTGTGCAGTCTGTTGAAGAAATAGCATTAGCTGCAGAGACAGGCCTGACAGGGCGGCCAGCTGCAGGGAGCATCGGGAGATACAGCAGCTTGGAGAAGCTTGACATCACTGCCAAATCCTGCCTGCAACATCAGGGCACCCCATCAGCCAGGCACACTGGGGGAAGGTAAAAGCGTGAGCAAGCAGAAGCATGTCGGCATCAATCCCGGAGGGTGAGCGGGTGGACAAGGATGCCAGCACCTTCTGAGACTTGCCCTGACCCCTCGGTCGACTCAGCCCACATTTATATCTAAGTCTGAGGTCTATGGAATATCATTTATTCAACAAGTGTTTGCTGAGCACGAAGACCAAAGAATCACTCTGGATACTGAAGATAGAGCAGAGGACAACTCAGATAAAGCTTTCTTCTCTCAGCTCTCATGTGAGAGGGAAAGGGAACAACAGTCCCATTTGCTCCGTTTCTTCAACATAGCCAGGATCCTGCCCCATCCCCTGCTCAGTACCCTGGCGCAGAGCAGCCCCATCCTGGCGCGGCAGCGTTTCCCCGCCGCAGGTGCAGAGTCCTAGGTGGGGACTGCCAGCCTGAGCTCAGTGTGGCCAGAGCTCCCCTCCCTGCCCCGTGAGAGCTGTTCCTCCCACCTAGGCCTGTCCTGGGGGTGGGGGCAGAAGTGCAGAGGACAGGGCAGCCACTTAATGCCCAACCTCAGAGACGTCCCTAGGCAGCCAGCTCCCCAGCCCAGCACTCAGGGTGATCATTCTAGCTAAAACCCACCCTGGATGGAGTCACCGTCCCATCTTTTAAAGGACCCCTCGCAAGGATCAGGCGCTCCCTCTCTGCCTTACCTTACTCACAGGGGGCTTCACCTCCTTCCCTCTCCACTTCACCTCCCGCCCTCCAGCCTCAACCCTGTCAAATGCTATAGAAAGAGCCAGGAAACGGGAACAAGCTCTGAGCTGGAAGTGTGAAAGCTGTCGGCCTTGACAGGGTCGTTTCAGGGCAGGAAGACTGTCACACCGTGGTGGGTTGAAAAGTGGACAAGCAGAGAGAAAACGGGGATGAGAGAAACAGGGAGGCCACTAGAAGGGAGTGTGGAACATCTTGTGTTTCTTTTCTTGAAGATTCTAAAACAAGCTCAAGGCAGGGCAGAAACGAATGACTGGGGAGAGAGTGACTGACAAAGCAAGAGAGAGAGGTGGAAAGTGGAAATGAAAGCCTACTGGGGAGAACGCGGAGGGGTCCGGAGCCCAGGGGAAGAAGCGGACTTCTGCAAGGAGGGCCAAAGTCACTCTAGAGTAACAGGCAGGGCCATCAGCCAACAGGTGCAAGTGAGGCCTGTAGCTGTGGAGATGGGAGACGAGTGGGCGCCCATCCAGCGGCTGAGAAATAGGAAAGGAGGAGGATGGGGGCTTGAGAGCAGAACACAAAGTATGAAATAGGGGATTGGGGAAGAAGAGTAAAAACTGAACTGAGACGAACATGCAAAGCAAAACCAGCTTCTTAGCTCGGTGACTCTCCATGGCAACACTCGGTGCTTCTGCACAGGATGCAAAGGTGGTGGCCAGGTTCAGCTCCTGCTAGATTTCTGCCTGATGAACATCCCAAAGGAAAGGAATCAAAAAATTGGGCAGGCAAAGGAGGGATTATCCTGTAACAAAATTTTGCAGCTTAACTCAGAAGCTATGAAGGCAAGGGTTTTGTTTAAAAAAAAAATGTAGGAATGGAGGTCTCACTAAGGTTGAATAATATTTTAGTGGAAAACTGGTTGGAGAATAGTATATCATGTTCATGATTTCAGATATGGTATCGTTGCCGCTGGTGGGCCTGGCTGGAGTGGTATATTCACAAAGGCAGAAGGTTCAGGTAAAGGGAGAAGATGCAGATGAAGAGATTAAGGAAATACAAGGCCAAGCTGTGAAAATCATTAGGAATGAGCCAAATTTGGGGTGGAGAGAGAGCCAGAGCGTTCTGTGAATGCTAGGAAAGGGAAGTGAGTTGAGCCTGAAGATGGGGAGAGGGTGGTGGAGGCAATGGTGTGAGCTAGAAAAAGACAGATATTGGAGAAAGGAGGAAAAGAAATGGTTTGCAGGTGGTGATGTGGAAGAAGGAAGGTACCTCCTAGAGACTGTGTAAGGAGAAAAAGACCTTCAACTTGACAGGTTGTCCAAGAGGATACCGAGCTGTGAAGGAGGAGACTGGAAGGCTTGCTGGCCCCAGGCTACTAGTTGCAAATGGAGAGGAAAGGGGCTGGGAAGTGACAACAGGTGGATATTGTGAAGATTCTGGGACGGTTTTGAGGTAAACAGGCTGATGGTAGCTGACAAATGAGTAGCAGTGATGGACTCACTTCTGGAGCCAAGGTCTCGAATTCTCTAGTAGATGGTGCGGTTAATCCCAGGACATACCTCACTTGGCTATTTTCTGCACACAGGCCTTTCTTTATCTGTTAGAAAATGTTTCCAAAGCATATACATATATATTAAATAAGGCATATTGGGGAAGCAATTAATATTGACAACCCACTGGTCTCAGGACAGGTTATTTGTGTCCCATTAATCCCCCCACGATCTGCAAAGAAAGTATTATTGTTCCCAATTTACACCTGAGGGAAAGGTTCAGAGCAATTAGGTACCACACCCAGGGCCTGCGACTAGTAATTAATAGAAGAAGAGCAATATTAAGACTTCTGCAGCAGACCTGTGGCTAACTGCTTTCATATGCATTGTCTTATTTAATCCTCATGACAAAACTATAAAGTAAATTATGTATGCACTCATTATATAGATGACAGAATTGTGACCTGGAGAGGAAGGAGTCTTGCCCAAAGTCAAAGGCAAGGCACCCCCTTCCATTGCTGGAGGTGACGTGCCCAGGCATGGCAGCCCGCCCACAGAAGGTCTGCTCCAAGCTCTGCCAGGCCTCTGCCCCAACAAGAGACCAGCTTAAATACAGAGCAGGTGCCCCTGCCACGGAGACAGACACCACATCTTTTAACCTCATTGGACTCTGGCCCTGCTGAGCTATCCCCTGTGATGAATCAGCTAATCGGACATGTGCTGGGGCAGGGGCTGAAAGCTGTTTCAATTCTTCAAACACAACAAACAACAGGAAGGAAAAAATGGGCAAACTGGACCCAGAAAGAAGCTCGACCCAATGCCCCCAAACAGCTCCTCCAGCTGAGAAACAGGCGCTCCATCTGGGCCTGCAGATGCTACGCAGTGACCCACAGCACGGCAGGCTGGCCCGCAGGACGGCAGTGGCAGCGTCTGTGAGCAGGCAGAGGCAATGCAGGGCGGTGTCCAGGGGAAACGCTGACCAGTCAGGATAGAAATAGCCCAAAGTCCAGCCAGCAACTGTCAGCAACCACAATCCCTGCACCAAGACATCTCTGCCCTGGAATTGCACACCTGGAATCAGAGGCTGAGGACCACACAGAGTCCCAGGTCCCCGCTTCTATGTAACTACAAAACCAACCAGATCCAAGAGATGATGGGAAACTCAGGAATGGAGAAAAAGAGGTCTGTCCTGGCCAGGGCACCAGGCATGCTGTTCATTTATCGGTGAACCACAGTATGCTCTGCATACTTGTGCAGTGGACTGAATGCTGAGGCCATCCTGATGGCCACCCTACAGTTAGGGACCATGGCTGGAACCTTATCTTCCGCTGCCCAGGCAGGATTAGGAAAGGAAGGCTTTGATTTTGAAGAGAGAGCCTTCTACTGACAAGAATCCCCTACTTTTTAATGCAGTTTAAGGTTCTTGGAGGAATAAAAAGCACTTCACGTGTAAGATTTATTAAGAAGAGAAAATGCTATCCTCAGTCCAAATGCCACTGGGCTTATATTTTTAAACATTTCTGCTAGTCCAACCCAGGATTGGTTGAAATAGATGCAAATGTGAAATTAACCTTACAGACCCTGTTTGGCTTCTCAAACTCACCATAAATGTCTTCAAAGGCACTTATTTGTGTTTTATATTCTTTTCACTTATTTCATGTTAGACTGGGGGGGAGGGGTATTATGTTACAAAGTGATTTTCCAGAAGTAGAATCCTGCACCCATAGAAAATAACACTGTGTCCATAGGAAACTGAGGCTTCACTTCCAACAACTCCACGTAGAGGCATCATCTAGGCACAAAGCACTATGGTGTCAAGAGCCAACTCTTTCTGTACCATTTTTCTAGATTCTGTACATATGCATCAATATACAATATTGTTTTTCTCACTTCATTCTTTTGCAACAAACTCTAGGTCCAATCCACACCACTACCATTAATTAAAATTAGTTCTGTAAATCAGATATATTTAACTTCCTATGCCCTCTTTCCATTTTGTGAATCAAAAAAATAAAAAAGAGCCAACCCTCTGATTTGCCACCTATTGGCTATTCTGTATTCTGTTTCTGGATACACCAAGTGTCCTAAGCGCATCGAGCTGGCAGAGCAGCCCCCAGCCAGTGAGTGCCTGGATCCTCTCACTCCATCTATTATTGGCTCTGCCTCAGTTTACAGGGACTTTCCCACCACGGCTCACTGTTTAAGGGTCTCCAGCCTTGGGTATGATGAAAGGTTGCAAACACCACTTGAAGAGCACCATTAAAAAAAAAAAAAAAACGTACAGAAGTGAAAAAACATTCTCCAGCTGAGTTAGAAGCAAACATCTGGTTATGAAGCATTGATGGGACATGATGGAGCAGGCAAGGCCCACCAAGATTCTCCCCTTGAATGTAACCATTAAACCTGGACAGCAGCACAGACCAGCTACTGGAGGAATCTGGAAAGTAAATAATGGTAAGCAGATCAAAGAAGAAGACAAGAGTGTGAAACAGGACAAGAGCAGCTTTCAGTTTACCAAGTTTTTATCTTCTGTCCCTCTTACCACTTGCTCCTAGCGGCAGGTATAGCAAAGAAAGCCTGCGGCAAGTCGAGATCACAAAGGTCACACCGACATGGCTGAAAGAACCTTTCAAAGGGGACCCCCCCCAGGAACTGGAAAATTCTAGTGATGTCACAGGCAGTTCAGGAAAGTAGCCATACCAAATTATTTCTGAACTCCCGGACTCACTCCTGAGTGCTCAGGCATAGATAGGATCCTAATCATGATATTAAAAACTCTGAGAACAGAATTTAAAGACAGATTCCCATCTAAATTCCACCAAAAATCCCACAAAACTCAAAAAACAAACATCAAGCAAAACAACAACAGAAATTATGGCAACAAATATTATTCTCAATATTGAAAGATTGAAAGTTTCCCCCTAAGACAAGAAAAGGCAAACATATTGTTATTAGAAGTCATAGCCAGTACAATAAAGTAAGGGAAATAAATTAAAGCACATGGACTGGGAAGGAAGAAACAGAACTGACTTATTCACAACCAACAAGACTGTTTATGTAGAAAGTCCTAATTAATCTACAGAACAATTTTTAGAATCAAAAATCAAGTTTAGCAAGTTTGCAGAATACAAGGTCCGCACACAAAAACCAACTGTATTTCTATATACTAGTCATGTAGAATTGAAACACAAAATTTTAAAACACTACTATTTACAATAGCTCCAAAATAAGAAATAAGTTGTAAATCTAACATAAACTGTGAAGCATCTGTACAAAATACTGAGAGAGGAAATCAAAAATCTAAATAAGTAGAAGAACAAACCGTGTTCACAGATTGGAAGACTCAATGTAGCAATATCAGTTCTTCCCCAAATAAGGCTATAGATTTCAAGTAACTCTGATCAAAATCCCGGGAGGATTTTTAAAGTATAGAGAAATTGTTTCTAAAATATAAACTGAATGGCAAATGAATTAGAATAGCTGAAACAATTTTCAAACAGAAGTTGAAAGAATCACTCTATCCACTTTTTAGAAGGATAGTAATCAGGACCACACATACTGATAACCCTGTTCGCAGGGAGGAATACAGCCATGGGCATTGAGAATGGACTTGGGGGCCGGGCAGGGGAAGGAGTGGGAAAGATGAAGTGAGAGCGTAGGACTGCCTAGAATCACTAGCACGGGGCTTCCCCTGTGGCTCAGAGGGAAAGAATCTGCCTGCCAGTGCAGGAGATGAGGGTTCAGTCCCTGGGTTTGGGCAGATCTTTTGGAGCAGGAAATGGCAACCTGCTCCAGTATTCTTTCCCGAAAAGTCCCGTGGAGAGAGGAGCCAGGTGGGCTACAGTCCATGGGGTCGCAAAGAATCAGACAGGACTCAACAACAACAGTGTGTAAAACAGACAGCTGGCGGAAGCTGCTGACTAGCAGGGAGCTCAGCTCAGGGCTCCGTGATGACCCAGAGGGGAGGGATGCGGGGGTGGGAGGGAGGTTCAAGAGGGAGGGGATACATGTATACACAGGGCTGACTCACTTTGTTGTACAGCAGAAACCAACATAATATTGTAAAGCAATTATACTCCAATTAAACATTTTTAAAAAGACAACACTGGTGGAAGGAGACAGATAGATCAGAGGAATAAAGAATCCTGAAATAGACCCATACCAATATGGCAAATTGATTTTAATGGTGCAAAAGCTATTCGATGCTTAAAGGATAGTCCTTTCGATAAATGTTGATGGAATAACTAGACATTCGTATGCCAAAGAAGAGAGAGAGAGAACCTAATACTAAGCCTCACAACTATACACACATTAACTCAAAATGGATCAGCCATAATGGGAAAGTTTAGCAGTTTTAATAAGTTAAATATGCACTAACCAGATGGCCTAGGATACACACCCTAGAGTAATAAAATCTTCACACAAAAACATGAATGCAAATGCTTTCAGCGGCACTATTCATAACCACCCAAAATTTGAGGGGAGAAAATCAATGTCCTTCAGCAGGTGAATGGATAAACACACCATGGGACATCCAATAAAGTCCTACTCTGCAGTGAAATGAGTGAACTATTGGTGCACACACAGATGAATCTCAAAGCCATTATTCTAAGTCAAAGAAACCAATCTCAAAAGGCTACATTCCTGTCTTACTCTATTTGCAGGAGAGTCTGAACATTCAAAAATGATCATGACAAAGAACAGATCAGGTGTTAGGAGTGGAGAAGTGGCGGGACTATAAAGGAAATAGTACAAAGGGGTTTTTGATGGAATTGTTGTGTATCCTTACTGGGCTGGTTACGTCACAAATCTCTATATGCGTTAACATTCAGGGAACTGTAAACAAAAGTAAAACAAGCAACAACACAGTGGCAGACTAGATGGGGCACCATGGCAGACCGTAACCAGTCTCCAAGGTCTTGGGTGAAAGCTTCTTAAGTTGAAAATTTATAAACAAAACAAAAAATTTGTTGGAAATCAGAAGACCCAGAAGGATAATGCTAAGTTGTTGAGGGACTTTTGCTGCCAGTGCTCGGGACACAGGTTCAAGCCCTGGTCCGGGAAGATTCTACGTGCCACAGGGCAACTAAGCCTGCGCCCCACGACTGCTGAAGCCCACATGCCCCAGAGCCCATGTTCCACAACAAGAGCAGTCAATGCGATGAGAAGCCCATAAGCCACAGCAAAGAGCAGCCCCCACCGGGCACAACTGGAGAAAGCCCGTGCACCGCCGAGAAGACCCAGGGCAACCAAAAATAATAATAAGGCATGGAAGGAGCAGGTCCGTAAGGGCCCTCTCCCAAGCCTGGAGCACTGTTCAGCCACTTTTCCCTGAGTCTAGTGAGTTCTTACGGCACTGGTCCTCAAACTTACCTGTCTACAGAGTCTGCAAAGAAAGACTGGCCTTGCAATAGAAGAGTATCTGTTACAAATGCAGGAATTCAGCTTCAGTGATGTCTGTGATTCTGCTATACAGCTCAGCGTCCAACAATCTAGGAAGTTCCCTAATGTGGGTTATACAGCTGACAATTGGCTTGACTGTTCAAACTATAGCTACCTCAAATATATTCGCTTGCTAGAGTTTCTATAACAGTAAGCACAAACTGAATGGTTTAAATACATTTTCTCACAACTCTGGAGGCTAAAAGTCCAAAATCAAGGTGTTGACAGGGTGCTCGCTCCAAAGCCTCAGGGGAAGGATCCTGCCTTGCCTCTTCCAGTTTCTGGTAGCCCCATGCATTCTCTGGCTCGTGGCCCCAACACTCTACTCTCCGCCTCCATCTTTGCTTGGCCGTTTCCTTTCTGTGTGTCATCATAAGACATTTTTCTCTGTGTGTGTGTCTGTCTCTGAATCTCCCTCTTCTTATGAATAATTCAGTCATATTGGATTAGTGCATGCATGCTAAGTCATTTCAATTGTATCCAACTCTTTGGACCCTATGGACTATAGCCCATGGGATTCTCCAGGCACGAATACTGCAGTGGGTTGCCATGCCCTCCTCCAAGGGATTTTCACAACCCAGGGATCGAACGCTCACCTTCTGTCCCTTATGCATTAGCAGGCAGTTCTTTACCACTAGCACCACCTCGGAAGTCCCTATTGGATTAGGGCTCACTCTAATTAGACTTCATTCTAATTTGATCACATCTGGAAAGACACTATTTCCAAATAAGATCACACTGACATACAGCTTAGCATCCAACGATCTAGAAATTTCCTTCACGTGGGGTATACATCTGACAACTGGCTTGACTGTTGAAGCTACAGCTTGTATGAGAATAAGTATGGGAAATTAGGATTTCAATATACCTTTTGATGTGATACAATTTAACCTATAACATCAAGATTTCATAGAAAACAGGAGTTGAAAGGTACAGTAACCACACTGGCATTAGTTTGTTTGATGTACTAATAGCAAAGATTTCTAAAGAAGCTCATCGGTATTAAGCCTCTGCTCTCCTTATCCTGAATCACCTTTTTGAGTTCCTGGGTAAAACAGAGCCTCCCCAGAGTTGTATGTTTTTATATGATGCAGGTTGCAACACTATTTAAAGTTTTCAAACCAGCCCTCACAGATATAAAATTTAATGGTTTTTCTTCTTTTTTTTTTTTTTGGCACTTGCATTTCTCCTGTGTTTTGATTTCCCAAGTCTCAGCAAAAGTATTATTTAACCGTCTGGCCTTTTTCACAAAATTATCATGGAAGCTACTGGGCCTGGGAGGGGTATAAACAGATCTCTCTACCCTTATAACTCCCCCAGACTCAGCCACGTGTTCTAGTTGGAAGAAGCCATATTTATTGCTATGTTCTTTTGTTTAAAGGGACTATGTTGAATTATGCATACATTAAAAGATTGTGAAATTTAACATTTTTAGTAGATAGGAACAAAGTGGCATTGCAAAACCACGGTTGGCAAGGATCATTTCATCTTCCTCTGTTGGTTTGTTTATTTACTCAGTAAACATTCGCTGAGCAAGTACTATCTTCCACACCCCGTGCCCATGCACTGTGCTGGGGATACAGTGGGCTTCCTAGGTGGCACAGCGGTTAAAGAATATGCCTACCAATGCAAGAGACTCAGGACACGCTGGTTCAACCCCTGGGTTGGAAAGATCCCCTGAATGGCAATCCACTCCAGCATTCTTGCCTGGAAAATTCCATGGACAGAGAAGCCTGGCAAGCTACAGGCCATGGGTCACAAAGAGCTGGGCATGACTTAGCGCGCGCACACACACACACACACACACACAAAGACAAATAGGAGAGAGCCATAAAAATGACAAAGATCAGCTTTAAGTGTTATCTTGGTGTTAGCGTAAGGTTTCCCGGGACCTAGGCTGCTCCTAATTCTTCCTGGAGAGTGAGGGGGTGACTGCCTTCCAGCTAGTTGAATTCACTTCGCCATGTCCGGGGCAAACCCATAAGGACAAAGATGTCTTCTCTTCCTCCTATCTCCCCTATCCGTACAGTCCAGAACTTGCAGGGCAACCAGAGACACCGGACATCCACTCAGCAAATGCAGGTACCCCGCTACAGTATGCCCAGTGCTGTGCCAGGCAGGTGGGCTAATGATGCTGGAGAGCCACAGCGCAGTCCTCCCTGAGTCTTCATCTACTCAAGACTTGCTCTGGGAGAACGGGGAGCCCTTAGCACATCAGCTGGCTGGGAGAGCCCGCGAGGCAGCCGACAGCTGCTCATCCAGATATAGCCCTGCAGTCCTGAGAACATGTCAGCCTCTTATCCAAAGACAGAAGTATTTTTAATTCTCTGGCACTTCTGCCCCATTTAGAATAATACTCCAGTGACTAAGCAGGGGAGCCCAACTGCTCTGAACGCCTAAGAGCTCAGGTGGCTTCTCAAAGCTCCCATGGTCACCAGCAGCCAGCAGGACCCAGCGCAGATGGCTCACGGAGCCCCAGGTGGGCCTGGCCACCTTCCCAACTTTCTGCAGGCCCAGGTACACTGGGGAAGCTGCCACTGCAGACATCAGATGTGAAGGTGGCTTTCTTTTTATAAGGTTTTGGAAGCCAACGGCTTAGTCGCTAAGTCATGACCGACTTCTGCAACCCCATGGACTGTAGCCCACCAGGCTCCTCTGTCCATGGAGTTCTCCAGGCAAGAATACTAGAGTAGGTTGCCATTTCCTTCTCCAGGGGATCTTCCTGACCCAAGGATCAAATCTGGGTCTCCTACATTGTAGGCAGATTCTTTACCAACTTATCCACCAGGGAAGAATGTCTGAAAATATATTCAAACATCAGCAAACACGTGAAGTCATCTGACAGGCAAAGACTTTAAGGTCTGTCTATACCGACCAAGTGTTGGCCAGGGTGTGAAAAATAAAGTACAACTATTTTTGAGTTCTGTGTTAATACCCAGGGAACCTCCAACCTGTTTGCCCTGCTCTACAACCCAACACAAGGGCAGAAAGAGAGCCATAAGCTGTGTCCCTCGCAGCACTGTTTGTGACGATAAAACACGAGAAACTCCGCAACCTCCCGGGGTACAGGCACAGAGAGGTAAGCTATTCATATAAGGAATCTAATCAGCATTAAAATGAGACAATTCTCTGTATATTCCGAATTGTTAGTTCCCAACAGCATATTGCTGAGTGAGAATAAAGCAAGTTATAGAATATTATGCAAAACATGAAACCACATTTCATCATTTGAAACACAGAAAACATTGCTCTCTCTTGTTAATGGATATGTAGTTAAAATGAAGAAAAATATAACTGCCATATTAGATGCCAAGCTTAGGACAATGCTTCCTTCAAGGAAGAAGAAAGGGAAATGAGCTTGGGGAGAGAAACAAAGGAGGTTTCAACAGTGCATATTATGCTTCGTTAAAAATATTTAGCTGAAACAGATCATATCTTAATGTTTAGACTCATTAACTCTAAGAGGTGAGTGATAGAAAAAAAGTATTGTGCACTGATCTATGCTATGCATGAATTTCATCATTTAATACCCACTACAATTCTGTGAGGGTAATGTGCTATTTACCTATTTACCCACAGTTACCAACGAGGAAACTGACACACTGAGAGGATGCCCACGGTCATCCACACAGGATCCAAGCCAGGCCACGGGGCCCTGTATCTGCACTCCTAGTGACTCTAGAGGCTGTGTCTGTGGAATGGACGCAGAGGCACACTGCAGTTCTTCCTGATGTTTACATATGTTTCAACAGTGTAATTACAGAAGAGGGTAAAGAACTACAGGAAAGAGCGTTCCAAAGCCCCCCTGGTGTAGTTCATTTTGTTTCGATCTGGTTAGGCCACAGTGGCCAGATATTTCATCAGACATCATCCTGGGTGTTTCTGTGAAGATGTTTTTGGATGAGATTTACGTTTAAATCAATGGACTTTGAATAAGGCAGATTGCCCTCCATAATGTGGATGGAGCTCATCTAATCAGTTGAAGGCCTGGATAGAATGAAAAGCTGACCTACCTCAGCAAGAGAGAACTTGGCCAGCAGGCGGCCTTTGGATTCATTTGCAACAACAGCTCCTCCTTCAGTCTCCAGCATGCTGGCCCACCCTACAGATTTTAGTCTTGCTAGCCTCCATAATTGTGTGAACCAATTCCTCCTTAAAATCTCTCTCCCTCCACCGCAGCCCACCCCACCCCCCGACCGTGTGCGCATATCTCCCGTTGGTGCTGTCTCTCTGACTCATACACCTTCCCTTCAGCTCTTGCCTGGCAGAGGCAGGCCTAGTGCAGCTGCTGTTGGACAGATGGAACAAGGCCTATCTGGCTTGCTCTTATTCCCGCCTGTTTGGATTCTTGAAAAAAGAATCACAAGAAGACACCAACTGTCAGAACATCAAGGTAGCTACTGTTAATCCCATTTTATAGGAAGAAAATTGAGTCTCAAGAAAGCGAAATAACTTCCCGACAGCTCCCATCAGGCAAAGTGCTTTTATGCTCAAATCTCACACCTTTTCTTAAAGCATATGGCAAGGGCCAAGACAGTGGGTGTGACTTGGCTCAGCCAGCAATGAAACACAAATGAGGTAAATATAAGGGAACCTAAGAGTAACTGAGCAACTGAGCAGACACTGAATTAAGACAAAATACAGGATCATGTAATTATCGGGCATAGCTCATGTTATGACTGTAGAGAAATAGATGATTAAGGCATCTAAGACAGCAAGAGAAATATTGGAATACAAGGTCCTTTCTGATCTAAGAAAACCTTAACTAAATGAAGACACATACCATCCTCATGGGAGGAATAAATAGTATTATGAAGGTGTAAAATCTTTCCAAATTTATCTGTATCCTTAATGCAATTCTACTCAAGATTCCAACAGGATTCATGGGTCCAAGAAGCTGATTCTTAAATTTACGTGAAAGAGTAAAGAATAGCTAATATACTTGTGAGAAAGAAGACTGATGAAGAGAGGTTCAAGGATTATTATGAAACTATAGCAATTAAGACACGTGGTACTGCTTCAGTAACAGATAAATTAACCAGCACAAGAGAATACAAGCCCTGAAAGAGACATTGTAGATATATGGAAATGCTCTACATCAGCGGTCCCCAACCTTTTTGGCACCAGAGACCAGTTCCACGAAAGACAATTTTTCTATGGACTGGGGAAGGGGATGATTTCAGGATGATTCAAGTACATTTACTGTGCATTTTATTTCTATTATTATTATTACATCAGCTCTATGTCAGATCACTGGGCATTAGATCCCAGAGGTTGGGGACCTCTGTTCTAGATGAGACAAGAAGCAGGGCATGGGACACGTAAGGGACTATTCGGTAATTTTGTTCAGTAGATGGAGCTAGAAAATATGGCATCCACTTGGGAAAATAAGCGAATTTCAATCCCTAACTCAGTTCATACATAAAAGTAAAATGTCATTGGATTAAGAACTTAATGACAACAGCCAACTTTAACACTCTTATACAGGTAAATGTCTTTCTGATCTAGGGAGAGAAAAGGATTTCTTAAGCCACCATCTCAAAAAAAAAAAAAAAAAACTTTAGAAAATAAATAGGTGATAAATTTTGACTGTATCCAAATTTAGAACTCCTGTTTATCTATGGAAACTTTCAAAGAAAATAAAAAGGCAATTAGGACAATAATATGTGTAGTGATTATAAAAGTCAGTGGACTAATACATCGATAACATATAAAGAACTACAAATCAAGAAGAATAAATCTTCGAAAACCAATAGAAAAATGAGCAAAAGACACAAATGGGCAGTTCACAGAAAAAGAAACACCTGTGAACAATATGGCTCTAAGATCCTTATTCTCCTGTGTGATCAGGAAATGCAAATAAAGACCACAATAAAATACCATTTTACACATATTCCGTCTACACAGATTAAGAAGCCGTTACCTGTTGCAGAGTGTGTGGATCAAGGGCATCTCCTATACGCTGCTGGTAGGAGAATAAGCTGATACAGTCAATTTAGAAAATAATTTGTAATTTTCTTGTAAAATTGAACATTCAGTCCCTGACAACTCAACAATGCCACTTCAGAGAAACTTGTGCATGTAGAGAAGGAAACACACACAAGAATGTTCACAGCTGCACAGGTCACAATAGCAGAATCTTGGCGTCTTGCCTAATGCCCATCAACAGGAGAACGGATTAAAAAGGAGACATCGTTTACAATAGCAGCCCATTGTAATATTATATAGTACTCAAAATGCTACATAACTAACTCTGGCTACACATATTAATAATGAAAACATGTCATAAACCAGGGATTACAATTATTTAAGTGGGAAAAAAAATCTTTGAAAGGATATCTATCTTTCCCTGGTCACACAAATGCTGTGGTCTCATCCTTGCAAAGGGCATAAATGTTTATGGCGTAAGAGTTTTTTTAACAGCAAGTCCTTCCTGACATTCCTCAAACCAATGCCATAAATGAAATATCTACACCAGCGTTCTGGAATGAGATAAATTGGGATTTAAAGGATGGAGGCTTAGCTGCAGCCATATTTATTTATGTATGCATCCAGGCAGAGAATTCTCCAGTCCTGATGATAAAAGATAACAGGAACGTCAAGCTACAGAACTGGGGAAGGAAATGGTTTCTAATCAGTCTGTCTGCTGGAACTGATTGCCTGAGATAAAGCCAGGCCATGCTGCTGAAGATGGATAATCAGGAGTTTATAGGACAAATGAACAAGCAATGACAAAAGAGGTAACCTCCTCACCATGAAGGAATGTAAATATAGCTGGAACCACAGAAAAGGCTGTTGTTAGATTTCAGTTTCCCAAGCATTGTTTATGGTCCTCCCCTGAAAAGGCCTTCTCACTTACCTGAAGAATTTTGAAGAACTAGGGACTTGGATGGGCTTCCCAAGTGGTGCTAGAAGAATCGCCTGCCAATGCAGGAGACGCAAGAGACGTAGGCTAGATCTCTGGGTCAGGAAGATCTTCTGGAGTAGGAAACAGCAACCCACTCCAGTATTCTTGCCTGGAAACTTCCATGGGCAGAGGAGCCTGGTGGGCTACAGTCCATGGGGCCACAGAGTCAGACATGACTGAATACAGGAAAGAGAGGGACATGGATACATTTCCCAGACATTCCCTAACCCAACCTAAGCTGAGGTCTGTAAGCTGCTTAAATTCTCTGTTTCAGACACCAGAAGGAACAAAAAGGGAATAACTATCAGAAGCTGGGGCATAATCATTTCCAGATAAATGAGCAGAGAGGTTACAAGGTTAAAAACTTGTGTCTCAATGGTCTCTAAAGACTGAGACGAAAATATTACTACCTCTTTCCACTTCCTTGACTCCAGATAGTGAATTAAAACCAACAATTCCCTCATTCAGGTTGGAATAGCAGGCAGAGTAGACCCAGAACAAAAAGATCCAGTCTACTGTCAGATACCCACCCACTTAGGGACAATCCCAGTTCACGTCATGGCTCAGACTCTCCTGCAGGAAGCCACCCCTGATTGCCCCTGGAAGCCTTGAAGGGCCTCTTACCCAAGTGACAATGGCATCACACCATCCCAACTGTGGCGCTTTGGGACCGAGCAGGCACCAGAATGGACACCCTGGGGCTGTTCACTCATTAAACAAGCATCACTGAACACGGCACTGTGCCAGACAGCACGCTGCATACTGGGAGCATGGCAGTAGACAAATACAGAGATGGGACCTGCTTTCTTCAGGCCCGCTTGTTGCCAAGGGAGAGACCCTTCATCAGTGGTCATAACGCGGTAAGCTTGACGGCAATTTGAACCAAGGGCTGTGAAAGGCAGGCAAGCTGCCGAGGGACCAGATCATGTTGGCAAGGATGGGAGTGGGGTTGGGAAGTAAAGGGTTAACTTGATTTACGCAAAATGAAAAAGAAGTACCTGTTGAAGGTGTGTGTGTGTGTGTGCATGTGTGTGTGTGTTTGAATGGAGGAGCAAACAGTCAAGGGGAATATGTGCAAAATTAGGTGGTAAATGGACCATGAGGACTATGCTTAAGATTGCAGTCTATACCTTACATTCAATGAAATCTTAATTTCCTCTTGGGGCAGGAAAGAGCACACGCAGGGGATGACCTCTGCTTTTTGTTTGTTGGAAAAAAATCACCCTGGATGAGGATTAGAGGTGTTCAAAGTGAATATGTGAAGACAAATTAATAGCCTACTTCAACAAGAAACAATAAGAGATATCTGGGACTAATATTCTGGCCCCACTGTGGACTCAAGTGATGAGAATCTTATCATCAGGCTTCAGGAATGAGAAGCTGAAGCCAATTCTTTGTGATGATGAAATAATTCATTAAATTATCATCTGTGATCATCTGAAATAAAATATCTGCTAGATTGGGGACTCCATGAGGTTAGGGATTTTCCTCAGTTTGTTTTCTTCTACTATATCCTGACACCTAGAATAATACCTAGTAAACAATAGATGCTTATTAAATAGTAGTTAGAGGATACAGCGAAGGCAAGACTTTGGAGAAGTAAGGTTAAAATCCCAAAGAGCAGTACAAAAAGCATGAAGAAATGAATAACTATCGAGTTGGGGGAGGAGAGGTGTCTAACTATACAATATAAATGAAAGAAAGAGAAAGAAAAACTCAGATCTCCGAACTTTAAGTCCTACAAGTGCTGATTTATAATATTAGCTGCATTTAAAACTTCATCAAGTGTCTTACGGTAAAGTGATGGCATTGACTGGGAACAGACGGGGAGCTGATAATTGAAACAAATACTAATGGGAGAATTTAAGATGACTCTAAGTGGCCTCAAGACCCCCAGTGCCACTCAGCCTCCCTTTATGAGCTGAAACAGCTCCTCCTCCCTTTCCTGTTGGCACAATCTTACTTTATTGGAAGATTTCAGCTTCTACCTTGAAACAAGGAGCTCACTTTCATCAAGCTCCAACAACTCCAAACCCACAGCACACACACAGACACATACATCAGTGTTTTCTCGTCTATAACTAGAGTATTATCCTAGCTTCTCTTGGAATACAATTACAACGTTAAGCCTGGGAGAACAGTCTTGATCACACACAAATATAGCAGGACTTAGCTAATTTACACCAGGAAAGGATGTATAGAAATGGACTCCAAGAGGGTTAGACCAAAGAGAGAGACAATCTCAGACCAGGCTTAGTTCATTGATATGAAAGCACTCACCAGACTTCTAAGTTCAATGTCTTAGTTCAAACAGCTGGGAGTGGTTCTAATTGTTTGCTCAACTATTTAACAGGAGTCTAAACTCAACAGTGATCTACTCTAAATGAGGTTGAGATGCCAGAATTGCTTTGGCATCATGTAGATGAAGTAGCCCAAGGACCACAGAATACTGACATCTGTTATCTCCCTCTGCTTACCCTTAACCACACTCCAAGCCAGGCCCTTCACCAAGTGCTGATAAATACAAAGGTGAGGGAAGCACCAGCCTCAACATTTCAGTGCCTGGCATCTACAAGCCAAAAAGTTCTGGTTCAAATGCGGTCTTGAAACTGGACCCCTGATTGCAACAGAGGGGACAGAGGTCATGTGGCAGTACCCAAACATGGAGGGAAAGTGAGCTTGGTGGCTGGAAGCAGCAGCAGGACAGGAGGTGTTACCAGAATGTTTCTCTACAGGGATCTGGGTGTGTGCTTAGTCACTCAGTCCTGTCCAGTTCTTTTCCATCCCATGGACTGCAGCCCGCCAGACTCCTCTGTCCAGGCAATTTTCCAAGCAAGAATCCTGGAGTGGGGAGCCACTTTCTTCTCCAGGGGAGCTTCCCGACACAGAGATCAAACCCAGGTCTCTTGTGTCTCCTGCACTGGCAGGCAGATTCTTTACCACTGTGCCACTTGGGATAGCTGACTGTCATTAATTGACTCTGAGGCCCCCAAAACAAAAGTAAACAGGTGACTCACCAAGATCTTACTTAATTTGTATAATTTGGGGGAGAAGGGAAGAGTACTTGTACAAGCTATAAAAATAGAAACAGAATTTTTATTTGAAATGAATGATCCTCTACTCTTTAAATGAGAGGAGGACCTAAACTCTCCCTGAAGCATCACAATTAAGTGTTGTGAATATTCTGCTTGGCCTTTCTTAAAGAGATCTGAAACTATTTATCAAGATAACTTTGCACTGGAGAAAAGGAAATACCATAACCTACTAGATGTTATTGAATGTTGAATCTTGGCTATTCCTAATTCCTAGAAACCTGGGACATTGATAGGGCCTATCAGTTGAAATGGAGGCTAATGAAAGTCAAACAAAAAATCAAATTTTGACCCAAGTCAGCCTTGCAGAATATCCAAGGGACCCCAGGCCATTTCGTGAGTGAATGTTTAGAATAGATATCTTCAGCAATAAGATGAACTTCTAATTGACTTTCTGAAAATCGACTAAGGGCTAATAAGGCAGAAAGGGCAAAGTAGAAATCATTTTCCTCTCCCTGTCAAAATAAGAAAACAAAAACACTGCTATATCCCCAAGGAAATCTGAGAAATTAGCATCATCATTAAATATTTGAAAAGTGCAAAGCAAAGGCTTCCAATCACATGCTTATGTAACTTTCTAGGTTGGCAGACACAGAGATAATGAAACATAAGGAGTGACAGTGGATTATCATCGACCTTATCAAGTGATGACTCCAACTGTGTCCCACTGTTCCTGATACGGTCTCCTGATTGGATCAAGTCAATACAGCCCCTAGCAACTGGTACGCAGTTATTGATCCATTGGTATTGTTTCCCTCTAACCCAACAAACAAAAAACCACTAGAAAGAGTTAGCTTCACTGTGCTGCCTGAGGACCATATCAATTTTCTGTCTCTGAGTTACACAGTCCACAAGAATTTGGCTGTCTGATCATCTGGGAGAACATCATGCTAATACACTGATGACTTCATGCTGATACAACGTGGAGAGCAGAAATGAACAGGTGCCAAGTGCTTTGGTAAGACACGTGTATATACAGTAGACAATAACTTCTATGAAGGTATAGAAACTTGCCAGACTTGGTCAGCTTCTTTGGAGTTCCACTGTTCTGGGGTCTTTAAGAATGTGCTCTAGAAAACAGAAAACAAGATGCTGTTCCTTGTATGAAAGTGAAAGTGAAGTCGCTCAGTCGTGTCCGACTCTTTGCGACCCGGGGACCGTAGCCCACCAGGCTCCTCCGTCCATGGGATTCTCCAGGCAAGAATACTGGAGTGGGTTGCCATTTCCTTCTCCAGGGGATCTTCCCGACCCAGGGATCAAACCCAGGTCTCCCGCATTACAGGCAGACATTTTAACCTCTGCACCACCAGGGACCAGGTCATTAATAAAGAGGCACAACACAAGATGGACCTCTTTGGATTTTAGAGGCAATAGAGATTTCATTTTCTTTTAGGCCATGCCACGGAGCTTGTGGGATCTTAGTTCCCCGACCAGGGATCAAACCCGGGCCTTTGGCAGTGAAAGCTTGGTGTCTTAACCACCGGACCACCAGGGAATTCCCGATAGATATCATATTTAAGCATGCTGCTCCCATCCACTCAGTGGATGACCATCCTCTCAGCCATGCGGACACACACTTCTCATGAGCTCCTTTACGCCACGAGCCTTAACCAAGCCCTGGCATCAGAAACCTCTCACAGAAATAGCAAAGATGACCCAGCTGGGTCAGAGTTCTGTGAGCCTCTACGGCGGGTGTGAGAGGCAGCACCTTGCTCTCCGGCCTCACACAACTCTGTGTGGAGAGATAAGACAGGCCTGTGAGGAGCAGCCAACACTACCAGCCAGACAGCACCCCGTGCCAAAACGTCTGGGAGGACCGTCCAGTTACACAGGCGGCGGCGTCCTCAGCACAGCGCGACAGCCCGTCTCTCACTCCGACAGGTCTAGATTCTTCACTGCTGCTCCCAGGCCAAGCACAAACAGCTGGCTTTGGCACACGGCGCAAAACTGCAGGTGCCCACGCCTTCATCTGGGCCGAGCCTCTGCCTTCCGGAGCTGTTGGGAAAGAGAGGTGATCCCTCGCCAGCCTGTGGAACTCACCAGCTCCGAACAGACAGCCCAAACACACCCTCAAAACTGGCCTGTCAGCCCGTCTTGCCACTCTGTCAAAGGCTACCACATGTCCCACTGTTCCCACCAGCCACAGACCCAGGGTCCCAACATGATCCACAGTCCTTGCCTTTCTCAGGATGCAGCCAGATGTTTTCTGCACTTGGGAAATCCCAAGAGCGCATGCACATCCAGCCCTCCATGGCGCTCCTCCAAAACATAGTCCAGATGCAGAGTGAGGAGTCTGCAAACCCCAAATCAGGATGCATGATCACGAGACCTAATACTGATGCCAGACCGCAAGGACAGTGAAGGACAGAGCAGCTCCTAGCAGACAGGAAGGCATCTCTAATGAAGAGCGGAGCCTTCGCGCCCCCATGAGAGTGCAGAGGGAGGGATGTGGGCAGCTTGAGCCACAGGCCTGGCTGCACCCCGGAAGCCCACTTGGGACCCATCCGGACCAGATTCAGCTTCTGCAGTGCAGGGTGCTGGTCAGCCCTGCAGAGCCCTGACCTCAGTGCTAACAACTGCATGCCCTGCCTCAGAGCCGCCCTCGCAGACCCCCTGTCCCCTTGATGAGACAGTGCTCCCCCGGGGACCACCATGGCCAGCCGCACCCCCATGCCGCGGCCCCAGGCTGTCACCAGGAAGGTCACAGCATCCCCACCAGGGAGCAGGCAGCAGCCTTCGGCTCCTGGGGACTGGAGGACTCCACAGCACGAGCTTCCTCCCGTTTTCTTGCCCGTGAAAGAAACCAACCCCTGCTCCAGTTTGCTTACTCCAACCCAGCGGCTCCTACCATCCATATGGATGGAATCTCTTGGCCAGGCCCTTGTCAGATTGCTCACGTGCTCCTCCTAGACACCTCCAGGGGACCTTTAGCACTCAGGTGCATGCTACATGACTTGCCACAAGCCACCTCCTCTGATTACAGTAGCTTATCAGCAGATCAGGATACAGAGATCTGTCTGACTCAAAGCCAAGGCCAGAAGAAAGCAGAGGCACATCAGGTCAGGGCCACCAGCCGCCCCGGGCAGGCTGCCAAGGGTCAGCAGCGTGGGCAGAGCGTCCTGGTGCCAGTGACCCGCTCGCTGACACCCCGCACCCCACGCTGCCGGCTCCATCCTGGGGATTGCAGAGGGGAAGTGGTGACCCCACCAAAAGCTTGGAAATGCCCCCTTCCAAACAGAGCTCTCCTCTACCCCAGGGGAAAACGTGGCAGACATCGTACATCACCTAAAACCAAACTCAATTTGTACCCATTTATAACACAAACACGTCTCAGGTGTAACGTCAAGGGAGCTCATTTAGCGTTCTGCCCACTCACCCCCAAGGGCTAGTAACGCACAGTCAGAGGCGACGGCGCAGATCCTCTTATGAGCAAACTTGTTTCAATGCGGGAGAAAAATTGGTTGACTTTAGACGGCAGAAGGCGGGGGAAACCCCTCGCTCATTTGTACAGTGCTAGACAGGAGGAAGGACGGGCAACATGGGAGAGGAACAAAAGCTGAGTTGACTGCTTTGATCCCCTGCGACTGGCAGGATGGTTCCTGGCCACTGACAAACCGGCTCGGCTTGAGATGAGCTGTCCACCCACTCAGCTCCAGCCTGCAGGGCCCCGAGTGGTCCTGAGTGCAGCCTGTGGGACCCCGAGAACTGAGTGGAAGGGAAGTCAAATCCTTGCCGAGTGACCTTGTTGAAGTTACTTGACTTTTCTAAGCCTCCATTTCCAGCCTATTAAAATGAAGTCAGGTCTGTGAAGGTGACTGTGGGTCAGAGGAAGTAAGAGACAGGAAAAATAGTAGAAAGTACTTTGTCATCCGTCATCATTAATTCTATCCCTGCCATTTGTACAATCCTGAAACATCATGTCATTTCAGCCAGACTACCCATCCCCAGCAAGGCAGCCAAGTCTCCCTGGGGAGGTTGGAAAGCCATTTTAGGAGCTACGTTCTGCTGGATGCCATGTTCTGCTGGCTCCTCATGGGTCTGAAGACAGTGACAGCTAACTCTGGAGATTTTGTTAAAGAAACTATGTTTACTGAAGTGGAATAAACAGAAAAGTGCAAAAAATCCTCAAGACTGGCGAGTTTTCACAGAGGGATACACAGAGATGGGAAATGGAATACTAGCATCCCTGCTGGAACTCTCGGGGGCCACTTCCCAAGGTGTTTCCACCTCCTGGTTCTCAAACATGCTGAACTTAGCCCTGGGCCAGCCTGCCTGGGAGGAGGATCAAAAGGTCTGAAAGTTGCTCTAGAATTCCATGAGCACGTCCATGATCGAGGCTGATGGAATTCACCTGTAATTGCAGGGTTTGCTTTGAGGCCTTGATCTCCAACACAGAGGCCAGCCAAATTAAGAAAAGGGGTTGCCTCTCTTTCCGGGCCTCTCTGAGTTTCCTGGCGAGAGTCTCAGGAGGGCAGGTGGCTTCTGCTCACAGCTCTGCCTCGCGCTGTGCAGATGGGCAGCCTCAAGCATGTTCTGATGAGCTGCTTTGATGACGGGCACCTTCCCTGCTTATCAGTGATTCGCCGAGCAAATTCCTTTGCCCCCAAAACACTGACAGCACTCTGTTGTGTTCTGTTTGCTGTTTGTTTTCCTTACTCTTCTGCCTAAAGTTTTAGAAAAGTTTTTAGGCTCACAGCAAAACCGAGCAGAAAATAGAATTTCCACCCGCCCTCTGCCCCTACATAAGCACACCCCCCCCATTAGCAACATCTTCTACTGGGCGCTCCGGCTGCCACAACTGATGAAGCTACACCGACACAACATTCGCACAAAGTCCAGAGCTTGAATTACAGTCGATGTCGGCTCCAACTTTGCAAAACTTTCTCATCCATCCCCATGGCATACTTTCCAAGCAGAGCCCAGAGCCATGGGCTTCTCAGACAGGAAGCTAAGCCGGGTCTCCGCAGTCTCCAGTTTTCTAGTAGCCACCTTAAAAAGAACCGTGGGAAGCTAACTATAGCAGCAGGTCTCATTCAGCCCAATGTCTCCAAAAAACCATTTCAACATGCAATCAGTAAAAAATTATTAATGTTTTACAGTCACACTAAGTCCTCGACTGATGTGTATTTCACATTTATGGCGCATCTCAGTACTAAATTTTCATCAGAAACACTTGATCCAAATTTAGGTTTCATAAAATTTACCTTCAGAAAAATAGACTCATGTAATCAAGTTGTTCCAAACACACTTAAAATGTTTCTAATGCTTGACTCAATGTCGGTTTTTAAATTTTAATTAAAAGTAAATATTATTAAAAATCCTCAGCCACGTTGCCACATTTCCAGTGCTGAGTAGCCATACATGGCTGGCGGCTCCTGTGCTGGTCAGAGCAGGACCACAGGGCAAAGCAGGGGAGGCCCACAGTCCAGCCGGTGCCAGCTCTGGCCCATGATGGCCATTATCCCCGTGATGCCAAGTCAATGAAAAGTGGAGAAGTGAAGCTGGCTCTGAAGTTCTTTCTTTCCCAAAGTCTCCTTGAATGGCTAGCTCAAGGCTGCTAGTCTACTCGGGAAATGAGTGGTCTGGCAAACACCTTTTGCAAGATACGCAAGATGGTTAAGAGATGAGGGTTCAAAGCAGAGTCACATGGTAGGGAGGCCCATAGGTTTTTAGCCACTGCCTCCTGGGCAGCCTGGCCTCAGCCCTCCCAACCTCCCATGCAGCCCCGGGCTGGTGCCCTCCTTCTCTGCTGCCTCCTGCTGTGTCTCAGGGTCTCCTCTGCCCTGAGGGCCGTAGTCAAAAGTCCCAGCTCCCCACCCACTAACATCTGAGCAAAAGTGAAAGGTGTGCCCCAGGGAAGGCTGGAGAGACCAACTGAAGCCAAAACCCAGAGCAGCCCTAGGCCTAGTCTGCCGATTCGGGTCTGGCGCTCTGTGATAAGCACCCCAGCCTGCATCTCCTCAATGAACTCTCACAACCCCACAAGCTAAGCTCTATAATGATCTTGTTTTGCAAGGATGCCCTTGACCTCTCACTGCCTCCGCCCAGCTTATCTATTCTGGCTCTGCCCCTGAGTCCGTTTTCCTCCTAGACTCTCTCAACAACCTGCTCCATGCCCACTGCTGCTCTCACTACCTATAGACCCAGGCTCTCTCTTGAACACCATTTTTTTAGTACTATCTGGTTACTGAAAACACCTGCAGGGCAACACCATAGCAACCCTGCCCACCCAAAACGCCCACGGCTGGACTCGGCATCTCCCCCAGCCACACGTGCTTCCTGCCGCCTTCTTACTCTCTGTGACTGTGTACACTTACACAGCCACACAAGAGGCACCCGGGCCTCACCCCAGCCTTTGTCCTCTGTCTCACCTGTCTCCTCTCTCCCTCCATTCAATTACACCAGCCCTACACATGACCCAAATCAGTCCCCTCCCTCTTCTGTGTTGCACCAGCTTTTACTTAGGCTACAGCAAAAAGCAAACGCGCAAGTTCACAGACAAGAGAGTAATAATCACAAGACCACCCTTGTGATCCAGTGGTTAAGAATCTGTCCTGCAACGCAGGGGATATGGTCCACTCCCTGGTTGGGGAACTAAAATCCCACATGCTCTGGAGCAACTAGGCCCAAGCCACAACTACTGGGCCCACACGCCGCAACTAGAGAGTCCATTCGCTGCAGCAAAGGCTCCATGTGACACAGTGAAGACCCTGAGCGCTTCAACTAAGACCCGATGCAGCCAAATAAATGAATAATAAATATTTTTTTAAAGTTGGCTGTGTACTTTAAAAAAAAAAGTAATAATCACAACCACGTCTGGATGCCTAGCACAGAACAAGCATGCAGTTACTAACTGTGCTAAATCACTGCTTTCCTCTTTTCTCCCCTTCATTCTATCTTCTGTGGCCCACCCTTGTCCAAGGCCAGCCATTTATGCCTCCAAGGAGAGCAGATGGTATAAGTTGTCAGATTTCCCTATCAAGGGTCCCTACCCTCCAATAACACAATGAGAAGGAGGTGGGTGTCCACACTCTGACAGCCCAAAATCCACGGGAGGCAAAGCAACAGCTAGAGTGGGTCATCTGCGATGAGACCACCCAGCTCCCAGACTGGTGGGCAGAGACTAGACCTGGTCACTATCCTGCAGAAAAACCTTCCCGCTCCCTCTTTGCTACCCCTTTCTATGATCGCCCAATCATCTGGTGGGAACGACACATTTACACATCTCTGAAGTGACGATGAGAGGCAGAATCACGTGGGAGCCAGCCCTTGGACCCCGGGCAGCAATCGGGACTGGGTGCAGGATGGGGTGTGCAGGCTTCTCCATTGCTCTCATGTGTCACACATCAAATAAGAGAAGATCTATTTTTTCCCCAGGCAGCATGCCTACAACTTCAATTGGCCCAAAATATGCTTGGCTAAATTTACCTATGTGACGCTCTAAATGGTACCCTGTGTTCCATAAGAAAGCATGGTGAGAAGCCCTAGTACAAGGTGGCGGGGACAGGAATCCACACGGTGAGCATGCAGGAGCCAGGCACGGGGCTCCTCCCAGCAAATGACATCCCCAGCTCTGAGCCCCACTTCTCCAGCTGGCTGCAGTCCAGAAGTCCTTGTGGCCACCAGGCTGCTCCCTGGCAGCCTCACAGCATCCTGCTGAGCCAGAGCGCATCTCCTTCTTGCCCCTGGTGGCTTCCTCTCTGGGTACCCACCCCTGACTCATCACTCATGGCTGGTCTCAGCATACAGGGGGCTGCCAGCTCCCAGCACAGGGAGCCTAGAGAAGGAGAGAGATCTTCAGCAGCATCTGCCAAGACATGAACAAGGAAAACACCCAGAGAGCACATGAGCCCAGGCATCCCAAGATGTCCCCTGAGAGCCAGGGGGGTTTATACCAGGCTAAACCCAGGAATGCAGGCCTGGGGAGTTTACAGCATCAGTTCCAATAAGTAGAACCCTGAAAGAGCACCAGTGGTCTGAAACGTCCTTAAACACAGAGCATGTGATGAGAGGGGCTCAAATGCAGAAAGGCAGCCCTGCGTGGCGTGGCGAGCACTCTTCAGAGGGAGGCTGCCCGATAGAAGGAGATGGCCACAGAGCAGGGTACTCTCGACCCGGAGAGGACTGGACCCACTCAAAACCTGGCTCCCTCTGACCGGCTCCGTGACCTGGGCACGCAGTTCCACCCACTGAGCTGCAGCTGCCTCAACTATAGGCCAGGGATAGCAATGGGATCACCTCTCCAGCTGGGAGGCAACAGGTCATAAAGTGCATATAAAGCACTTCGTGCCCAGCACAGAGTAGGTCCTCAAAAATAGGGCTTATATCAGCTCCCTGGTGTCTGGACTGTGTGATGCGGGGCCAGCCCTAAAGTGGAGATGGCTGCATCCCGCTTCACTGGTCACTGACGGGGCCCTCGGGTCACCAGCTCTGATAAGGAGACCAGTCTTCTCATTAGAATCAGCTTCCCCTGTGGAGCGCCCCTACAGAGTCACAGCCACGGGACCTGCCAACGGGCACTAATTGTGCATGCCAAGGTCTTTTCATAAGGTATTTATTTGGTTCCCACCACAACCCTGAGAGAGGATCTGTTTTCCCCTCGTTTTACAGAGAAAGCAGACCCTTAGAAAAGGTGAGCGTCTCCCCCAGGGATCCCACACACAGCCAGGAAGTGCCAGGGCTGGGTTTCGAATCCAGAGAAGAATCTGATGCCCATGCTCTGGACTGTGTCAGCAAGGGCAGTCCATGTTACTCGACCAAGATGAGACTCTTACCCAGCTGACACTGGTTCCTAACTATGAATAATCCAGTCTCAGCACTTCAGTTAACCTAGAACCGTGCCTCTGGCCCACTCCCTCCCTGGTGTCCTTTTCTGACATTTATCTATCAGACACACACTCAGTTTATACCCTCTGCCAGGGCCCCCATATTCTTGAATTTCAGGTCTGCCAAACTGAAAGCCAGGCCCCTGGCCTAGGGATCGTGCATCTGAGACTTCTGCCTTGGGGTCTAGCCCTCTGCGGCCCGAAGCAGGCAGCCAGTCGCCTCCCTGAGCCACATTGTTACCCAGCTCTCCCCTGCCATTCCCAGGCCTGCAAATGTGTTGCTAACACACCCATCACAAACCCATCTATGCCCAGAGTATTGACGACAATCAGCTCAAACTAACATATGTGCCACATCTATATTATTGCATAATTTATATACATTTCACACTCTTTGTGGGGAATATATGCACCACACCGCAAACTATTTGCATATAGATGGCGGGTTGTAGACAGATGCCGGTATTCAATGGGTAATAGCTGATACACACACATACATACATTGCTCTTGCGAAGCTAAAATGCTCATTTTCTGCCACCACTTGCAGAGCACTGATCCTTTGACAGTTTGTTAATTTTCAAAATTTACAATATCAAATTGTCCATTTCGGAACACAGAAATAATTTTCAGCTAGTTGGTATGCTGTGGGTGCCAAGTCTCGGGGAAAAGGAGGATAAGGGTTTCAAGGAGCTTTATTTCAGGGAAATTAGGAGTCACGTTCACTTCTGCAGAAATCACTCGTATGAATGGTGTCAAAGAGAAAGCCATTCCACCAATCCAGCCTGCAGTCTACCACCAAGTCCCCAACCTCTAGGACAAAAGCTTGACACGTGTTTCTCAGACACACTCAGTCTCTGCCCGCTGACAGAGATCATATGCTGTGCTAAGCACGGGGGGCCCAGAAGTGAACCCAGATGGAGAGAAAGCAGCCGAGGCCCAGCACAGAGCCCCACAAACATGTCCTGCTGAGCCAGAGCGCATCTCCTTCTTGCCCCTGGTGGCTTCCTCTCTGGGTACCCACCCCTGACTCATCACTCACTGCTGGGCCCAGCATACAAGGGGCTGCCAGCTCCCGGCACATGGAGCCTAGAGAAGGAGAGAGATCTTCAGCAGCACCTGCCAAGACATGAACAAGGAAAACGCCCAGAGAGCACATGAGCCCAGGCATCCCAAGATGTTCCCTGAGACCCAGGGGGGTTTATACCAGGCTAAACCCAGGAATGCAGGCCTGGGGAGTTTACAGCATCAGTTCCAATAAGCAGAACCCTGAAAGAGCACCAGTGGTCTGAAATGTCCTTAAACACAGAGCATGTGATGAGAGGGGCTCAAATGCAGAAAGGCAGCCCCACGTGGCGAGCACTCTTCAGAGGGAAGCTGCCCGATAGAAGGAGACGGCCACAGAGCAGGGTACCCTCGACCCAGAGAGGACTGGATCCACTCAAAACCTGGCTCCCTCTGACCGACTCCGTGACCTGGGCATGCAGTTCCACCCACTGAGCTGCAGCTGCCTCAGCTATAGGCCAGGGATAGTAATGGGATCACCTCTCCAGCTGGGAGGCAACAGATAATAAAGTGCATATAAAGCACTTCGTGCCCAGCACAGAGTAGGTCCTCAAAAATAGGGCTTATATCAGTTCCCTGGTGTCTGGACTGTGTGATGTGGGGCCAGCCCTACAGTGGAGATGGTTGCATCCCGCTTCATTGGTCACTGACGGGGCCCTCGGGTCACCAGCTCTGATAAGGAGACCAGTCTTCTCATTAGAATCAGCTTCCCCTGTGGAGCGCCCCTACAGAGTCACAGCCATGGGACCTGCCAACGGGCACTAATTATGCATGCCAAGGTCTTTTCATAAGGTATTTATTTGGTTCCCACCACAACCCTGAGAGAGGATCTGTTTTCCCCTCGTTTTACAGAGAAAGCAGACCCTTAAAGAAGGTAAGCGTCTCCCCCAGGGATCCCACACACAGCCAGGAAGTTCCAGGGCTGGGTTTCGAATCCAGAGAAGAATCTGATGCCCATGCTCTGGACTGTGTCAGCAAGGACAGTCCATGTTACTCGACCAAGGTGAGACTCTTACCCAGCTGACACTGGTTCCTAACTACGAATAATCCAGTCTCAGCACTTCAGTTAACCTAGAACCGTGCCTCTGGCCCACTCCCTCCCTGGTGTCCTTTTCTGACATTTATCTATCAGACACACACTCAGTTTATATCCTCTGCCAGGGCCCCCATATTCTTGAATTTCAGGTCTGCCAAACTGAAAGCCAGGCCCCTGGCCTAGGGACCGTGCATCTAAGACTTCTGCCTTGGGGTCTAGCCCTCTGCAGGCCGAAGCAGGCAGCCAGTCGCCTCCCTGAGCCACATTTTTACCCAGCTCTCCCTTGCCATTCCCAGGCCTGGAAATGTGTTGCTAACACACCCATCACAAACCCATCTATGCCCAGAGTATTGACGACAATCAGCTCAAACTAACATATGTGCCACATCTATATTATTGCATAATTTATATACATTTCACACTCTTTGTGGGGAATATATGCACCACACCGCAAACTATTTGCATATAGATGGCGGGTTGTAGACAGATGCCGGTATTCAATGGGTAATAGCTGATACACACATACATACATTGCTCTTGCGAAGCTAAAATGCTCATTTTCTGCCACCACTTGCAGAGCACTGATCCTTCGACAGTTTGTTAATTTTCAAAATTTACAATATCAAATTGTCCATTTCGGAACACAGAAATAATTTTCAGCTAGTTGGTATGCTGTGGGTGCCAAGTCTCGGGGAAAAGGAGGATAAGGGTTTCAAGGAGCTTTATTTCAGGGAAATTAGGAGTCACGTTCACTTCTGCAGAAATCACTCGTATGAATGGTTTCAAAGAGAAAGCCATTCCACCAATCCAGCCTGCAGTCTACCACCAAGTCCCCAACCTCTAGGACAAAAGCCTGACACGTGTTTCTCAGACACACTCAGTCTCTGCCCGCTGACAGAGATCATACGCTGTGCTAAGCACGGGGGGCCCAGAAGTGAACCCAGATGGGCAGAAAGCAGCCGAGGCCCAGCACAGAGCCCCACAAACAGCCAGTGCTTGACAAACGGCAAGGACTACGGCGGTTAACAGAAGCCGGGCGCTTGTGGTGGCAAGTCCAGGCCTCATGTGGAGCTGGACAGTCGGTCTGAAAGACCGTCCAGCACGTGCTCGTTCTGTGATTTGAGAAAATGAACGACACTTTCTCAACCACACATTCCTGGTCCAGGAAGCAGGACCAACGCCTCCACCCTCGTAAGAGCTGCTGTGAAGATCGGGTCTGAAGTGTTCGGGACCCTGTGTCCAGCCCACAGAGGGGCAGGTGGAGAATGAAAAAGAGCTCCACATGGAGACAGCAACCTGCTTGAGAGCCTTTAGGGGAAAATTCCAGAATCCCTCATCTGATTATTTTTTTTTACTGAGGGGAAAATACACATAACATAAAATTAGCTGTTTAGCAACATTAAAGTGCCCGACTCAGTGACGCTTAGTGCATTCCCAATAGCATGCAACTGCCACTTGTATCTAGTTTCAGAATATTTTTATCATCCAAAGAGGAAATCCTGTATCCATTAGCAGTCACTCATCGGGTCTCCTTCCCCAGCCCTGGCAACCACTAACCTGCTTTCTGTCTCCAAGAATTTGCCTGTTCCAGACATTGCATATAAATGGAATCATACAACAAATCATATTTGTCATTTGATGTCTGGTTTCTTTCACATGTTTTCAAGTTTCATCCAAATTGTAACATTCATCAGCACTTCATTCCTTTTTATGGCTAAATAATATTCCATATGTGGACAGACCACATTCTATTTATCTATTCAATGGTTAATGGACATTCAGGGCTCTTCCCCTTTTTGCCTACCATGAATGGGGCTGCTAGAAACTTGTATCTGATTTTCAAGGATGGTGACAATATTGCTTCAATTGCATGGTGTTGTGTTCACTAACTCAGATCATGCCATCCTTAAGGGGTCTAGACCTGCTTCTCCGAGATTTCTTCTGGGAAAGCCAGCGGCTAACGGCTTTCCCATTCACACACACCTTCCTTGTTTTGCCTACACACCAGGCACCACCTTGTGTTTCAGGCTTCCTAATTGATTTATTGATGTTAAATCCACCCTCACATTATTACAATAGTCATTACAGAGACTATTCATCATTAACTTTTATCATCATGAATTTCCTGTTGGCTGCATACAGATGAGGAAAGAGAATAAACACCGGGGGAGTGCCGGATTCCTATCAGGCTCTATGCTGCCTCCTTTATCTACTTTTTCTGACTTGATCTTTACAACCACCCTCTGAGGCAGGAGTTAACATCCCCTGTCACATGGATGAGAAAATTCAGGCTCAAAGAGATAAACTGACTTGTCTCAAATTACACAGCTAATGAGAGGCTGAGTGAGCATTCAGCCCCCAGGTGTGTCTGGCTCCAAGGATGGCCCCTGTGTGACAAGGCAAAGCTTCCTTGATAGTATAATCATCAACACCAAGCCATCTTAGCATGCCCCCGCTTGTCTCCCATAGTCCCTGATGCTTCCTGCTCTGTCAAACTGAGTACTACCGCCTGTCTCGGAATAAATGAAGCTCCCGTCCCTGTAAGGGGACTTCCCAGGTGGCACAGTGGTAAAGAACCCACCTGCCAATGCAGGAGACACAAGAGACGCAGGTTCAATCCCTGGGTCAGAAAGATCCCCTGGAGTGGGAAATGGCAACCCACCCCAGTATTCTTGCCTAGAAAATTCCATGGACAGAGGAGCCTGGTGGGCTGCAGTTCATGCGGTTGCAGAGCTGGACACGACTGAGTGTGCACATACAGGTGCTGTCCTCGTACGCCAGGTTCAGGGGGCATCATTCCCTCCATCATTCCGGGAAGGGAATCAAATGTTATGGAACTGGGGTTCTAGGGCAAGGGGCCCGAAGCCCAGGCCTCTGTCCTGGGTTACTCTCTGATTTAAGGTGAGCCAGCCCACTGAACTGGCCCTCACCTCCCTGCCAGCAAATGGACATGTGCTGTCTGGACTAGGAACAGTAAGAATTGTCTTTA
Organism: Cephalophus harveyi; assembly: GCA_006410635.1. Lineage (NCBI taxonomy): Eukaryota > Metazoa > Chordata > Mammalia > Artiodactyla > Bovidae > Cephalophus > Cephalophus harveyi. The sequence goes on along the minus strand of SJYT01015439.1, from coordinate 152,226 downwards.
GATATTGGTATCTTTAGCTACTCCTTTGCAGAGTCACAGGGAAGAACAGGGCTTGAATCCAGAGAAGGGGAGAGAGTGATGTTTAGTACTTATCAGAGTACAACACAATCAGAAGGGTGAGGGCTCCCCTGGCACCAGCCCTCAGCCAGGGTCCTGGGGCGTCCCTGGTCTGGTAGAAGGAATTCAGGAGCCATGAGAAAGGGATCATTAGCCACCTCACATGACAATTCTGTAACTAATGTTTGCCTTATCATGAGCAAAATATCCATAATTTTTAGAAAGCATCCCTGGTCTTTGAGTAGGAGACTTCTAAACTGAGAGTCAAAGGTCAAAAAATCCCATGAAATCTCAGGGGTGAGAGGCAGAAAAGAGACTGCTTTGGGCTCCCATCTTCAGTCCTTACAATCAGTCCTCCTGAGACCAACCCCCAGAGCTCTCCTCTTCTCCCCCTTCCCTCCCCGCCTCACCTGTGGGTCTCACTGGTATCCTGGCTTTTTGAGTCTGTCTGATGCTGTATCTGCAGCCCTGACCTCCCTCCAACCCCAGCATGGCAAACCCACCTGACTCCTCTACGCCTCCAAACCGACGTCCAAGGTGCCCCTCAAATTTACCATGGCCAAAACCAAACTCCTAGTTTTCACATCTCCCAGGCCCACTCTTCCGCAGTCCTCACCCCAGGAAATGGCCACTCCATTCTCATTGCTCAAACCGAAGCCGATGGCCCCGTCCTTGACTCTCGACGCCTGTTCCTCTCAATACCTACATCTACACTGTCAGCAAATCAATCTGCCTTCAAAATACATCCATAGTCAGACCACTTCCCAAGCTCCCACTTCTGGGAAAGAAGTTCATACACTCAACGAGGCTAGCGAATCAGAATTGCCTTTAGATATACTGGCATCTTTACCATTTATTCAAGGCCAGAAATTCAAGCTGGTCTAACTTCTGCCAGCCAGAAAGTGGAAAAGCCAAGAATGTGAGCCCAGGCTGTGAGGCTCTAAAACCTTTGCTCTTTGTTCAACAATGAATTGCCGCTCTGAGACACATTCTTTGTAGAAATTGAAATCACTGTCCTGAGTCAAGCAGAGCTGAAGACAGATACCATTTCTAAGAAAAATGTGAAAAATAAATGTTATGGTAACAAATTGCCCATGATCTAATTATCATCATCGCACATTTATTAAGGGCCCACAAGCACATGGTGCCCTGCTTGGCAGGCTCCTGAGAAGGAGAGAGAAAACTAGAACAGCAAACAGTGGGGGGCCCATCAGCATGAATGACGCTTCAGCCTCTGCACTGCCCGTGGGTAGAGCAGAGAACAGAGAGCCAGGGCAGGCTAGAAATGTGGTGCAGACAGGACGAGAACTGGGCTTCACTAAAAAGATCCAGCCTCGGCCTGTGTGGAAATCTCCTGAAGCCTTGGTAAAATGACAGCGGCCTGGCCCGTGTCCACAGATGCGTGGGCCCTAAGCCGGTCCAGAGCAGCCCCAGACACACGGACATTACGGCCTCCTCCCGACGGCCCCACGTTTACGGGTTCTCCCCTCTTCCCCCAAGCCCTCTCGAAAGGGGCTGGGTCTCCCGGTTGGACCAGCCACCAGCCAAGCGCGGATGCTAGCTCTCTCCCATCACTTGCTGGGGGTACCTCAGGAGAGAAATGGTAATCACTTCCCATCACAGCAACACAGTCCAAATTCTCATCATCTTGACACCGGTGTTAACATGTGCTAACAGCATTCCTGCCGACTTTGATTACCACCCTGTGTCACCTCGTCCCCATTTGAATACCGTGGTGTCTCTCTACAGAAAATACGGATTTTATGTCTACACTTGGATTATGGGAAGAAAGTTTTCTGGGAACTGTGCTATTCAAATTTACAACTTCAGAATTATAAATTTGCTTATATTAAGTAAACTTACCCTTCAGAGTAATCAAACAGAAAGCCCAAGGCTCTGCTATGCGTGTTAATATTTGATTTTTTTTAACGAGGCACTTACACGTGTGCTAACACAGCTAATGGCATCAAGGTAACAGATGTCCTTTTGAGTTGCCAAAGAAAATGGAGAGCTGTAGTGCTGAACTGAGAGCTTTAAATTCTATGGATGTATGTGAGTATGTACGTGTAAAATATGGGATATATAAACATGTTTAAACAGGATCTGTATTTTGTAAACAAATTAACCAAAGAGAGGATTTGCACAGGACAAAGAGAGAAAAAGATACCAAAGTTTAACACCCAGCTACTAATGGCAGGTATTCAGCTGAGCCCTTCACAGACCACATCTCACCAATTCCTTATAGCACTGTGCTGGACATCACTGTCTCCATTTTAAAGGTGAGGAATATTAAAGCTCTGAGAGGCTCCATAATTTGCCCACCGTCACTCAAATCACAAATGGCAGAGCCAGGATTAAAATCCATTTCCGACAAGTTCCAACGCAAACATTCTTCCCGTTATAACACACTTCCTGCTTCTCAGGAACAGGCTGAAGTCTCAGTTCCTAGGAACAAGTCCCTCCCCTGGGCTCCCAAAGCCTCTTAAAGGTCCTCAGTGATTACACTCATTATGCAACCTTTGTATTTGTCTGTTTCTCCTTGGTCTCTCTTAGTGCACATGAGTTTCTTGCTCAAGGGTCTTGTCTATCTTTTCACCTGTTTATCCCCACACTGCGCTTGGATGTAAGGACAGATGGCCAAGTGGAAGGATGGATGGATGGACAGGTAGATAATAAATGGGCGGATGGATAGATAAATGGATGGAAGGATGGAATCACGGGGGCTTACTGAGCCCAGGTTCTGGCTGTCAGGGGCCATGGTTATTTGTTCCAGAACCTTTGGGAACCGGGCTGTCTTGGCCAGGGCTTCTCCCCGTGCCAATCAAAGGGCAGTGGCTGCACCCACCCTCTCACCAGCCCCTCTTATTTTATCCTCTTTCTTCTAACAGGCCTGTGATCCCTCCATCACAGCTGGTGGTAAGACTTTGCCTACCAGCCCTGGGACAGATTTCTTTGGAAAGGGATGCTCCCTGCCAACAGATGCTATTCTTATTCAGAGAGGTTTCTGATCCCCTCCCTAGCCATGCTGAATTATTTGCTTCAATGATATCCTGCAGAATTGAGTTCCGAAGGTTGATTAATTGTATGTTGCCAAAAATAGTGTTTCCACGTGTCTGTTTTAAATTTGCAGGCTTTAAATTCCATCAAGTACCCTCTTGACTATGAAAGCACTGATGGTGGGAGTGTGCTGGGCGGGACTCAGCCCCATTTGGATGCCCACAGGTCCCAGGCAAATGCCATAACTGGGGCCTGCAGAGTCCAGCAGGTCAATGAGGTATCCCTGGGGTCCTCTCTCAGGGCTAAGCTTTCTGTGCACCAAACAACTACTTTACTGAGCACTCACTAGGTGCCAGGCCTGGACTAGGCACCAGGTATGTCCTGATGAACAAAACAGATATAGTCTGAGAGGGAGCCAATAAGCATAAATAAATAAATATTAATAAATAGGTAAAGGATCTGTCTACCAATGCAGGAGACACAAGAGATGCAGGTTCAATCCTTGGGATGAGGAGATCCCCTGGAGTAGGAAATAGCAACCCATTCCATTATTCTTGCCTGGAAAACTCCATGGACAGAGGAGCCTGGTGGGCTACAGTCCATAGGGTTGCAAAGAGCTGGACGTGACTTAGAGATTGAACAGGTAAATACGCACATATTTGTAAGCCGAGATATACACTCTGATGAAAATAGCAGTTGTTTTGATAGAATAACATCGGGGTAGCATGGGGAAATATCAGAAAACTGACATCATCAGACACTTGGGGTGGAAGCCTCAGGTTGAAGCCTAGGGGGCATCCTATAGTCCACCCCAAAGGGCAAGGCTGTGAGGGCACCTCACCAAATGTATTCCAATTAGTTTGGGAAAAGAGAAATGAAGTGATAAGCCTGAAACTCATGGAAGGAAGCGCCAAGAGGCAGAAGTTAGGGGCATGCATGCAAGTGCTACCAAGGAGAGGGTGCCCAGGGCCCTCAACTTGAGCATGCCAGGCCTGGGGCAGGTGGGTCCTGGGTGATGGCCCAGACAAGTGATGCTCTCCCACAGTGAGACAGGGCTCCCTGGGCAGGCGAGAGTTATGGCTTTGCACCCCCCAGGTAGTCTGGCCTGGGGTCACACAGGGTTTTCCTTAGCTGGAAGTTTCCTTGGTATGAGCTTGTCCCTCTTTCCTTCGTATGAGAACAGTCCCTCTCAACATGCTGACAAAATCAAGCTTTAAGGATTCACTGCTGCTGCTGCTGCTGCTAAGTCACTTCAGTCGTGTCCAACTCTGTGCGACCCCATAGACGGCAGCCCACCAGGCTTCCCCATCCCTGGGATTCTCCAGGCAAGAACACTGGAGTGGGTTGCCATTTCCTTCTCCAATGCATGAAAGTGAAAAGTGAAAGTGAAGTCGCTTAGAAAGTGAAGTCGCTCACTCGTGTCCAACTCTTCGCGACCCCATGGACTGCAGCCTACCAGGCTCCTCTGTCCATGGGACTTTCCAGGCAAGAGTACTGGAGTGGGGTGCCATTGCCTTCTCTGTTAACAGTTCACTGCAAACACCAAATCCTGCATTTTGGTGAATCTCCCAAGGAACTCTGGCCCCAGAAGTCTTGGAAAGGGGCTTCTGGCACTTTGACCACATCCTCGTCACCTCCAACCCCATGAAATCCTAGGCAGAAGTCCAGAATCAGTTCCCCTGACACTCTCTGTGGCCAGCAGAGGCCCACAGGAAGTGACTGTTTCTGGCCTTTCAGTCCCAGGGGGCTTGGGAATCAAGGCCTTTGGTTTGAAACGGCTCGTGAGCCCTTTTTTTTTTCTTTTGGCCCCATGACGAAGCTTGTGAGGGTCTTATTTCCTTGCCCAAGTATGGAATTTCAGCCACGACAGTGAAAGTGTGGACTTCCACCCACTGGGCCTCTAGGGAATTTCCCTTACGAGCCCTTCTTAAAATCCCATATCCAGGTGGGTGTGTTCAGCAGCTGACAAGCAGGGGGCCCTCTGCTGTGCACTTGGTGGGAAAAGAACAGTCTGAAAGAGGAGCTTGCAGTCCAAGAGCACCTCTGGGCTTCCAGGAGTGGCGAGCGGGGCTGGAACACACACCCGTGACGTGGGTAACCCAGGCCAGGGCTCTGACGGCCTGGAGGGAACCTCCTTCCCAACACACTGCCACTTCCCATTTAGTGCTTCAAACAGTGCAGGCTACATTACAAATCAAAACAAGCAACACTGCATTTTATAATTAGCTACAACTTGACAAATTAATTAGTACCGCAGCGCAGTGTGCTCCCTGAAGCATGGCTTACTATATTTTGCTTAGAAAATATATGTCACAAATTTCAGATGTATTATTATAACTACTTATGCAATCAGAGTGAATTCTAAAAGTGCCCTTTTGACACCACTTCCTGGGATGGAACAAGGGGCTCAAGGCATTTAGAAATATCATCAAATCTACCGTTCAAGCTTTGAACCACAAAAGAGTTCACAAAGATTTACTTCTTTTCCTGGAAGGGGAACAGAGTATCAACGGCCAAGACCTGGCATCTGGAAAAGTGTTATTAACAATTAATTAGTCAAGGTAGTGTGAAGGGGGAGACGCTGGGCCTCAGGAGAGTAATGATCAAGGCCATCAGACCGTGGGGCTGGAATCCTGACCTGGCCATCTATTAGCGGCACCTGGGGTTGGGCAGGTTTCTCATCCAGAAATTGGTATGGTCATAGTAATGCTACCTACCTTGCAAGGTTACTGTGAGGGCTGATGTGCTGCATGCCAAGTGCCTGGACCAGGGCCTGGTCCATAGGAAGAGGCCAGTAAAAACTATTATTGCAAAATGCAATTCCATTGGAAGGCTCAAGAGGGCACTGTCTTAGGAAGCCTTGTAGGCTGGTGGATTAGACGCCTTATCCATCTTTTTCTTTCACGGACAGCCTAGCTTTATTTGTTCAGAAATTCAAAACTGTTTCTCTTTGAGGAATCACCAAGCTCGCTGAAATGTATATAGACACCAAAAGACCAATGAATGAATGGCAGTGAGGGCTCTAACCAGTGGTATGTGGGAAAGTGTTTAATAACCAGCTCTCAGGTGGTGGGAGGGGAGAGGGGGAAGCCCTGAGCTGAAGGATCTGCCATGCTATAAATACTCCCACCATGACCGATTTCAAGCTATCAACATGACGTCACTGAACGCAGCAGAGCTGGGAAGAGATCCACACGAGCCGCGCTCACGAGCAGGTACAAGCTGGTCTAGCACAATACCGGCTAAGCTGAGGCCGGACATCTGGCCTCCAGGAGACAAGCTGCATTCTAAAAGACCTCCGTGTAGAGGGTCCGACGGCCAAGTCCTCGTCGTCCCCCGGATTACCCCGTTCACCTCAATCGGTCCGCACTTGACGGACGTCCCGACTCGTAGCGCAGGTATCCGGACGCTCAGGTAATCGAAAGGCGCATCGGGAGTCGACACGGGAGTGACCGCTACCGTGACAGTACTTCGGTGTGGGAGTCGCCCGGGCCCCCGAGGGGGCGGAGTGAACGTGACCCCAATCTACCTGTGCCGGTTGAGAGGAAACGGAAGCAGAGACCCCCTGGTGGGAGGTGGAGAGTCAGGAACACTTACAGGACTGTCTCTTAGTGAGGTGAGGGAAGGTCCGTCGGTCAGGAGCGAAAGAACACGTACAGGTACATCTGGGTAGACACAACCGATTTCACTATTGTGAGCCTCCTGCGAGAATAAGGATAATAAAGGATCAAGCACCCTATCTCTCAGTGGAGTGTTGTCGGGAATGAGAAGTTGTCCGATCTACACATTGGGGTTTAGGGTGGGATTCGGTCACAATTGGAACTCTACTGTTTGGTTAGTCAGTCGTTCGGGGTAGGGAAGACAGAAGACTTACAAGACTTTGGGTGGGGACGAGGGACAGGTGGGGTCGAAACAAAGGAGCCCAAGAGTAGCAGAAGACGGACCTGATAAGGTAAGAGGGGATCGATTCACGAGGTGAAAAGAAATTAGAATGTGGAAGGTAAGGAAGGGAGGAATTGAGTTGATCTTTCCCTTAAGTTTTACGTTTTGACTAGAACAGTGACGGGGAAGAGCCATAGAGACACCAGTAGAAGGGGACAAGGAGGTTGGGGAGAGCAGTCGAGACCATCAAGGCCTACTATGTTGTCTGGGGTACGACACAGAGACCCCGAAGGGACGACCGAGTCTAACGTTTCTTAGCATCAGCAATGCAGGAGACCTGGGCTCAATCCCCGGATCAGGGAGATCCCCTGGAGAAGAGAATGGCTACCCACTCCAGTCTTCTTGCCTGGAGAATGCCATGGACAGAGGACCCGGGAGGACTACAGTCCATGGGGTCGTGAAGAGTCAGACACGACTGAATAACTAACACTTTCACACTTTTCGTGCTGTGTCTTTACACGTGTGGTTCCTTCCACTCAAAATTCTCTTCCCCTCCCTAGTTGGACAACTCCTCTTCACCCTTCAAAACGCTTTTCTGAGTTTTCCTACTCGATGTTAATAGATCATGATGAGGAAAATCTTACTCACTTTCCTCATGCTTTATCCCAGATGCTAAAAAGAAACATCATCCCTTAAATGTACAAAACAAAAAGCTGCTGTTGTTCCTTTCACCCTTCACAGGTTCCTCACTTTAGGAAGGGAAAGGTTTTTCCAGCTAGTGGAGAGGGCAGGAGTTTGATACCTATTGGCTCACAAATCTCAAGTGGCCAGCAAGAATGAGTAGAAGGGTAAGGACTGGGGCCCAAGACAGGTGTCTGAATGAAGGTCAGATCTGTGGGCTGACTGTCTCCATGTGTAAGGCAGCTGAACCCTCCCCTCTGATTCCACCCTATCCTGGGGACCTCTCCAAGGAGACCGAGCAAAGCTAATCATCTTATCCAGTGGCAGCCCCTTTGAGCAGTCTTGGCCCAGAAACAAGGGCAGGTCCACCATAAACAAGGGCCAGTCCACCAGCTCCACAAACAGCCTGGCCATGCACTCAGGAGACTGTGAGGGTGCCAGACAGGGCTCGTGAGGGCTTCAGCCCATCCTATAAAGGGCTTTGTCAGTACAGCAGCTGGCCGAGTCCTAACCCCTCCAGAAGACTGTCTCCAAACCCCCAGGACAGAGAGGATGCTTGTCTATGTGCCTGGAGTCTTTCCTCAGCCAGACGAGGTCAGCCTGGCCTGCTAGTCTGGCCTCTGGGCTTCTGGACACCACATACAGCTTCCAGAAGAGTGGGAGCCTCCCTGGGGGACAGAGACCCCTCCAGATGCAGAATGGGGCCAGTAGTGCCTGAACAAAGCCAGAGAGGGAAGGGGCACTTGACCTAGAAAGATAAAGCCCCAGCTGCCCTGCCTCCCAGGACCAACCAGTGAGCAGAGGCTTCTGTGCAGCTGGAAGGTCTGTTCAATGGCCCAAGAAGTTTCTAGGAGCCTGGAGGTTTGAAAGTAGCTGGAGATGCTCCCAACACTAGAGCAGCAGGCTAACAGCAACCTCAAGTTCTACCAGGCTCCTTCCAAAGAACTCCGTGGGAACCTGTCCGGGATAGCAGGTGAACCTGCCTTCCTGCACCATCCAAGCTGCACTCCCAGCATCTTCCTCTTCCTCTCTGAGCTGCTCAGAAAGCCCAAGAAGCCAGCACAAAGGAAAGACTTCCCGAGAGGCCGTCAAAATGTCAACTCCACCAATGGAGAATAGCATTACACATGCCCCAGCAACCACAAACATACCTGAAACTCCCAGCCAGGAGCTGCCTCCCTCAGCCCTGAGCTCTCCAACCCAGGCACCCAGCAGGGCCCCTCCCTCAGACTCGCTCCTCTCCAAACACCCTTAGCCTTCCATTTCTGCAGCTCCATCAGGCTATTAGTGAATTGCGACCAGAAACAAAGTTCTCCATCTCCATTCCAGTGGAATTAAATCAACATAAGGAAGACCTTCCTGACAGCAGAGGGGTTGAGACCATGCACTGAGGATGTCGGGGAGCCCAAGGCCCGCACCCCGGGAGAGTGTCCTGAAGTCTCTCCTGCAGGCCTCTTGCCCGCGGCCCACTGACCCCTGCCCTCATTACCAACTGGATGGGCCTGGAGCCACAGGAAACGGCACAGTGGGCAGGCTGCAGGCTATGGGTGACCTGCGTCAGCTCTGTATCCAGCTGGAGCTTCAGTCTGATCTCTGGCAAATTCACAGCTCAACTGAATTCAATAAAAACCTCTTCCAGAACAGTACACTGCATCATAAATAATCCAACTACCAGATTTCTGACTACTCTTCCCAAAACAATTTCTTCTCATCCTCCATTTCTGATCCCACATCAGCCCTGACACTGAATTTCACCAGTCTACAAAAACTTATACTTTCTGAAACTTTCAATAGCTGGATCTTAACTGACAAGGGAAATTATCCCATGTGTTATGAACCTATGAGATTCTAAATTTCAGTGAGAATGAATACATGACAACAGAAAATGAAAATAAAATATTTCATATGATTAAATACTTAATAACCATCATGTACAACATGTGTTCAATATTAATAAAGCAAGTAGTATATTATTATACAATACCAGTTTACATCTCTTCAACAGAACACTAGAGAAATAGCTGTTTTATCAGACTCCCATACACAAACACTGCTTAAGGTAATAAGATTGTCAAGGTCAAGAGCTGAACTATGCTGTGTTAAATTCTCTACCCCAGCTCCTTGGCAAGTGCCAGGCACATAATATGTGACATAGAAATGTTTGCTAAATGAAGGGGTAAAGGAATCAATGGCACTCCAGAGCATCCAGTGTTTATTTTTCAAATTTCAGGCAAGCATCCACACAGCCTGCTTGCCTCCTTCCCCTCCTCAGTATCACAATGCATAGACTTAGGAACTTACGTTGACCTAACCATTTCAAACAGGCCAGCGAGTGTTAACTCTGGTTATGTTTTAGTTGCCAGTCCTTCTGAAGAGTCAGGAAGGCCTGAAACATTGCTGATTTATGAAGGACACATGATTTGCTTAGAAATGAAGAACTAGGCATTCACACAAGCAACTCCATCTCTCTACCCTGCTTCTATTTCCTATCAACTGAGAGTCTACAAAACCCCAGCCAGTTCCCCCAGGGCTCCTGAGACCTTCCCTCCATAGAAAACCTCATTCAAAAGAAGAAAACCTACCAATCACATCACAGAGGTGCTATCATTAAGTCCTCCGGGGAATTCCCAACAGATGAGGACAGTAATGTATGGATGTGAGAGCTGGGCCATAAAGAAAGCTGAGAGCCAAAGAATTGATGCTTTTGAACTGTGGTGCTGGAGAAGACTCTTGAGAGTCCCTTGGACTGCAAGGAGATCAAACTAGTCAATCCTAAAGGAAATCAGTCCTGAATATTCATTGGAAGGACTGATGCTGAAGTTGAAACTCCAATACTTTGACCACCTGATGAGAAGAGATGACTCACTGGAAAAGACCCTGATGCTGGGAAAGATTGAGGGCAGCAGGAGAAGGGGACGACAGAGGATGAGATGGCTGGATGGCATCACCGACTCAATGGACACGAGTTTGAGCAAGCTCCAGGAGATTGTGAAGGACAGGGAAGCCTGGTGTGCTGTAGTCCATGGGTTGCAAAGAGCTGGACACGACTGAGTGAGTGAACAACAATAAGAACAGAATCTGCCCCACTGGGTGTGTACGGATTAAATGATTTAATAAAAATAAAGCTCCTAGAACAGCATCTGGCCACATGAGAAGCCAGATATCTCTGTAAATGTTATTTCTGCTGAAATAATTTCTATTAGACTGTAGATTCCATGGGAGCAAGGATCTGTAAGTCCTTTTTCCCTGTATTGAGAGGAGAGCCTGGCACATGAAAGTTGCCCAATAAATATTTGAGTTGACTGACCCCAAGCTCCAGAGGAAGGGGAATGAAGCTGTATTAGAGGAGAAGCATGTGGGGCTCCTGGAACAGTCTTGGAGGGAAAGGATTAGAAGCAGAAAAGGAGGGAGGGAGAGAAGAGAGAGCAAGATGGCGGGAGGAAGGCTAAGGAGTGAGTGACGGCTGACCATCTCTGGATGCCCTTCACCATCAGCAAATCTTAAAGAAAGCCTATCAATCTCATAATTGCTTGGTGTGATGATTGCTGACTAGGGGGATGTTCTGGTTGTTGCAATCAGAGGAGGGCTAAGTCTCCCATTCTGAATACATGGTGAACAGCAGAGGCTGGCTCAGAGATAAAGCCTGAAGACTGGAAAACCTCTGGAGATACGCCACTATCTCTTGGTGAGTTTTGGACTTCCACTGGCCGTGGACTTGGGCAGGGGTTTGGGGAAATTTCACCTTGGTCTCAAGGCACAGAGTGGCCAGTGGGGAAGTTCTCAGTTATAAGTGACATGACTACATTAGGTAGACAGTTAAGAATTTCATTATTTTCTTCTCAAAGTTTAATCCCTCAAAGAGCTGATTTGATAAAGATCATAACAGTTAACCCTACACACACTTTGATCCATCTGGATTGCCCTCCCCATGCCAGAGGAAGAAGGACTTATCTTGACAACTGATTCTGTCAAAGAAGGACACGCCAGGTGTTCATCTCTGGACAATTACCTCCATATAACTTGAAATTACTGACATGTATGCAGGCTCCTTACATATATGTAAATGCATTAAATCTCGGCAATACTGCTGAAAATCATTAAGCGCGTTGCACACAGAAGACATGGAGCCTCAGAGAGGTCAAATCATTGCACAGGCTGTGTGGTCAGCAATTGGTCAAGTGGGCACAGCATCCAGGTCTGTTGATTTGATAGCAAAGGGCAAGCCCCATTCCCACTCACACTTCTCTCAAGATAGGCCACTGGAACAACGGTTGCAAAACTTCCCCCCTGCTCAACACCATGTCCGCTGAGCATCAGAACAAAGGATTGCCTTAAAACTAATTAGCTGCTCATATTCAAAACCAATTAATTTTCTTTAAGCTCACTGAAGCCTCACCCTTAATGATTAAAAATACCAAACCTGAATTCATCATCAATGTTGCACACAGAAGACATGGAGCCTCAGAGAGGTCAAATCATTGCACAGGCTGTGTGGCCAGCAACTGGTCAAGTGGGCACAGCATCCAGGCCTGTTGATTTGACAGCAAAGGGCAAGCCCCATTCCCACTCACACTTCTCTCAAGATAGGCCACTGGAACAACGGTTGCAAAACCTCCCCCCTGCTCAACACCATGTCCGCTGAGCATCAGAACAAAGGATTGCCTTAAAACTAATTAGCTGCTCATATTCAAAACCAATTAATTTTCTTTAAGCTCACTGAAGCCTCACCCTTAATGATTAAAAATACCAAACCTGAATTCATCATCAAAGACGACTCCCCAGCAGGAAACCCACTCATCTAAATAACGTATTCTCCTGAGCTACCTGGGCGCTGATGGAACAAAGGAGTGTGGCCACAGGCTGAACAGTAATCCAGGAGCGCAGAGTGGAGGCAAGCCATGAGTACAGGATGCTAGCTGGGCGCACATTATTAAAACATAAGCTAAAAATCACTGATTCTGCATCCGGTGATTAACAGTGCCGGCCCTTTCCTAGGACACGGCAGCAACCCTGAGAAATGACGCGATTCCTCCCAGTCAGTGGAGACGCTAAGGGACTCGTTACTCCCAGGGCCATGTGTCCAATTTCATGGTTAATTAGGGCTTTGTGGGAGAGCTCCCACAAAGAGTTAGTCATATCACCTAACCTAAACAGAGGTGCTAACCCTGCCCCTCTCCTTGCCTTTAAACTGTGATGAAGGCAACTTTAAGGACTGAGGCAATCAAAGAAGCTCTGGACTAAGGAGAACCCAGCAGTGATTGCTGGACATGATTTTCACGGTGATCTTGGATGAGCCGAGTCCTGATGGCCTTTCATCCACACGTGAGCCACCTGAATGCCCTCCGTAGGACAGGCGAGGCGCTGCAGACGCGGTTTCCAGGGAGAAAAATGAGTTTTAATCAAGACTGGGAAATGGAATTACATGTGCAATTAGACAGAAACAGCCACAAAACCACAAGCGAGGGAGCACTCTGTAATACTGGGCTTCCGTTCTCAGGGCTAGCAAGAACTTAAGCCTAAACTGTGCTGATGGAGGGATTTGGGGGTTTTGTTCTCAGGCTGACCAGAACTTCCCAGGAGGAAAATAAAGGCTGCTTTGTCCTCACTGGGAACACCCCACGTGGCAATGAGGTCCCTGCAGGCCCTTTGTCAGCTCCCGCTTTTTGCTCTCCTGGCCCTGACCTCACCTTATCATCCTGGCAGACGAATGAACGCATGTGTAGGTTTTCCTCACGTTCTGAAGCACACTCTGAATGCCTAGTGTGAAAGATAAACTATTCTGAGGCTCCAGGATCAAAGGTCACCAGTTAAGGCCTCTAATTTGCATGCATTTCAAGTTCATAGGCATGTTAAACAGAGCCACATAAATATATACGCACAAATATATTTTTAAAATAGAAACATTGACTTCTTTGACCTCTGAAGGATCACTTGAGCGCCCGTCTTAGGCAAAAGTAGGGCTGAGAGGCAGCTACGGCCTGGAAGTCTGAGTCTGTTAACACAGTCACTTCCTTTGGAACTTTGTAAAGGCTTTCGGGGGCCTCTGCGGTACAAGATACCGAAACCCAACCCACTGCAAGCTAATATTCTAAGTTAGAGTGACTACCAGGGGAGGCCAGTCAGGATCCCCCAGTCCCAGAGGCAGAATACACAATGAGGCTAGGAAATTATGCCCTATCAGGGGAAAACGGGGCTAGGCCAGCAGCGTGGACTCAAAGTCCAGAGCCTGGTGTCCACAGCAGAGCTTCTGGTTGGTGCTAACAGCTTCTCCCTTCCCACTGAAGGAGTCTGGGGGAGTGGTTGTGAGTAAAGATGCCATTTGGGAGGTAGAGTGGAAGGAGAACTGCAAACTGTGCGGCTCCATGTGGCCTAAAGCCATGTTGCTTTTTATTCCTGACATGCCACACTGAAGATTGACCTTGTTTGCAATGTCAATAATAATAATACTATGGAATTCTGCAGGAGATGTAAAAAGTTCACAGGATTTAGAGCCCTACAGACCGGGGATGCATCTTTTATTCCTTCTCTTTTCAGTTTCCTTCTCTGTAAAGTAGAAACAGTAACTCATCTCTCGCAGAGAATCAGAGCAAGAACTGAAAATGGGAAATTAAAAAAAAAAAAAAAAGCTCTTCTGTATGTCAAGCCTCGTGCCAGACGCCTTATATATGTCGCTTTATTCTCAGTCTTTCCATAAACTTGGTATCACCGTTGTCCCTGTTTTCCAAATGGGAGGTTGAGGTTCGCAGAAGTTAAGCAACTTGGTCCAAAAGCCATTAGCTAGTGAACAGCAGAGCTGAGATGTAAAGTCAGTGTAGTGACAACAAATCCTGGGTGCATCACCGCCACACATCGCCCCTCACGCAGCAGCCGCAGCTGCACCCTCCTCCCCCACCCGACCCCACTGACTTCAGCTGGATCACTGCGATGGAGAGGCAGTCTCTTATACATTGCACTGACCACCCTCTGTCTCTTATACACATCTACTCCAGTCTTCTTGCCTGGAGAATTTCATGGGCAAAGCCTGGTGAGTTATAGTCCACTGGGTCATGAAGGGTCAGGCACAACTGAGTGATTAACACTTTCACTTTCACAAAATATCTTATATAGTGTGTCCTTGGTCTATGTTGCTTTATATGCTTATTTGGATATCTATATTCATACCATTCATCATATTTATATTACATGCATGCTCAGGCACTCAGTTATATCTAACTCTTTGCAATCCCATGGACTGCAGCCCTCTAGGCTTCCCTGTCTACAGAATTTTCCAAGATAGAATATTCTATTATGTATTGATCATCTGTTTATCTATCTTTCTACCTATCTATCTATCATCTATGTTTATATTCTCACTAAAAAGATAACCCTGCCAATATCAAGTACTCAAAATTCTCTGGTGATATATGGTCTGGAAGAGACCTGTGATTCTATCCTTTAGTATAGGGCTATCCTTGCTGTGATATGCTTCACTCAAACCTTGTTCTGTTGAAAGATGTTTGGCACAATAACCCTAAAATATTTTTGTCTGACTACATTGTGGCAAAAAGCACTCTGGCTAGAAAAATCTAGTTTGGATTATATTTAACTAAAAATGATTTATGGAAAAAACTTCTCAGAAATGTAAATCAGTTTTATCTGTACACTCATTTATTTTTAATCAAAATGTGTTTCCATCAACAACAATAAGGCAAAATTGAATGTCAATTGATAGTGAGGCAAAATGTGGCTGCCACTGTAAAAAAGAAAAATAAGGCTTTAAACAAATGAATGGAAATACCACCTCTACTTTTAAATATAAATTTTGAGCAGGGAATGAACAAATACAAAGCTAAAAATTAAATATTACATTAAACACTGTCATTCAGTTCAGTCACTCAATCGGGTCTGACTCTTTGTGACCCCATGGACTTCAGCGTGCCAGGCTTCCCTGTCCATCACCAACTCCAGGAGTTTACTCAAACTCATGTCAACAGAGCCAGTGATGCCATCCAACCATCTCACCCTCTGTCTTCTTCTCCTCATGGCTTTCCTAGCATCAGGGTCTTTTCAAATGAGTCACTTCGCATCAGGTGGCCAAAGTATTGGCTTTTCAGCTTCAGCATCAGTCCTTCCTATGAATATTCAGGACTGATTTCCTTTAGGATGGACTGGTTGGATATCCTTGCAGTCCAAGGGACTCTCAAGAATCTTCTCCAACACCACAGTTCAAAAGCATCAATTCTTCGGTGCTCAGCTGTCTTTATAGTCCAACTCTCACATCCATAAATGACTACTGGAAAAACCATGACTAGACGGACCTTTGTTGGCAAAGTAATGTCTCTGCTTTTTAATATGCTCTTTAGGTTGGTCATAACTTTGCTTCCAAGGAGCAAGCGTCTTTTAATTTCATGGCTGCAGTCACCAGCTGCAGTCATTTTGGAGCTCCAAAAAGTAAAGTCTCACATTGTTTCCATTGTTTCCCCATCTATTTCCCATGAAGTGATGGGACCAGATGCCATGATCGTCATTTTCTGAATGTTGAATTTTAAGCCAACTTTTTCACTCTCTTCTTTCCTCTTCATCATCCTCTTAGTTCTACTTCACTTTCTGCTATAAGGGAGGTATCATCTGCATATCTGAGGTTATTGATATTTCTCCTGGCAATCTTGATTCCAGCTTGTGCTACATCCAGTCCAGCATTTCTCATGATGCGCTCTGCATACAAGTTACATAAGCAGGCTGACAATATACAGCCTTGACATACTCCTTTTCCTATTTGGAACCAGTCTGTTGTTCCATGTCCAGTTCTAACTGTTGCCTTTTGACCTGCATACAGCTTTCTCTCCCACCCGACCCCACTGACTCCAGCTGGGTCACTGCGATGGAGAGGCCGTCTCTTACACATTGCACTGACCGCCCTCCTCCCCCACCCGACCCCACTGACTTCAGCTGGGTCACTGGGATGGAGAGGCCGTCTCTTACACATTGCACTGACCGCCCTCCTCCCCCACCCGACCCCACTGACTTCAGCTGGGTCACTGGGATGGAGAGGCCATCTCTTACACATTGCACTGATTCATATCAAATTTTATTCTGTTTGATCTGACTCGACATGCTAACAACAGGGAAACTTTTGAGCTGTAAAATTTCCTTCATCAAGATATTACTCCTGAATAAAGAGGACTGGGGGGAAAGGGCAATTGTGTGGCCCAGGAAAAGCGTGGGCTGGTAGTAAAGGGGAGTCACTAAGCCAGAAGGCAGAAAGCAAGTCTGGTATTAAAAACCAAGGACAGGCACCCCTGGTCCCTCAACAAGGCAGGGACTGCCTCCCACTGGCACCGAGACGGCCCCGCCGTTAGGGAGCATGGGGAGCCGTGGGAATCAGGGTGGCCACGGATGCCGCGCATTTCCAAAGACCAGGCCTGCGCACTGCCTGGCTTTGACTACCACTGGGATGAAACTCCATCCTAACAATCTTACTTGTCCAAACCCTTAAGAAAAATAACAATCTTCTTACTTTACAATATTGTATTGGTTTTGCCATACATCAACATGAATCTGCCACGGGTGTACACGTGTTCCCCATCCTGAATCCCCCTCCCTCTTCCCTCCCCGTACCATCCCTCTGGGTCATCCCAGTGCACCAGCCCCAAGCATCCAGTATCACGCATCGAACCTGGAGTGGCGATTCATTTCATACACGATATTATACATATTTCAATGCCATTCTCCCAAATCATCCCACCCTCTCCCTCTCCCACAGAGTCCAAAAGACTGTTCTATACATCTGTGTCTCTTTTGCTGTCTCGCTACAGGGTTATCTACAGGTTATCGTTACCATCTTTCTAAATTCCATATATATGCGTTAGTATACTGTTAACCTCCAATTAAAATAAACAAATTTATATTAAAAAAATAAAAAAAGAAATATAACAATCTTCTTGAGACATATTTCATCTCTCCCTGAAGCTCAACTCTTCTCCTTGTCACCCTCTCAAGCCTGTCACACTGTTGCCAGTCTTCCTGTAACAGAATGTCTACGTTGCCCCTCACATTATATAGAATGTCCATGTTGCCCCTTATATTACACAAAATGTCCACATTGCCTTTCCGTGGTTGGTTTTAAAAAGGGACAATCTCTTCCCATTCTTCTGATGGAGCAAGGGCATGTGTGTTGAGCACTGGTCAGAACTCAATCTCAAATTGTCTGCTTGTCCAATTCTGCGAAACCTCACAGGCACCGGGGAAATGACAGGCTCTGTGCTCATGAAAATCCAGTGCACTGCCACAAGAAAGCCAGGTGTGCTTCCACAGATGACACAGATCCACGGATCACTCGAAAACCAAGTCAATAAATTTACAAGGGGCAACAAGTCGGTAGTGACACTTTATAAGTCTGTATTTCTGATTATCCACTTAAACTTTTAAAAAATTAAGCACAGATGTGTTACTGTTGTTTTTTAGTCAGTAAGTGATATCTGACTCTTTCGCAACTCCATGAACTCCAGGCTCCTCTGCCCATGGGATTNCAACAAGTCGGTAGTGACACTTTATAAGTCTGTATTTCTGATTATCCACTTAAACTTTTAAAAAATTAAGCACAGATGTGTTACTGTTGTTTTTTAGTCAGTAAGTGATATCTGACTCTTTCGCAACTCCATGAACTCCAGGCTCCTCTGCCCATGGGATTTCTTAGGCAAGAATACTGGAGTGGGTTGCCATTCCCTTCTTCAGGGGATCTTCCTGACCCAGGGATCAAACCTGCCTCTCCTGCTTTACAGGAAGATTCTTTACCAGTGAGCCACCAGAGAAGCCCAGACACAAACGGGAATCATCAAAAAGACAATAAATAACAAATATTGGCAAGGATGTGCAGAAAAGGGAACATGTGTGCACTGCTGGTGGGCTTGTAAATTGGTACAGCCATTATGGAAAAGAGTAGGTAGGTTCCTTAAGAAATTAAAAATAGAACTATCTTATGATCCAACGATTCTACTTCTGGGTATTTACCCCTCAAAACCAAAACACTAATTCAAAACACACATGTACCCCCATGTTCACTGAAGCAATTTTTTACAACAGTCAAGACATGGAAGAAAACTAAGTGTCCATCAATAGATAAAGGAATAAAGAAGGAATGGCATACATACACACACTGGAATATTACTCAGCCATTAGAAAAAAAGAAATCTCGCCATTTGAGACAACATGAATAGATCTGAAGGGCATTATGCTAAGTGAGACGTCAGACAGAGAGAGACAAAGACCATGTGATCTCACTTACGTGTAGACTCTAAAAAGCAAAACAAAATGAAAACAGACTCAGATACAGAGAACAAATGGGTGCTAGCAGAGGGAAAGCAGTGGCAACCCACTCCAGTGTTCTTGCCTGGAGAATCCCAGGGACGGGGGAGCCTGGTGGGCTGCCGTCTATGGGGTGGCACAGAGTCGGACTCGACTGAAGCGACTTAGCAGCAGCAGCAGCAGCAGCAGAGGGAAGGAGGTACAGAGTTGGATGAAATAGGAGACAGGGATTAAGAGGTACAAACTTTCCACTATAAAATATAAACACTGGTGTAATATACAGCATATGTGATACAGTCAATAATATTGTAATACCTTTGTATGGGGATATATGGTTACTAGACTTATAGTGATGATCATAATGTATTTAAATGGTAAATCACTACGTTGTACACCTGAAACTAACATACTATTGCACATCTAAGAAAATCCTTTAAAACTTTGTACTGGGGTATGTTTTCTTATGAACTAAAATTCAGAAGCCAAAAAACATCAATAATTTTACTACATATAAATCAAAAACTTCTTCATGAAAAAAAGCAAAGTAACAAACAACAAACTGGGTTCAGTATGTTCAACTCATTCTAGAGATCAAGGGATAAAATCTCTAATTATAAAGAGCTCCCAAAAACCAATAGAAAAATAAGCAAAGCACATGATTAACAGAAAATGAAATACAAATAACTCCTAAGCCTGTGAGAAGATGCTTAATCTCACTCAAAAGAGAAATGCAAATTAAAACCATGCTCTCATACTATTTTTATCCATCAGATTGGCAAATATCCCATAGTTTGATAACGTACTCTGTTGACAGAGCTATGGGAAAGCATGTTGATATGTTGCTGGTAGGAGGATAAATTGGCACAGCCCTTTTGGAAGGGAATTTTGCAGTAGCTATCAAAATTACGCATGCAAAAATCCTTTTACTCTGCAATTCCACTTTTAGAACTTTATCTGATACTTGGAAAAATGCAAACTGACCTAATTACAGCATTATTTTTGAAGCACTATTTTTGACAGCAAAAGACTGGATAGGGCCCAATATTGTCATTAGGAATCACAGCCCTTTTGGAAGGGAATTTTGCAGTAGCTATCAAAATTACGCATGCAAAAATCCTTTTACTCTGCAATTCCACTTTTAGAACTTTATCTGATACTTGGAAAAATGCAAACTGACCTAATTACAGCATTATTTTTGAAGCACTATTTTTGACAGCAAAAGACTGGATAGGGCCCAATATTGTCATTAGGAAGCTGGTTAAATAGGTAATGGCACATCCATACAATAAAATACTGTGCAGCTGGGAAAAGGATGAGAAAATTTTTAACATAATGGTACAGAAATATCGCTAAGATGTGCTATCAAGTGAAAAAACCAAAGTGCAGAACAGGGATGCATTGTACATCCCCTTTTGCATGAAGAGGTTGGAAAATGTGAGTTTATAGTCACAACTGCTTACAGTTCATTATGAAAATCTAGAAGAACTCCCCTAAAATGAACGCTGTGTTTATATTTGAGGGCCTGGGAAGGAATGGAGCTGAATGGAGCTTAGAAGAATTTTCTCCCTACACTTCCTTTTTGAGTCATGGGAATGTACTGTCTATTCAAAAATTAAATAAATATGTTATTTTTTTTTTCAAAAGATAAATGCCAGTGGACTAGATCACAGAGACTACAAAATAAAGTGAAACTCTAGAACTACAGAGATAAAGGACATAAAAGAGACAAACGACAGGAAAGGAAATGAGCAAAACTCCGTAGGACTGAAATGGGAGTGCCAAGTGCAGATAATTGGGATCATGAAGAAATAATACGCAAGAAATGCACATTCTAGCATCTTCTAACTACAATAGTCTCCTCTTATCCTTGGTTCCAGTGTCCAAGGTTTCAGTTCCCCATGGCCAACCACAGTCCAGTATTATTAAATGCAATATTCCAGAAGTAATTCATAAGTTTTAAATTGCATGTAATTCTAGTGGCATGAAAAAGTCCCATCATCCTGCAGGAGATGTGAATTATCCCTTTGTCCAACATACCCCACCGCCCACCTGGTTCGTCACTTCCTAGCCATCTCGATGATCAGGTCATTATCAGAGTGATCTGACAGCATCCGACTGCCAGAGTGCTTGTGTTCAGGTCACCCTTGCTTTACTCAACGATAGCCCCAAATGCAAAAGTAGTGATGCAGCCAATTCAGATACACCAGAGAGAAGCCGTAAATTGCCTCCTTTAAGTGAAAAGGTGAAAGGTCTCGATTTAACAAGGAAAGAAAAAAATCATATGCTGAGTTTGCTAAGATCTGCAGTAAGAACAAATCTTCTATCCATGAAATTGTGAAGAAGGAAAAGGAAGTTCATGTTAGTTTTGCTGTCACGCCTTAAACTACAAAAGTGACAGCCACAGGGCCTGAGAAAAAAGTGTTGGTTAAGATGGAAAAGGCATTAAATGTGTACAATAAGATACTCTGAGAGAGAGAGAGAGAGAGCACATTCATATAACTTCTGATGCAGTATATTGTTATAATTGTTCTATTTGATTATTAGTTAAGCTCTTACTGTGCCTAATTTATAAATCAAACTTTATCACAGGTGTGTACGTACAGGTAAAAACACAGTAAAATATATTCAGGGTTTATCACTATCCTGTTTTAGGCACCCACTGGCGATCTTGGCATGTATCCCCCATAGATAAAGGGGGCTACTATATACATATACTTTATATAAACCCATATGTGCACACAAATTTATATAAAGTTCATAATTCAAAACATTTTCATGACCAAAGTATGTGTATGCAGTCACTTCAGTCACGTCTGACTCTCTGTGACCCTACGGACTGCAGCCTGCCAAGGCTTCTCTGTCCATGGGGTTCTCCAGGCAAGAATACTGGAGTGGGTTGCCATTTCCTTCTCCAGGGTTAGGAATGCCAAGCAGGCACCAGATTTATGTTGCTGAATGTTTGATGATACCAAAAGATGTTTACTCTCTGCTGGCAAAGATATACACTAAAATATTCATTGAAGTTATCTCTAGGACTGAAATTATGGATCACTTCTATTTTTTTGCATATTAATATATTCTAATTTTTCTACAATGAATATGTATTACTTGTGTAATAAAAAAACAATTAAAGTTATTAAAAAGGAAAAAAAGAAAAAGAAAAACCTCAGCTTAGTTGATTGATATCCAAGAGCGCTAGCTTAATGGACATCACTTGTCTAGTTTCTCTACTCGAATAATTTTTAAAATCACACTATGGTAAAATCCAAAAGCTTCCTCAGAAACTGTAGAGCACAGGCAGGGTTTGAGGCTTTGCTCCGCACTCCGGTCCTCCCATCCCCACGCGCACACACACACTCAGACACAAAGAGTAGCTCCACCTTTTCACATTTCACAAACAGGCCTTCTGCCTGAGGTTTAACTTGACAGATGAAAGACACCAGAATACTAGCCCACGAAGCTCTGTCCTTCTTCAGCCTGCTCCAAGGACCAAGAAACCACTTAACTCTCATTACCCCCAGAAATGAATTCTCAAAACTCAGGTAATGAGTCTGAAGGGCTTTTATCCCAGGCAGATGACAGAATGCAATTCAATAGGATTCACAGGGAGACAGTGTGGGCTTGTCTGTCTGCTAGAGAGCAAGGTGGTGGGGAGGAGAGCAAGAAGAAACCAGAGGAGGCATCTGAGAAGCAGAGAGCCCTCCCCACCCCTTCAGCACACGTCCAAGCACAGCACGGGTTGGTCTTTGAGAATCTACGGAGCCACATCTGCCATCAAAGATGACGTGATGCTGGAGATGCAGACCCAGGCTGGTCTTCCCCCAACTCTAATAGTAGGTCAAGACCAACATCCTGCTGACTTCCCTTCCAGGCAAGGCCCCCTCCTGTATCCACAGCTTTTTCCTTGTGTGTGTGAAATAGGGAACAGCATGCCCTGCAAAGGCTGAAGTACTTCTCACTTTGGCCCCTGGCTGCATAAAGTGGCTGGCCTGTCTGTTCTGAAAAGTCATCAGTTCAGTTCAGTTCAGTTCAGTCGCTCAGTCGTGTCTGACTCTTTGTGACCCCATGAAGTCATCAGTCTAATAATAATCTGATAGCACTGATCATTTATCATGTCTTCACTATTTATAAGGTGCTGCAATAACATAAACAAATTCATTTGAACCCAACAGCAAGGCTCTGAAGAAGTAGGAGACTCACTGTAAAAGTGGTCCCGCTTCTCCACTCCTCACTGTATCCACACACTGCGTGATGCGATTTTTCCCATCAACAGGTGGAGTCTATATTTCATTTCCATCCCTTGACTTGGGGCAAATGTTCTGACTTTTTTTGGCCAAAGAAGTGAATCAGAGATGACGATACTGTGCCAATTCTAAGTCTAGATCTCAGGATCCCTTGCTCAGTTCATTTTCTTAGAATTCTGCTACTTTTATGAGAATAAGCCTGGGGTGGCCTCCGGAGGATGAGAGGCCCCTTGGAGAAGAGCCATCCCAGCCCAAGCCACCCGAAGCCAGCCAGCTATCCAGCTGATCACAGACATAAGTGAGCCAAGATCAGCCAAGCCAGCTCAGATCAACAAAACCACCCGGGAGACTCACAGATTCATGAGAAATATTATACTGTTGTCATCTTCAACTTCTTTTTTTTCTTGTTGGCAAAAAAATGTGCTGATTTAATGGTTCCTATTTTGATTAATAAAGATGTGTTTGAGGCTAGTTATAATGATTTAAAATTCATGGTCCAAAACTGTAATTAAATTTGCACCAATCTAATAGCAATGAAAACATCTACACCAAAGTACCAAAATTTAAATAAAATACAATTTACAACTGCTCAAAAATTAATTAAATGTGTAGGTATAATTCTTTTTTTTTTTTTGAGTGACTTTCACTTTCTTTTTTTTTTTAATTTTTATTTTTACTTTATTTTACTTTACAATACCATATTGGTTGTGCCATACATTGACATGAATCCACCACAGGTGTATACGAGCTCCCAATCCTGAATCCCCCTCCCACCTCCTACCCCATATCCTCTCTCTGGATCATCCCCATGCACCAGCCCAAGCATCCTGTATCCTGTATCGAACATAGGCTGGCGCTTCGTTTCTTACATGATAGTATACACGTTTCAATGCCATTCTCCCAAATCATCCCACCCTCTCCCTCTCCCACAGAGTCCAAAAGTAAGCCAGAAAGAAAAACACCAATACAGTATACTGACACATATATATGGAATTTAGAAAGATGGCAATGATGACCCTGTATGTGAGACAGCAAAAGAGACACAGATGTATAGAACAGACTTCTGGACTCATCTTCAACTTCTAAGTTTAGGGATAGGCTGCTATATTGAATTGTCATGGCAATAGACAACTGGGTACAAGTGAGTACCATTGTTATTACCAAATGCAACCTGAGGAAGGAGAAACTTTCCTGTTACAGACTGAATGTGTCCCCTCACCCCGAACTCACATGTTGAAACCATATTCTCCACTGTGTTGCTATTTGGAAATGGGGCCTTTGGAAAGTAACTGGCATGAAATGAAGTCATGAGGGTAGGACCCTAGTTTCATGGGATGATTGCCTTTAAGAGAAGAAATAATCACGCTCACTTACTCTTTCTGGCTCTCTCTTCCTCTGCCGTGAGAGCACAGAGTGAGAAGGTGGCTGTCTGCAAGGCAGGAAGAGGGCTTTCACTAGACCCAACCATGCTTGCACCCCGATACAGGACTTGCAGCTTCCAGAACCGTGAGAAAGCTAATTTTTGTTGTTTAAGCCCCATTTCGTTATGGCACCCAGAGGAGATTAAGGCAAGTTCTCACAGCTAGTAGGTGAGAGTGAGAACCCAAGGCTTCCCTGGTGGCTCAGAGGTTAAAGCGTCTGCCTCCAATGCGGGAGACCTGGGTTCGATCCCTGGGTCAGGAAGATCCCCTGGAGAAGGAAATGGCAACCCACTCCAATACTCTTGCCTGGAGAATCCCATGGACAGAGGGCACAGTCCACGGGGTCGCAAAGAGTAGGACACGACAGAGCGACTTCACTTACTTACTTACTTATGCCCCGTAAAGAACAGTTCATGACTCCCCACCCAGCCTCAAGGCTGTGACCACAGCAGACAGACCCTGATTCCAGGGAATTCATCAACCACACCCACTGGGCTGCCCTCTGTCCTGAGCGATCCTTAAATCCTGAATGTCAAGGCCCCTGGAATTCGAAAGCCAAACACAGACTGGGAGGGCATTAACTCCAATTCCCTGGTCACATAGATGATAATGGTGAAAACTGGTTGATCCAAATGAGTTGACCAAGGTCAGGCTGTACATAAAGGCAAAGACGAGACTAGAGTAAATGTGCCTAGCCCCCAGAGAAATGCTCATTGGTCCACACTAGACCTCTCTGTCTCTCCCAGCATAATGAGAGCAAGAAAGAATTGTCCTTTGGCAAGTCTTTTCTTGCTCCCAACACTAGTGCTCCAAGGGTCCCAGTTACGAGTTTCGGTATCCAAAACTCATAGGAGCTGCTTATGACTTCTGACCTCATCTTCCTCCTTCCCCAAGCTCTTCTCCATGAATCAGCCTACTGGACCACACAGCCAACACAGCATGGGCAGATGATAAGACCTGGGTCCCCAGCAGACATCTAAGGACATGAGGCCACTTCAGCCCACCAGCATCGTAAAGGCAGCAGCAGAGGTGAATGCCCATCGAGAAGTCCTTGGGTCATCCTGAGAGCTTCTTCAAGGTCACCCGAGGCACTTGTAGCAAGGGCTATAGGTTACGGAAGCAGTTTGGCTGTTGCCATGCATATGGCGGCCTGGCAGCTACTTCTAAGGGCTTGCAAACCCAGCAGCCCTGAGGGCTTGGGGCCCATCTGCTATGCAAAGACAGAGCCTCATTTCAGATGCCACAAAGCATCAGAGGATGATGTGTGCTTCCCTTGGAGCTGGAGCACTGCCCCAGCCTTTAGGCTGTGATGAAACTCTTGGAGAAGATGAAGTTCACTCAGCACAGAGGCAAAGGGCTGCTGTCTCCAGGACTCTGGGGCCACTCTGATGAACACGGCATGACTGTAGTCTTCAGGGAACCCTCTGTCAAGTAGTAGGTGGCCCACAGAGGTGTATACGGTCCTGGGAGTGCAGAAAAGATCATTGCTTCTGGTCTAGAGGGAGAGAGGACGGGAAGAGCCTTAAGAAAGCTTTTCAGAGGGTAGAACCTATGCCCCGAGCCTTCAAGAAGCTCTTTCCCAGGATCAGTTCTCTGGAGGTTGTGCCAGGAGTCATCTAGGATTTGAGTTAGGAAGGGAGGAGGTGAGAACTCTGTCTTCTGTGTTACCTCCTAAACATGCCACGCTCTCCAGCATCTGAGCTCACCTTCTTCTGCAGTAACCAACAAGACGGCCAAGATCGCCACCCTACTAACCGCCCATACACTGCTCAACACCAAGCCATGCCTTCCCTTTTTTATTCAGCAAAGATTACAGTCGTCCATATAATCTACAAGATCCTACAGATTTGCCTTTATCCTCTCTATTAGCCTTTTGCCTGTTCACTCTTGCCCTCCCTCACGGGTCCCAGGCATCTTCCCAGGCATCCTGGCTTTCCTTCAGTCCCCAAGCCATATCTGGCCTACACAGGCCTCAGCACATACTGTTTCCCCTGAGTTTAGGTATCATCTCATCTGTTTAGGTATCACTTCAGCGGGGGAGTCTTCCCTGGCCCTTTAGTTCAGGTCAGCGCCCTCAGATTCACTTTCTCATAGAACCACATCCCTTTCTTTCACAGCACTTTAATGCATCTTGAAGCTATATTCCTGTTGATGTAATTTTTCAGTTAACGTCTGTCTTGCCCACTAGCCAGCAAACCCCATGGGAGTAGAAATCACGTCTGCTTTTGCTTACACGGGTATGCTCAATATCTAACACAGTGCCAGGAGCACGGTTCACACTCAGCAAATATTTGTGGACTGAATAGACAGATGAAGGAGAACAGCAACAATTCTAACTGGGAGCTTTGCTCTGGGAAACGGAGGGTCCACGGTGTCTTAGGTTAGGTGTCCCCAGACACAGATCCCGGGACAAAAATTTGAGTACAAGTCAGTCTATTTGTGGGGTGAAACCAGGAAAAATTGATCCAGGAGTGGGGGAGATAGGGAAAGAAGACAGGAGGGAAGGGAGAAAGGAAGAAAGGGAAAACGAAGGAAGGGAAACACCAGGGTGTATACAGGAGATCCTTGGACTAGAGGGCTGGGAAAGATGGGGTAGGGAGGAAGGGAGAAGGAGAGGCTGGGTGCTCACCTGTGTGCGTGATAGGACAGGTAGGAGAAAGCCAGGAAGCAGCGCGCTTCTGTTTGGCTTTCTACTTGATTGGTGGTGACGCTGGCTCCAAGTCCTAGCCACGCTGATACAGGAGCTCTGGGATCCAACCTCCCTGCTACACTCACCACTGGTTTCTCATTAGCACACAATTTCAGCTCCTTCAGTACAAGAATCTTTTCAGGTAAGTCTCAGCCCCTTCTGGCGGCTGCATGTTATCCCAAAACTGGCTGATTACGCTGAAAGATCCAACTCATTCCTTCCAGAGGAAGAAATGGCACCTTGTTTGGAGACCCTGACCCAGAGCTGGAGGCCCCAAGCACCCACCTGCCTCTATTTCCTGAGCTTATCCTATTTATGCAAACAGACGGAAGCCAACAGCTGCCAGAGTTCTGCCAGAGGGTGTTCAAGACACCCAAAGCAAGTCAAGATTTTATGATTCGACTAATACTTCTCCTCCATCAAATTTCGTCTGCAAGTGCCATGCACTCAGTCCAAAGCCCACCCAGTGCTGCTCTGAGCACCTGCTGTGTGTCTGGCACAATGCTGAGGGCTGGGAGCGCAGCTGTGAAGGCAGATGAGGTCCCTGTCCTTGGAGAAGTTATAATCCAGAGGAGGAGACATGTAGCGATCAGCTGGCTACCCAAATGCATGTTCAATTACAACCTGGGAAGAAAAGGTACTTGGCTGTGAACGTAACAAGGGGTGCGGGAGGACTAACTGCATCTAGAGGTCGAGGACACGCCCCTGAGGAAAGGATGACAGAGGGGGATGTAGGAGTTACTGAGGAGCGGGGCCACGCAGGGGGAACGTGTGTAGCAGAGGGAACAGCATGTGCAAGGGGGATCTGGACCAAGTGGGCAGATGGACTGAGGATGGTAGATGGGATGCTGGAGGCAGGCGTGGCATCCAGGTCCTGAGTCCCACCATGCAGGATAACGCCAAGGGACCTCGCTTCTGGGAGACCTGACAACGTCACGAATGAGAGAAGGTAGGCAAAGGTGACCTGCTGGTCCCACCCTAAACAGACAGCCAGGAAAGATGCAGGGGGACTCTGACAAGAAGGGAAAGAAATGGCTTTTCCTGAGCAACTCCTATGCTTTAGGCATTTTGCCATATATCAGAGTTTCATTTATGAAATCCTTAGATTTATTCATTCATTCATTCAACTCAACACATAGCTACAGACCCATGGCTACTCTTCAGGGCCAAGTAAGCAGCAAGGGTAATTTTTACCAAAATCACCCTTCAAGAAAAGAGTGAGTGAACTCATATTCAAAATCCTGACAAACTCTTTCCTATTAAAGGGCAGATTTCTCACTGACTTTATTTTAACCAACAAAGTACCATTTGGGGAAAAGATATTAGCCTGAAATGACCTCAATCAATGCAAGTTTTGGATGCTTATGAGAGGTTTCCTAATGGAACTGTTAAAAAAAGGAGGCAAAACTATTTAACCCCTATTTAATAATTATTCCTGAGTATGACCTTAGAATAGCAAACTGGGGATGTTTTTCTAAACAATCCTGTTACAAATCACTTTAAAAAGCAATACCATAAGTAGTTATACTGCAGGGAGCATGAATATACCTACAGAACAAAAGGGGAAAAAAACCTTCTAATATTATGCAAACGAGTGCAGGTGGCTTGGGATAGAATCTCCAGTGACAGCATTTTGTACAGATCCACAGACTGCCGGACGTCAAACAACTCCAATGGAAGCAGAGATTCTGTGCCCTAAAAACTAGGTTAGTCACTGCCTGTCGCGGTTCAGGCAATGATAGAAGCACAGCTGCCAAAGAAGAGGCTTTGAATAAAATTGCTCCATCAAATGTAAGAGGGGGAAAGAAAGCAGGATTTCTAAATTATCATACTATTTTACATAACATGTGAGTTTAAATATGTATGTGTCACTAAATTAATAAATCCAGGACTATATATAGAGATCTGACTCTTTCATCTACCTCCTGAAGAGTTTATACGTTCAACTTCAAGTTGACCCTCTCCCCTAAATATAGGCTCTTCCCACTGGGAAAATGCAAAAAGCACTTTCTGTGGGGAGCTATTTTGTATTTCAGCATTTAAGGGAGCCTGCTACAGGGGGTGGAGTGGAAGCTCACCCAGTTCTACCCACCAGACAGAAGCGGCCTGGCCCCACCAGCCAGAACACTCCAGACACATACCCACACCTTGGAGATAACACAACCCTGTTTCACTGATGAGGGATCAGGTCCAGAGAGGCCCCGGAGGCTGACTGGTTCATGGACGCAGGCGCAAGGACAAACTGGGACTTCAGCTGAATCTGCCTCGCTCTGAAATCTTGCCACCCAAGAGCTTCTGACGCCCCCAGGTGTCAGCACTGCCGGGCCACCACAGCAGAGCCCTGGCCTCAGGGACCTGCCCTCCTGATGTGGCACACAGCATGCTCGGAGTTCAGGGTGAGCAGAAGCCCCACTGTGTCTCCATCTCCCCCTGCTGAGCGCACGGCACCCACCGGGTTCAAAAGCCACAGCCTCCAGGTCACAGGCAGCCCCGTGTCTGGCAGCCCCTTCCATTCCTTGGGTCCTCTGTGGGCTGACATGCGAATCTGTCTCCCGTCTAAAGGCAGCCCCTTCCTTTATGGATGCCAAAGCCCTCTGCACAGGTGCCTCCTAACAGCTGGGAGGCGAGTGAGCTGAGCACTCACCTCTGGCCACCAAGAGATCAGTGGACTCAGAAGTCCAGCTTCCCCAAAGCTCCCGAGGGAGGGGCAGTACAGCCCCCACTCTCCAGGGGCCCCACATGTCCCCTGATGCCAGCACCACCCTTCCTGTGGCCTCATGCACGGGAAGGAGGTACCATCCTGGTGCCTCCGCTCCCTCCTCCTCCTGCCCTCTCCTGAAGGTGGACTTAGGGGCCTCATGCACTGCTCTCCAGAACCTGGGACTCTCCAGTCTTAATGCCCGCAGACATCTTCACCATGTGGAGGTTCCAAAGGCAGCTCACGAGAACCAAACACTGACAACCACTCCCCCCATGAGTTACGTCCGCTCTGCCAGGCCAGGCCAGGCCGTCTTCAGGCAAGAAGCCCAGGAGATGCCTCTGACTCCTCTCTCCCTGCTCCCTTCCCCTGGTAGGAAATCCCACCCGAGGGTCGCTCCTGTTGGGGAGTTATTTCTGCCCTGAAAGCAGCCACCTCAGATTTGACATCAGCCTTCAAAAAGGTGGCCCTGCCAGCTGGCTCTCCCCTCCAATCTGTCCTGCTCCTATTGCCAGATTCCCACTCCTCAAGCCCCAGCCAGGGGCTCCGCAGATGCTGGCAGGGCTCCCTTCCATGGAGCAAGGAGAGGCACACTCCTCCCCTTGTCATTCCAGATGGTCACTTGCCCCTTCAGGCCCCTCATGACCACCATATAGGACCTCCCTGAATCCTGTGCTCTCAGACCGCTTCTGTCCCTCTGCCACCTTCAAAGTGCCATCCGTTCTGCATTTACAACCTGGCACCGATGCCACCCCCAGACCCCTCCTCCAGAGTCTGCCCCTGAGGGCTCCCATGTCTCAAGTCCAAGGTGCTCACCCTCCCCTCCAGCCCGGGCTACAGCCCTGGTTCCTGCACGTGGTATGATGAGTTAGTCAAAACTTCTCTCTCTAGTTTCTCCATCTGTCCAGTGAGAGGATATTAACATTCTAGTTCAGGGAGGATAAAGTTTTGTTTTGCTTCCCACTTGAGCCACCCAGACCCTGATTGAACTAGATAAAGAAGAACAGAGGTGGATGAGAAACGCCATGCAGGAACCTGAGAGAGAAAGACCAGAGGGATCAATGAGTGCTTCTTGAAGCTCTACAGTGCTAGCCTCTAAAGAGGTGATTTCAAAACTGGACAAGAGTGCAAAGACATAAGGAAGAGCTTATCCTCAGTACTGTTTAATAAAAATGAATTGGAAAAGCATCCAACACTTCTAGACTGGTTACATCAATTATGAATGTCCAATAATTTATTTATCCAGGCCGCTACGGTGAGAAGTACCTTGCAGCTCTTAGACATGAAAACAGAAATGAGTATATATTGTCCTATATTGTAAAGGGAACAATCAGATTAAAAAGGAAAAAGTATTAACCATTCCATGCTTCATTGACTATGTCAAAGCCTTTGTGTGGATCACAACAAATTGTGGGAAATTCTTCAAGAGATGGGAATATCAGACCACCTGACCTGCCTCTTGAGAAATCTGTATGCAGGTCAAGAAGCAACAGTTAGATTTGGACATGGAACAAAAGACTGGTTCCAAATTGGGAAAGGAGTACGTCAAGGCTGTATATTGTCACCCTGCTTATTTAACTTATATGCAGAGTACATCATGAGAAACGCTGGGCTGGATGAAGCACAAGCTGGTATCAAGATTGCTGGGAGAAATATCAATAACCTCAGATCCGCAGATGACACCACCCTTATGTCAGAAAGCAAAGCAGTACTAAAGAGCCTCTTGATGAAAGTGAAAGTGGAGAGTGAAAAAGTTGGCTTAAAGCTCAACAATCAGAAAACTAAGATCATGCCATCTCGTCCCATCACTTCATGGCAAATAGATGGGGAAACAATGGAAACAGTAAGTGACTTTATTTTGGGGGGCTCCAAAATCACTGCAGATGGTGATTGTAGCCATGAAACTAAAAGATGCTTACTCCTTAGAAGAAAAGTTATGACCAACCTAGACAGCATATTAAAAAGCAGAGAGACATTACTTTGCCAATAAAGGTTCATCTCGTCAAAGCTATGGTTTTTCCAGTAGTCATGTATAGATGTGAGAGTTGGACTATAAAGAAAGCTGAGCACCAAAGAATTGATGATTTTGACTGTGATGTTGGAGAAGACTCTTGAGAGTCCCTTGGACTGCAAGGAGATCCAACCAGTCCATTCTAAAGGAAATCAACCCTGAATATTCATTGGAAGGACTGATGCTAACACTGAAACTCCAATACTTTGGCCACCTGATGCGAAGAGCTGATTCATTGGAAAAGACCCTGATGCCGGGAAAGATTGAAGGTGGGAGGAGAAGGGGACGACAGAGGATGAGATGGTTGGATCGCATCACCGACTCAATGGACTTGAGTTAGAGTAAACTCTGGGAGTTGGTGATGGACAGGGAGGCCTGGCATGCTGCAGTCCGTGGGGTCCCAAAGAGTCAGACGCGACTGAGTGACTAAACTGAACTGAACTGATTCTGAAATATAAGGTATAATCTCCGTAGAGTAGAACAGGAGTCAGCAAACTACAATCTTTGGACATGTTTTTACAAATAAAGTTTTATTAGAAAACACCACATTCATTTATTTATGAATTTAATTTTCTGTGGCTACTTTCAGGCTACAAGGGAAAAGTTGAATAGTTTGGACAGAGACCATATATGCTGCAAACAATATTTACTCTGGGGCCCTTTAAGAAAGAGTTTGTTAACCCTGGTCTAGAAGAATAGATATCAGATGTTAATATCAAAATGTTAATGACATTCATTTCAAGGTACTATAGAAGGAAGTTGGGTAATTTTAATTTTCTTGTTTTTTCTTTTATCCCTAGTTACATATTATTTATATATATTTATCTATTTACATAATACATATATTTTTTCCTACCATGATAATGTAAAATCATCTAAAAAAGCAAATAACATAGAAAAATAATCTATTGGCATATTTACATTAAAAATAATTGCATTAATGCTTATAATGATTTCCCCATTTTATAGGTGAGGAGTCAGGTTTGAGAAAGTTCTAGCAATGTGTTCAAAGTCACACAGTAAGTGGCATAGGTAAGACCCCAGCCTGAGTCTGTCTGACCCAAAGACCTTCTCAGGACCTCAGTGGAAGGCAGGTCCCTAAGCTCCTCTCCTAAGACAGGGACAGAGGCCCCTGGCCAAGAAGAGGCCTCGCCATAACCCACAGACTCTCTTCCGGGGAGTTGGCCTGGATGGGAAGCATCACACCAAGGAGTGAGGCATCAGAACTCTGCACGTGGTCACTGAGTCCACGGCAGCCACCAGCCTGCTGGGCCATCTGTAACGCGTCAGTCTATCCCAGAACACAGAAGAGCTGAGGTCAGCAAGCAAATCTGGCCAGGCTGGGGTCAAAGACCAGATCAAAACGTCCCCTGCCTGCTTCCCTTTGATTCCTCCACCTCTCTCCTCCCCTATCCAGGGCATCCACTCTGTGCTCCAACCAATCAGAAGGCTTTGCACTTCCAGGCTCAGGGTATTCTGTGCTTCTGAGCATTTGCACATGAGATCAGTTCCCTTTGCATGAAAAGCTCCATCCCTTCCCAGCCACCTGATAAACTCCTATTCATTCTTCAAAAACAAAGATCACAAACAAAAAACTCACTGGCCCCATGAAGGATGTAGATGTGCTTTTTGAGACCTCTGTAAAAATAAGGACATTTGACATAAAAAATTTTTTGAGATTCCCAGACTTTATCCAGACCAAGTGGAGAACCTAGTAACACTCACAGCACATTTCCAAATGGCAACCACAGGCTGTGGCTGAGTAGCAGCTGTTTTCTTTTCATGGGGTACAAGCTTCTTGGCTGGCCACGGACCCTACCAGTGCCCCTTCCAGCCTCCCCTGCTGGCCTCTTTGTCCATCTAAGATTTTGACTCCTGCATTAAATGCTCCAGCAAAGTGGTTCTCCAAGTGTGCTCCTCTGTCCAGTGGCATCAGCATTAGCTAGAAACGTATGTGCTCAGTCGATCCGTCATGTCCAACTCTTTGCAATTCTTTGGACTGTAGCCTTTCAGGCTCCTCTGTCCATGGAATTCTCCTGGCCAGAATATTGGAGTGGGTTGCCACTTTTTCCGCCAGGGGATCTTCCTGACTTAGGAATCAAACCCGCGTCGCCTGCGTCCCCTGCATTGCAGGCAGATTCTTTACCCGCTGGGCCAGTAGGGAAGAAATTTGTTAGAAATGTCAATTCTAAGTACCAGGGATGGAGCTCAGATGTCTGTGCACTCCCAAGCCTTCTGGGAGATTCTGATGACCGCTCAAATGTGAGCTTTTCTGCTCTAGCACGGTGTGATCTCACCCAAGCAGCTGGCCAGCCTTCTCAACCCCCAACCTCCATTCTTTTAGCCTCAGTTCCAGCAAAGTTTAGCCCTGTGCCAGCTCTGATCACACTCATTACCCTTCTGGTACATGCGCTCCCTGCCATGTAGCCCTGGGCTGTTCACCTGTCC
Source organism: Cephalophus harveyi (assembly GCA_006410635.1). Classification (NCBI taxonomy): domain Eukaryota; kingdom Metazoa; phylum Chordata; class Mammalia; order Artiodactyla; family Bovidae; genus Cephalophus; species Cephalophus harveyi. The sequence goes on along the minus strand of SJYT01015439.1, from coordinate 117,815 downwards.
TTCGGACTTCCTATGCACTGAGATCCTCTTGAGCAAGGGCTAATTTTGATACCTCCCTCTGCAGCATCAAGCACAGAGCCAGGACCCAGTCAGGGACTCGGGGATTCTCTGAGCACTGAATCAACTCACTTGGTGACCATTTATGTGCCCCTAATCTGTTGAAGCAAGAGTGACTGAGAGGCAGCCTCAGCCCCACCCTCTGACATGACAAGGATGTCGAGCATCAATTGCTAGCAGCTCCAGGAGAAGCAATATTTCAGCAGCAGATGAAGTAATTCCTATTCACAGCATCTGTTAATCACTCAAGATCCTTCTAGATGTGAGGGGCTACAGAATGAAAGGTATTATTAATGAAACTGTACAGACTAGCAGGCAATGCTGAATAGCAGCTCTCCTTCCCAACAATGCCTTCCCCTGCAAGTTAATCCCTTTCCATTATTTTAAATTCTTCAAGTGCTGCAGAAGTCATGTAGGTTGTTTTCCCGAATAGTCACTTCACTGACAAGCATTTTCTAATTGACAGAACATTCTGAAAAGACAGAATAAAGAGGGGGGAGAGAAATATTAAGATGGTGTGCTTTCCCACACACCGCAGGAGGCTGAGCTGGCTGAAATGTACGATTTGGAAGAAAAGTTATTCATCAAACCTCTCAACCCCGCAGTCCCTTCCTGGAGGGAGAAATTCAGAGATGGCCCTCCATGAGTAGCTCTGATGCAAAGACATGCCCAGAGGGACCACAGACCTTCCACAACTCAGACCCAAGTTGAGATCCAAACTCCAACAGCAATAATGAAAATTGTCACTAACAGCTGAGCAGCTAGTATGCATCCGGAACTTTCCCATAGGCTATATTTCAAGGGGGGTTACATTTATCATCTCTAGATCCAACCAGTCCATTCTGAAGGAGATCAGCCCTGGGATTTCTTTGGAGGGAATGATGCTGAAGCTGAAACTCCAGTACTTTGGCCACCTCATGCGAAGAGTTGACTCATTGGAAAAGACTCTGATGCTGGGAGAGATTGGGGGCAGGAGGAGAAGAGGACGACAGAGGATGAGATCGCTGGATGGCATCACTGACTCGATGGATGCGAGTCTGAGTGAACTCCGGGAGATGGTGATGGACAGGGAGGCCTGGCGTGCTGCGATTCATGGGGTCGCAAAGAGTTGGACACGACTGAGCGACTGAACTGACTGAACTGAAAGGATAACAGAGGTATCCCCACTTTCTAGAAGAGGAGACTGAGGAACACATTCCAGTTCACAACTTGTAAGCAGCAGAGCTGAGATCAAACCCAAGTTTACTTATCTCAGAAACCTCTGTGTGTTCTTTCCTGTCTTGAGGTCACCTCCTCTCCTTCAAGGTCATGTGTATTGGTGTGACGGCCGAGTGACAGTGGGCTTAAATGACAAACACCCTGAGCCACAGCCCAGACCCCACTGGGGCTGCTTTGGGTACAAACGCCTCATAGGCACAGACAGGGTCCCAGGCTCAGGGCCGCCCTCGCCCGGGAGCTCCTGGTGCTGCAGGAGTAAACTATCAATCACCCCTCTTTAATGTAACCTGGGGCTGATAGATCCCCCCAGTGGTCCTCAAACCGCACATGCTCTGAACAGTTAACGAGGCATGCAAGATGGCTCCACATCTAATGTTTTCAAATTTCCCGGAGTGAGATAATGCTGCAGACAAGGGAGTGTACACGGAGTCGTCCCAAGCACTGATAAGGTGTTAATAAACCTTAGCAACTGCTGATTAGAGGCGGCTCCAGAAGCAGGGAGCCCGCTGTTTTGCACACACACTGGAGGGTTCGCCAATTAAGCCTGGGGAGATTCTCAATTTGGAAGTGATCCCAAGTCAGCAGTAGGAAGCATCTCCAGTGCCTCAGAGCTGCCTGGCAGGTAGGGCTTGCCCACTGGCATCAAGCCTGAGTTTAGTGCCCGGGGACATGGTGAGCAGGAAGTGCTTCACAGACTGCACCCCAAAAGGCTGATGAAGTCGACACACATCCCTCCCGCCTCAAACAAGCTTTAGGTATCAGCCATGTTTCAGTTCAGTTCAGTTCAGTCCGACTCTTTGCAACCCCATGAATTGCAGCACGCCAGGCCTCCCTGTCCATCACCATCTCCCGGAGTTCACTCAGACTCACGTCCATTGAGTCCGTGATGCCATCCAGCCGTCTCATCCTCTGTCGTCCCCTTCTCCTCCTGCCCCCAATCCCTCCCAGCATCAGAGTCTTTTCCAGTGAGTCAACTCTTCGCATGAGGTGGCCAAAGTACTGGAGTTGCAGCTTCAGCATCATTCCCTCCAAAGAAATCCCAGGGCTGATCTCCTTCAGAATGGACTGGTTGCATCTCCTTGCAGCCCAAGGGACTCTCAAGAGTCTTCTCCAACACCACAGTTCAAAAGCATCAATTCTTCGGCGCTCAGCCTTCTTCACAGTCCAACTCTCACATCCATACATGACCACAGGAAAAACCATACCCTTGACTAGATGAACCTTTGTTGGCAAAGTAATGTCTCTGCTTTTCAATATGCTATTTTTTGGTCATGTTTGAAAGGAGTCAAAATTTTCTTCAGCACACTTACACTTAGAGCTGGTACAAAAACTCATGGGATAAGAGGTTTCAAAATAGTCAAGGGGAATGCAGTAGACGCCCCTGGTTCCCTGACCCAGATCTTTCCAGCAGCTGGTGTGCCCATCCCCCCACAGCTATGCATGCAGGCTCTGCCCCATTCAGAAATCCCTAGGAGGTCACCTCCCCCTCTGCAGGTGGCCTGCAGCCAGCCAACAATGGGTGACTGAGATGGGACACAAACCTCCAGCCCTTTTGTTTCAAGTTGGGTAACCTCGTGGTGCAATTCCCCCTCCAAGCTTCTCTTGGGATCAGGCTGAAGTCACGTGACAACTGTGCCCCGGCTGTATTCAGCTTCTTCCCCTGCACTATCCTGCTTCCTTCAAACCCTGATGGACCTCACCTGAGAGCTGCCCCAGGATACATCACCTGGGCAATGCCAGACCCAGCTTCCAGGGAACCAGATTTACGTTGAGGAGATGGTCAGAGTTACTCATGTTTGATCCCTGGTAAGTGCAGGGTGCTATTAGACATTTCTATACTCTGTTTCACTAACATTCCTCGGTAAACGTGGGAGGTATGGAATCACGGAATCACTCACAGGTAAGGAAACTGAGGCTCTGAATAGGAGGGGACTTGGCCAAGGCGACACGGAGCCTAAATGCAGCGGCAAGATCTGACCCAGGACTGGTTGATGCTGAAGTCAGAGCAGGTCTGTTTCCATGACACCATATTGCTTCCCCATGTTTACCACATACTATGTGGAGTCAGCAGAAAAGAGAAGAGCTTGATAAAGATACATATTTGACAAGATACGTAAGGCTGAAAGCTGACAGATCAGCAGAAGAAAGAAAACTTCCCCCACGCTGAGCTGAGGGACTCAAATCACCACTCTGGAAGCTCCCAGCATCCCCAGCAGGGCCTACACTATTGCTTGGCAGAAAACTAACTGTTTGCCACCTCTCGGATTCACAATTGTAAAGCATATTCTACATTTTAATTTAGGATGCATATTTCACTGGTCCACAGATTGAGGCAAATGTTCCTTGGGGCTCCAGCCTACAGGAGCTAACAGTTCCTGTAACGGTAAAGAAAGCTCATATAAGTGACAGTCATACATCCTCTGCCTTAATTAGAACATGCTCTGTGAGGAGCATTTCTGAAGAAGCAACCTACTCAGATAGTGCTGTCCAAGGATACCGCCATTCCTAAGAAGGCAGATAGCCTAACTCCAAGCCAGACAAGCCAGCAGGGTAATGTCACCCCCGTAGGCATTAATTACTGTCCCCGTGATCTCAGAGCTGACAGGAACGTGCTGCAGCAGAGGTTGGGAGAAGCCTCTATCTCATCGGGTCACCTTTCCGCATCCATACACTGCCCTACCTAGCATCCAGCAAGTCCTAGCCCCCATGGCCACAGCCAGAACCTCCAATCTGGTCTGCAGCCCTTTGCCTCTGGCTTGGTTGATCCGACGATTTCCTGAGGGTGCCGTGGCAAGGGGAAGAGTGTGTGCACAACTGGGGAAGTTTGGGTTATGGAGGACCAGGAAAGGGGCACAAGGTTGGAGTGTACACGTCTTTATGCACTTGATTCCCAAATGATGGCTTCAGGCAGGAGGCAGCCCTGCTCATGGGGCCAGGTTTCCAGCCACGTTTGCTACTGCAGACATGGTCCTGGCTGCCAAGTACACTCAGCCTAGATGTGGGCAGATTCTAAGTAGACCCTGGCTCTCAGGGATGGGTACTGCTCTAACCACAGACCTACTGAGAGCAGTACAGGTGATAACACTTCCTTCCCTGACCTCCTCAACAGCCAAGAGCCCTCCTCAGCAAGATCGCGCTCTCCTTTCCCATTTCCGGTGGGAAAAACGCCCAGGAAGTCCTGAAGCAAGATGGCCCAGCAGTATCTTCATTTCCTGTTGGCCAGAGCACTCCTTCATGCCCCAACTGAGATCTGATGGGTCGATAAAGGCATTCCTGGTAAAGAAAGCCCAGAAAGCCCTAAGGGGGTGTTGGATGGATAGGAGAGTGAGCCACTTGTTCTTTTCTTATAGTTGGAGTTCTTAATTTTTATTTTATATTGGAGTATAACTGATTAACAAAGTTGTGATAGTTTCAGCTGCACAGCAAAGTGACTCAGCCATACATATACCTATATTCATTTTCTCCTAAACTCCCCTCCCATCCAGGCTGCCACATAACATTGAACAGAGTTCCCTGTGCTATACAGTAGGTCCTTGTTGGTTATCCATTTTAAATATGGCAGTGTGCACATGTCAATCCTGTACTCCCTAACTATCCCTCTCCCCGATCCTTCCCTGACAGTAGCCTTAAGTGAACCACTTGCTCTTGAATGTGGAGAAACAAGGAAACACCTAGCTCACTGTGGGTCCTGAAATGGTACCTGCTCTCAGCTTTGGAGCCAAAAGGACCATTTTTCACAAGGTATATGGAATCGAAATCTGGTTATGAGCCCCAAGAACACCAGATGTACTCCATGCTCACCTCCTTATTATTTTTCCTCAGAGTTCAGAAAAGTGTTTGGAAATTCAGCCATTTTCTCTTAGCAGGGCTAACCAGAGGAGTAACCACTACCTGGGCTTGGAAGAGAGCCTCAGCAGGGGTGCTGGGGTTAGGGGTAGCCAGTGCCAGCATGCCAAGGAGCAGAGGGGCATAAACATGAACCCCTGACGGGAGCTGAGCTGTGTCTCGTTGTTCACACCCTCTACCCAGCCCCACCTCCACCAGAGGCGGCGCAGACAGTAAAGAATCTGCCTGCAATGTGGGAGACTGGGCTCGATCCCTGGGTTGGGAAGAAGTTCTGCAGAAGAGAATGGCTACCCACTCCAGCATTCTTGCCTGGAAAACGCTATGGACAGAGGAGCCTGGCGGACTACAGTCCACAGGGCTGCAGAGTCAGACAGAATGGAGCAACCAACATTTTCACCTTCACCTCTACCAGAGACTCCCCCGCCAGACCCAAATCTTTCCCATGGAAGCTATTTCCTCCCAGCAGAGTCCTCGGGGTCTTATGCTCAAATTAGGGTAATTATTTCAAACTCAAATCTGGCCAGGCTGGGATGGGCACAGGCTCCCCATCCTACCTGCTCCCACCGTTCCCCCAAAACCCTTGCCAGGAGCCCTTACCCACATGGTGTCTGGACCAGAGCAGGGTAAAGGAAATCCCAGAAGATGCTCAAGCTCCCTTTCCTCCACAGAGGACATTTGGGAACTCCCATCAGCCTTCTCAGAATCCCCCGAGCAGCAAGGAAAGAAGGCAAATCCGGTGACATGCCCTCTTCCTACACCCCCCCCTCACCTGTGCACCGAGTGGCTGCTCATCAAACGTCATTGACAGACATCCCTGGTGGCTCAGTGGTTAAGAACCCGCCTGCTAATGCAGGGGACACGGGTTCGATCCCTGGTGCAGGAAGATTCCACATGTCTCGGAGCGACTAAGCCCACTTGCCATAACCACTGAGCCTGCATGCCGCAACTAAGGAAGCCCATCTGCCCCGGAGCTCCTGCTCCGCAACAAGAAAAGCTGCTGCAATGAGAACCCCAGGCGCCACAGCCAGAAAGTGGCCACCATTCGCCACAGCTGCAGAAAGGCTGGACACGCAGCAGAAGCCCAACGCAGTCAAAAATAAAATAAATCTTTAAAAAATTTGTGGACTGTGCCAGGCACTGAACTAGGCATTGCTAATATAGAGATGAATGGGATTGATCAGATTTTGTTCTTGGAGTTCTTGGAGGAACTCTTAGGCTAATAGATGGGAACCCATAATGAAGGAAGTGTCTGGGAAGAGCTAAGAACCACCGCAGGCCCCTCCCTGTTCACCTAAAGGATCATCCAGCCATCAGCATGCCCAGGGGCCAATTTCTGCGCCTCGCCCCTCAATTCTGAGCTGGCAGGTGCAGCTGAATTTGAAAACCCAAGTGCCCTCTAGGTGTACAGCCCTCAGTTTATCTACTACATGTATTGAGTCAACTTGTATGAGTATTTGTTATCACGTGGCCTGATTTTGACACGTGCACGAGAAGAACTGCTCAGGAATAAACTCAAGCAGAGCATCTTCCCAATAGGCAGATGCAGACACAGCCTGTTCTGAGGGAGCTCCGCTCTGAGAGAGGAGAGACACTGGTCTATTGTCCAGAAACAATGAACAGGCTTCACCTATGTCAGGCACTGATGGGTCTGACATAGTGCCCAGAATTCAGAGGCAGCAGGTGGTGGTATATGGACCTTGGGCAGGGTCTGCCGGCCAGACTATAGCAACTCAGCAACTTCCTGAGTCTCAGGTCCCTCATGCATGAAATGGGGTCCACAAAACTTTCTCAGATGTTTGGGGATGGTGAGCAAGAGCCTCAGGAAAAGGTAACGCAGACAGCGGCCTGGACAAGCAAGACTTTTTTCAAATCGAAGTCATTTCCTTACTCTACTTTCATGCCATTCCAATAAACTCATACACCATGCTTTCAACTAGAGATTGACACCATTCTTTTTACAGGTTGTAGTTGTTGTTCAGTCACAAAGTTGTGTCTGAGCCCATGGACTTCAACACACCAGGCTTCCCTATCCATCACTAGGCTGGAGCTTGCTCAAACTCATGTCCATTGAGTTCACCCCCCTTCTTTTCCTGCCCTCAATCTTTCCCAGCATCAGGGTCTTTTCCAAAGAGTCGGCTCTTTGCATCAGGAGGCCAAAGTATTAGAGCTTTGGTTTCGGCATCAGTCCTTCCAATGAATATTCAGGGTTGATTTCCTTTAAGATTAACTGGTTTGATCGTCTCGCTGTTTCACAAGTTATGGCAAACATTTTCTGAGCACCTGTAATGTGCTGGGTTCCGAACTACACGTGTGCTAAGGGGAGCTGGAGGGGGTGGGACAGAGACCCAGCCCTTGAGAAGTTCATCGTCTACAACTCCTAAACGGTCTGTAATGTTAGTATGAGATGGTAGCCGGTGAACAGAGGGAAGCCCAGACTGCCAGGAAAGAAGCCTCCCCAGGCAGCGGGGCAAGAGCTCAGAATGGCTACCTGGCGGAGACGGCACCTGGATGAGCCCTGAAGGGCGGGAAGGATAGAGAGGCGAGAGGATGGAAGGCACAGGGCAGTGAGGAGGGCAGGCCACCGGTCATCTGGAGCTGCTGGCAGGGAAGGGGAAGGAAAGAGGAGTGGGGGCATCAGGCGGAGGAGGGTGGGCAGCTCTCTGAGGACCCCACAGGGGCTAAAGGAATAGAACGTTACTCTGGGGCAGTGGAGAACCGTGGACGTGTTGTCAGCAGGGTAGTGACAAGCTAAGTTTTCTATTTTGGACTTTCAGGTTTAAGACAGTGCCTACAACAATCCATACCTCAGCCAACTTCCCTCCAAAAAATCTACAGTGACTCAGACCAATATGAAAATGGTAAATGAGGATTTATCACTAAGCAAAGCTCCGATGCCAGGAGAGACCTCTGCAATTTGTAACATTTAAGTTGCTAAAAGAAGACTCATGGACAAGACAATGCCTGGCCATTTTTCAGGCGAGGAGATTTCTTTTTGCAGACAAAAATAGCTATTTCCTCATCTTACCAGAGAAATCAATGATCTCCCTCTCCCTCTCTCTCTCTCATTTCTGTTGGGTAACAAAATACATGTATATTGTTTCAGGAAATACAGATACATTTTTAAAATAGCATAGGTCATTAAAGACCTAAAAAAGTAAAACACCATGGAAGTAAAACAAGACGTATTCACTCCAAACTCCTAAGGAAAGTAACCACCAATGGAAGTACAAACCTCATACCAAAATATAAAATCAGAGCAACAACAAGAAAACAAAAACATAAAATAAAATATAATAAGACCCGTACATTTCTTTTAGCATGGCAAACTTAAGTTCTCAAGCTGAATCAAAAATATAAAATCCAACCGTACGCCCGCTTGAGGAGCATACCTAACACAGAGCAGCTCTGATCTGATCAATGTACTGCATTTCTCACGTTACGACTGTGTGTTCTTGGTCGCGTGTTTTCATCTTTCTAGTCCATATTTTTTCACGGTCTCAGATGTGAGTCTACACCAAGAAGATATGTTCACCGCTTTGCAGAGTGTAGGAAAGCAAGTGATATACTTGTCCTCATTTCACCCACACCACTGCATCCTGCAAAACATACCGATTCCTGCACAGCACACACTGTGTCTACAGAATGGAGCTGAGACGGAGAGAAAGGTCCATGGGCTCACATATTCACATGCACGAGGCTGCTTAGATGTTTGCAGAGTCTCTACTATGCTAATCATTTTACTCAGAATTTCTTTCACTTACTGAAACCTCTGGGGGTGTTAATGTCTCCTCCTAAATCCCTTTAACAAGTGAAGACTTTTTTCATTTACAGTAAGTGACCAATGGGAAATATGAATAGAGCTGTTGCTCTGTATCTGTCCCTTATGCTCCAGACTCACAAAGCCACACTTCTGGTACCAAGCAGGGACATTTCCATCAATTAGCTGAATATTTCCAAATATTGTAGCTTTGGTATTGGGTAGATGAAAAAAATAGAATTTACAAAGCTTCATCTGTCCCATCTGGAACTCAGGATCTGGGGATCCTTAGGACGCCCCCTCCCCAACCCAGCCCAATCCACGAAGCCTTCCCTGCTCCCTGTGGACAGGGTCACATCCTCTGTTCCCTCCGTCTCCACCTGCAGAGAGCTCCCCTACAGCTGGGAGCGCGTAACTGGGAGTGGTGATTTGCGTCAGAGGAAGGTGTCTGCCCCACCCCCACGTGGCCAGTGGCTAAGCCGTCTCCACGTGCAGACTGTGCTCCTGCGGCCGTCTGAGGACATATCCTAGGAGACTGGTGTCAGGATGGGAGGCAGGAATGAATGCAAAGCAGACAATCCACAGCTGGGAAGAAACTTTGGCTTCAGACCCCACACACCTCTGCACGGCTGTTAAGTAACGAGGATAATAAAGCATTTGACCTGGGCTTCACGGCAAGCTCCGGGAGCTTTGGTTCCAAAGCTGACCAGGAAGGCCACCCCGAGGCTGCCCAGGGGGCTTGCAGGAGCAACATCCTGATGCACTACCAACTCAGGAGTTTTAATGCTCCGGGGCTCCCTAGACACAGAGTAGACAGGGACTCAGCAGTGCTCAGGCCAGCCTCGCCTCTCCCTTGGCAGGGCTCACCCTAAGCACCCACAGCTGTCTCAGAGCCTTGATTTCCAGCTCTGCAGCTAGAAAAGAGCCACAGCTTCACTGGTTATCTTTTCCAAGATAACCTCCAAGACCAGGAGGCAGATGGCTCCAAGGATATGCTTAGCAAAGCCCTGAAATGAATTTACCGGGTGACACAGGGATCCTCTCCGGCCTGGGCTTCGTGCCTCCCTCTAGTTTTCTGCTAAGATGCACAGCTGCTTCCTCATGGCGAAAACCCCGGAGCGTAAAATTGGTAAATCGCAAATGTCCCCTCGCGGATGGTCGGCAGCTGGCCACCCTGGGCACAGTGGGCAGGCAGAGCAGGCGGCCCCTGTGGCCGCAGCAGCCTCTCCACACACCTTCTCCTGGTTCTGCCTCCCTCTCCCTCCCTTCTCTCCCCCTATCCTGTAAATCAGGGGCTCAGACTCTTTTCCAAAGCCTTTACGCTCTTGAAAGTCTTGTCTCTTGTCCTGCACCACCCCGAACAAGGAACAAGACACGGGACCGAGGCGGGAGCAGGCGGCTCTGCCTCCAGCAGCATCTGTCCCCACTGTCCACGGAGCCGCGGTATGACCCCGGGCCAGGCTGGCTTGGGGCCGGGAGCCACGCGCGAGGACTTGAGAGAAGCAGACAGACGTCTGAAGCCAGCCTTCTCCACAGGATCCGAGCCGCCCACCTCCACCCCCGCTCCCCCGGGCATCGCCACTAACCCTCTAGCACCATGCCAGCCTCCTCCCATCCCCTCAACAGCAGTGGCATGAGGGGAGCCAGCAAGGCATCCCTCGCCGGGACACAGTGGCACACGACTGAAAGCCTGACTGGACGAGGCGCTGTGCCGGCAGCTGTGTAGACTCAGGGCACCTCCGGGGGGTCAGCAGACCTGACCACAGACCCCCTGCCAGGGCGCAGGTGCCTCCATGGCATCACAGCCCCAGGAGACGGGGCGACAGGCCAGCAGCTGTGGTTCCCTTCCCCTGGCGTGGAGGGCCTTCCTCCTGCTTCGCTCTCAATGCCTCGAGCTCCCTCACCAGTCACAGGACACACTTCAGGGAAGTGAGTGTCGAGATGAGGTCCCATCCCTCCCGGGAAGCCCCATTATCAGCCTCAATGACTTGGACCAAATAAATCACAGGGACTGTCTGGAGCGCCTCTGACCCACTCAGCCCCATTTCAACAAATGGCCTGGATAGGGGCTGATTACCCTCCAAACACAGTTCTGTCAAGGAATTTCTAAGTCAGCCTCGGTCTCCCTGATGGAGGCTGAATGCTCCAGACGGCGGGGGCAAGGGCCTCCTGCGAGTGGCTGGGGCTCCGCACTATTGATGAGTTAATCAACCGTTTTTCTCTGGGGCTTATTCAACAGCTCAACCAAATCAAGGGCTCAGGGCACTGGGCTGGAGGGAATAAAGGCAGTCATCAGACCAGGAAGCTGGGGAGAAAGATGGGAAGGAAATCGGGGCCCACTTTATGCATAAGCCCCATTATCAGCCTCAATGACTTGGACCAAATAAATCACAGGGACTGTCTGGAGCGCCTCTGACCCACTCAGCCCCATTTCAACAAATGGCCTGGATAGGGGCTGATTACCCTCCAAACACAGTTCTGTCAAGGAATTTCTAAGTCAGCCTCGGTCTCCCTGATGGAGGCTGAATGCTCCAGACGGCGGGGGCAAGGGCCTCCTGCGAGTGGCTGGGGCTCCGCACTATTGATGAGTTAATCAACCGTTTTTCTCTGGGGCTTATTCAACAGCTCAACCAAATCAAGGGCTCAGGGCACTGGGCTGGAGGGAATAAAGGCAGTCATCAGACCAGGAAGCTGGGGAGAAAGATGGGAAGGAAATCGGGGCCCACTTTATGCATGGCTGTCTCAGGCCACAGCTGCCTCCTTGTGGGGGAAGGAGTGGGACAGTCCATGGTCTGAATCCTAGCGCCACTTCTGGAGGACAGGCCTTGACCAAGCCTCTCTTCACCCTGCCTGAGCCTTTATTTCCTCGTTTGTATACAGCAATTAACAGCATCTCCATCATGGGTGGTTGTCAGGATCAAACGCCTTAATGACGCAAAGTGCCTAGCATATCCTCGTCCCTCCATAAACAGTCACCTCTCTCCTTGACTTAAAAGACACAGATGAAATTAACACCTGCTCTGTTTGCTGTGTGTGTTATTTCTGTTGTGTGTATATTTTGGCTGATCTTCCTGGCAGTGAGTGCTGGGGTCAGGAAGATGAAAAACAGCTAGCAAAGGAGTATGAAAGGATCGGCCAGAAAAGAAAACATAACAAAAATAAAAGTGTCCCAAAGTCCAAGTGGGGAAATATTCTGAGCACAAGAAAGTAACCAGCAGCGCCAGAGACTGCGAGCAGTGGGGTTAGATGAAGCCTTGGGAAGGAGCCGGGCTTGGGCCCTTGGAGGCCACTGGTGACCCCACCGGAGCAGTGCTCAGATGCTGAGCACCACCTTATTGGAAAGTGTCTGAATCTGAGTCCCCAGAAGCAAACTCCAAGACACGGATTCAAGCGAAAGGGGTTAATCTGGGGGGCAGAGGGAAGCAGTACAGGGAAGGGAAGTCAGCCAGGAATGGGGTTATCAGGAAACTTCCACATGATGGCTGGCGCCTCCTCCTGTGGGGGACGTCTGAATACAATGCTGGCTTGAGGCTCATACCACCCGCGGGACAGGGGACAGGGTGTCTTTACACCAACCGCCATCCATCTTCAGAGGAGGGCCGTTCCCAGGCGTGCTCACTCCCCAGCAGCTTCCGTCTGCTCTGAGCGCAAGCAGAGCGCAGTCTTTGCGGTTCCAGAAAAAACCCTTGGGCACAAAGAGGCAGATGGGTGCAGAATGAAACCAGGAGGAGAAGGGGACGACACAGGATGAGACGGCTGGACGGCATCACCAACTCGATGGACAGGAGCTTGAGCAGGCTCCGCGAGTTGGTGATAGACAGGGGAGCCTGGCGTGCTATAGTCCATGGGGTCGCAAAGAGTTGGGCACAACTGAGTGACTGAACTGAACTGAAACTGAATACAATATTTGGAGCAAGGAGGAAAAACAGGAGACAGAACCTGTGTATAGCACAGAGGGCTCAGCTTGTTGCTCTGTGATGCCCTAGAGGGGTGGAATGTGGGGCTGGGAGGAAGACTCAAGAGAGAGGGGATATCTGTATACGTATCACTGATTCATGCTGTTGTAGAGCAGAAACCAACACAAAATTGTAAAGCAATTATACTCCAGTTAAAAAAAAAAAAAAGCTTTCCTTAAAGGATATAAGAGTTTCCCTCTAGAGAAGGTGACAGAGGACGGTTTCCAGTCTCCAGTGAAAGGGGTTGGCTTTACAAGGGGCCCACGGTGCTCACACACAGCAGCAGGACAGGGAGCCCAGGCTTCTGGGAACTGATGATGGAAGCTGGTGGGCTTCCATCAGGGCTGGTGGGCTTCCATCAGGGCTGGTGGCCCTGAGTGCGCAGATCAGCTCTGTCCTCACTGCTCTGGTTTCTCAATGATTTAAAAAGCAAACTCATCATGCTTATCACAGCTTTAATGACAATTGCCAAAAATGCAGCAGCAATCAGGATGCCCCTCAGTAGTGAATGGATAAATAAACTGTAGTACAGCCAGGCAATGGAAGATTATTCAGCACCAAAACATGAGCTCTCGAGCTATGAAAGTTTACATGGAAAAACCCTAAATGCATATTACTAAGTGAAAGAAGTCCATCTGAAAAGCTACATACATACTGTAGGATTCCAATTATGTGACATCCTGAAAAAGGCAAAGAGCTATGAGGACAGAAGAAAGACTGGCGGCTGTCAGGAGTTAGGGGAGGGAGAGGGGAATGAAGAGAGAGTAGAGAGGATATTTAGGATAGTAAAACAACTCTGTATGACGTCATAATGACGAATACATGTCATTACACATTTGTCACCCAGCGTGACCCCTAATGTCACCTGTTCACTTTAGTTAATAATAACGTACCAATACTAGCTCATCAGCTGTAACAAATGGACCTGATTAGTGCAGGATATTAATAGGGGAAGTTGGGAAGAAGAGGGAGGGGTATGTGGAACTTTATTCTTTCTGCTGAACTTTTCTGTAAATCTAATCTACTCTGAAAAGTAAAGTCTGATAAGTTTTCAAAAAGAAAAAACATCAGCAAAAAATAAGCATAGAAGAACTTTCGGAGAGCTGAAGAGAGGAAACTTGTGAAATACTCTTCTCCAGAGTGGGAGAGTGAGTGGCCTGGTGGAGGGGCAAGGAGGGTCCGAGGTGGGCAGCCAGCTCACAGAGGCCAGCTGCAGCCTGGCTGGTGTTTTCCTCCAAGCACATCTGACTGCCCAGGGTCAGTTGTAAGTACAGAG